>CM031617.1:70049678-70067178 GCA_018398815.1 Conus ventricosus | reverse complement strand
TTCAATATTAATTCCGATCGCATTTTCTGGTTTAGAGATTTAAGTGCCTATAAGACCGATTTGGAATCAACACAACAAAATTTGAAAGATGTTTTTCGGAAAATCAAAAATGTAATCCAGGGTCTTCAATATTGCAACTAATTCAGCAGTAAAATTAAAAATATTTTCACATATGTGAAACCGTTTTTCTACTTTTAAAGCTGGTTTAACGAAAGCAGCTCCTACTTTTCTGTTCCCAAGTACAGACCCATCTGTATAAATCTTTAAATGTTCAGAATACTTGTTATCAATATGGGAGCAGACAGAACTTCTTAGGATGTCAGGTGATTCATTTTTGGATAAGTTGATCTATGTCAAGCTTCAGATTGTTCATCTCCCATGTAGGATCAGGTGAGTAGGATGGTTTGGTTGCTATTTCCTTTCTGTTTAAGTTTGATTTTTTAAGATCTGAAGTAAATGTGTTTATGGATGTTAATGAATGGATGGATTTAGCTCTTTTGGCAAAATGAAGATCGGACCTCATACAAACTTGGGCCCTCACCCTGGCTACAAATATTGTTCTTGAAAACTGAAATATTGTTAAAAATAACAAATGTACTTTTTGTGAGACTGAAAAGGAAACCATAGACCATTCGCTTTTTCACATGTGACGTGACAACACGTTTTTGGAGTGATCTTCATGATTTCTTAAAAGACAGTTGCTCTTGTGTAGGCCTACCTGAAATTATACGATCAAAGGAACTTGTCCTGCTTGGCACCGACTCTCGGTTAAAAACTGACATCATATTTGATTATTTATTAAAAAATCAGATATCAAACAGAAAAATGCATTGCAACAATGAATATGCTGGTTTTGACAACAAAGGGCATAATTATAAGCTTTTGATTGAAAACTGAGATTGGTGCGCGCGTGCTTGCGTGAGCACGTTTATGTATGTGTGTAGTCTTGAAGAAAGCCTAGATTTTCTCATGTTGGGTGAACTTGAAGAGCAATCATTATACATAATTTTGATCAGAGCGTGGCAGCTAAAAACAAAAACAGTCTTGAAGAAAAGCCTATGAATTTCTCATGTTGGGTGAACTTGAAGAGCAATCATTATACATAATTTTGATCAAGAGCGTGGCAGCTAAAACACAACAGTCTTGAAGAAAGCCTATGATTTTCTCATGTTGGGTGAACTTGAAGAGCAATCATTATACATGATTTTGATCAAGAGCGTGGCAGCTAAAACACAACCGTCGTTTTCTGGATAAGTAATTTATTTGTGCTGTTGATGTCGATTCCGTCGCTTCTGTACAGAAAATTTTAGGAATCTAGGGTTGTCTCTCTCTCTCTCTCTCCCCTTCTCTCTCTCTCTCCTCTCTCTCTCCTCTCTCTCTCTCTCTCTCTCTCTCTGATTATTGATTCAGAAAAAAGGACAACACTCCCAAAAAAGCGAGAAAGCGAATGTGTGACACTGACAGTGTAGACACAATGTTGTGTTTGGTTTGCACTATGTGTATGTTTGATAGGATTTGCTGTTCATTTCTAAAAAGATATTGCCGCTTCGTAATTTGTTTATGTAGATAAGATCTACTATCCTTTTTGTTGTTTTAGTACTGTTCTCTGTTCACATTTTCCATTTGCAAGTTTGTTTACAGTAAATAAAAGTGTTTGCCCTTGGGGGAAAAAAACCCAAACAAACAAAACTTCGGCCTCTGTGAAATTTGCGAACGAGGAACTTCGTAAACATATTTGGCAGCAGAAAGAGTTCTTAGCTCATCAACAAGTAAAACACCCGCTTTTATAGGTTCCTAAATTTGATGCATGAAATGGAACTCCAAGGGAAAGTTTTCAGGTTTTGCAATCAACACTTTGTATTTTAATTAATAAATGTTGTGTAGCGCTGAAAAATACCTCCCGAGCCTAGGTCAATTTGGAACGCACGTGAGCGTGCGTGCGTGCGTGCGTGCGTGCGTGCGTGCGTGCGTGGCGTGCGAGCTGCGTGCGCGCGCGCGCGCGGCGGCGTGTGCAATGTGTGTGTTGTGTGTGTTGTGGTGTGTTGTGTGAGTGTGTGTGTGTGTGGGTGCACTGGAGTGGACGTTGCCAATGAAATAGATGAACAGTTTAGGTATGTGTATATGCACACAAGCACGCACCTATAAACACTATTCATGTACTTTGTGTCTTCCTTTACCCCATCTAAACACTATGCCCCCCCCCCCCCCCCCCCCCCCCCCCACACACACACGCCCGCCACGCACACACGCACAACATATGCATACACTCACAGAGAGGAGGAGAGAGAGAGAGAGAGAGGAGAGAGATGAGAGAGAGAGAGAGAGGAGAGAGAGCGAGCACGGAGAGAGATTGATTGATTGATTGATTGATGGATTGATTGATTTTAATACCCAAGGATGAAGATTTTAGGCCAAAGCCTAGTCTTTACAATCTGTCCTAGTCATGCATACAATATTTCAGCACATATCAATCATACAGACAATTGAACATAGCAAAACATGATAATCTATTCTAGAATGAATAAGCACAACTGCTCATAAAGCACTATGAGATGGGGGATGGTTAAAAAAAAAAGGAAATTACCGCCCCCCCCCCAAACTACAGAGAGAGAGTGGTCAGAGCGATGGGTGGGAAGAGAGGAATGGTAGGTAGGTGGAGGAGAAAAAGGGATGTAGACAGAGAGGAAGTGGGGCATGAAGCGAATTTTAATGAGTAGGTTTTATGTTGAGACGATTTATCCAAAAGTGTGGTTCACAGAAGATTTGGCGAATGGACGATAATATTGTCTCGACTAATTTAACTACTGGAGGACATAAAATGTATATGCCATGTACCCTAGCAAGGTTTTAAAGTATTCATGTTTTGTAGATTCGGTGGAAAGTGAGTTCCAGACATATGGTTACCAGAGTAAGCTAGACTTGTTTTGGTATAGATAATGCGTGTGGGTAGGGAAGAAGGAATTTGTCGAGCCAGAAAAGCTCGTCGATCTTGTAAAAAGGGCATTGATAAAACATGGCATAGTATCTGACAAGATTGTAAACATTAAATGATGCCTTGTAGAATCCAAATTTGCCCAATTCAGAGGAACGTAAGTTCAGCGCTTTAGGTTTTTCGTCTGTTGTTAGAGATACAGCTTGGATGGAGTAGCTTTGCTGCACGTCTCTGGAGAGAATTCAGCTTTTTTGTTGGACTGTCACTACTGCCGTCCCACACTGTGAGGCGTATTTATACGTGAATTATGTGTGCATTGAAGGAAAAGTTTAGCACATTTACTGTTGACGTAGCGCTTAATTGAGATTAACAGGAAAAGGCTGTTTGAGACTACCTTGCATACGTTATTTAGATGAGATTTGCCATTTCCAAGTCTTTATCTATCGTTACTAAAACACGATGACTCATTCTACTGCTCGATGGGAAGTGCCACTTCAACTGGAGTTTATAGGCAAAGAGGAGTCAACTGGTGTTTTTGGCGGGTAGCTATTAATCATAGATTTGGTTTTGGCTGGGAGTATGACCATTGAGTTTGAATGACACCAGTCTGAACGTCGTTTGACTTTCCTGGAGAGAAGTTTCTAGTGTTTGTAGTCACTACCATTCGTTGGAGCGACGAGTCATCAGCAAATAAATCTTGTCGTGGACCGTTTCATCTGATACGGACAATGGTAAATCATTGATGAGATGCAGATAGTAGGGGCTAGTAAGAGCCTGTGGGACTCCATGTCTGACAAAGGTTGAAGTGGAAGTTTTCCCATTAAGCGCCACCATACTGAGTCCTAGCGTTCAAGTATGATTGGATAATTGAGATGGTCGGGGTATGGTTCAAGTCGGACAGTAGTTTCTTTAGAAAGAATGGAGATGATCAACCAGATCACAGCCTTTTTGAAGTCAGAAAGAACACCATGTCATTTGTGATTGGTTCATATTTGAAAGCAGAGTCACACATTTCGTGATAAGGCTGTGTGGCAGGAGTGATTAGATCGGCATCCAGATTGGAGTGGGTGAAATAGTTGTTTTTCTCCATGAATGAAGATACCGTGTGCTGTGTTATGTGTCTATCAAGGGTTTGGATAGAATCGATAGTAAGGATATTGGTCTGAAATTATTGGATCGACAAATCATTTGATTTGGAAGGGGGATATTACTTTGGGCGTTTTTGAACGCCTGAGGGAAAACGTTAGTTCAATGGATAGATTATATCTGTTGTAGAGACTCAACAATGTAAGCAGAGCGAGTTTGAGAAGAAAATGTGGTTTGTTATCAGGACCCGTGGATTTTTATTCTTTAATTGCTCTATGTTGCATACCTACTTCATGTACAGCGAAGGGGAATTATAATTGAGTTACTGGATCAAGTTTTTGTTTGCAAAATGATATTAGGGAAGTCGGGCATGTCTATTACATTTGGTGCTCTTATAGTCTGTGAGCTTGAGTAAGGGTATCTGATAATGACAGATAGTGGGTATTAAATTTGCCCGGCGGTGTGTTGTTGCGTGCTTGAAGTTTGTGATGAATTTGGTACGCTTGTGGTCCCAATGTGTTTATTGCCCTCCACATTGGCGCTGTGATTTGCATCCGTTATCATTTCGATGAAGTAGTCTCGTTTGGCATTTTCAACTTCGTTGAAACAAAGTTCTCGCTCTTTGTATTCGTCAAACAAATTTGCTGCCTTGAGTTGGTCACGTAGTACCATTTCTCTGCAGCAATTCTGGAGTTAACCACGGGTTCATCTGCGGATGCCTACCCCCCCCCCCTCCTCCCCCTCCTTTTTTTTATGTAACGGCGCGTGTTTATTTATGAAGGTGAGGAAATGTTTGGTACCTGAAGGACAGTGCATCATCGGACGTTGAGTAATTATAAGTTAAGTGAAATGGGGAAACGTTTAAGTCATAGAGGTTATGTGGTTCCTCTTTAACTTTTGAAAAGAGCGGTATGGAGGACGTGTGACCTTTGGGTGGTGGTTTTGAGGAGAAGCTTTAAGGACACGTGGCAGGAGGACTGGACATGTGATCACTAATACCAGAATGTACCCACTGAAAACATCTAGTTATTTGCGGATTTGTTGTTAGTGTATACATGATCAATTAAGTGTCGCCAGTTGTTTTAGTTATTCTCGTTGGGGTTTTGTTACTAACTGATGGAGTGCATGAAGTGTTAGTGTACTTGTCCAAGCTGGTTGTCGTGTTAACATATCCATATTGCAAAGTCCCCTAACAGTAGTTATTTGAATTGTTGTGACTGATCCAAATCATCATTTGTACAACGTTGTCATACCATTCGTATGTGAAGATGGGTGTCTATATAAAAGTCCCGATTATTAATGGCGGAGATTTGGGTTTTTTATTTCAATCCAGATTACATTCGACAGTTTTAGTTTCAAGTCAGTTCTGCGTCGGTAATGATGGCCAATTGATTGATGAATGTATACGCAAGGCCCAGTATGTTGGGGAGTTGATCACTGTCGCGTCGTTCTAGGTTGTATTCAGGAGTGCTAATAAGGTTATCTGTTATGCAGAGTCTTAACCTTGTTTCAGTTATGCCAATACTTGTACCTGGAATGGGGTGACTGTTTAAGAGTGATGAGATTTCAATGGACCTTATTTAAATAAATGAATACACATTGACGATGTCCACTTGAAAGTCCTGGACCGTTGGAATTGTGAGATGCATGGGTAGATAAGGGACCAGAGGCAAAATCGCCCGAGGCCGCCAGTTTTCACAAAAAAGACACAGAGAAGTATAGGTTAAAAAATCAACAACAACAACAACACAACAACAACAACGAATTACAGGTGAGGACAAGTAACGTTTGTGGATAACGCACAATAATGACAAGTGCACACATAAGACTTTAAAGGTTAACTATTATGCCCTAAAACAGATAACAGGGGGATGTATCTTTAGTAAATTCAATTAGTTCAGTTTATAAAACAACAAACACAAAAGAAACAATGGTTGAAGCACAATGTCGAACAAATACGAAAGATAAAGAAAAACAAAGTATCAGGCTTTAAAGCAATGAATGACGATAACACACACACCCAAAAAAACAAACACAAACAAAAAACAAAAAAAGTTTACAGCGGTGCAAATAAAGAGGATGCGATGTGTGGCTATGAGCAACAATCCACTTTAGCAGCAGGTTTTTAAAGAGTGTAGATGAAGAAAAAGGCAACAACGCACACAAAAAACACAAAACCAAAAACAAACAATTAACAAACAAACAACAACAACAAAGCCAAAAAAGAAAAATTGAAAAAAAAGGTTGTTTTTTTTTTATATTGTTGATTCCCGAACAGTTTTTGGCGGTGAGAAAAGTAGTCCTTGGTCCATTGACAGGCCGGCTGGCCAAAAGTTTCTTCTCAGTCCACAAAACGAGGAGATCGGCAGTGTTGCACAATAACACACTCGGATGTTCTGAGCACAAACAGAAGCAGAAATAAGTGCGTGTCACACATCCTTAGTGTCCGTGAGTAGACCATATGATATACTTGTTCTGGAAACACCACCCACCAAAAAAAAAAACAAAAAATAACAAACGAAAAACCAATAAGAAAGAAGCCTCAGTGAAGGGATTGGGGGGGGGTGGGGGGGGGGGGGATGTTGGAAAGTGGTGAGAGTATGGGTATTTAATACTTGTAGAACTTGTATTTAACAATTAGTGGCGCTTGTATATAAATTTGCGCTCTCAGAATGCGGCGGACGCGCGCTTGTATCACGCGCGCGCGCACACACACACCCTCTCGCACACATCACACTTATACACACGCACAACACGCTCACACATACACACACACGTACACCCACACACACACACACACACACACACACACACACACACACACACACACACACACGCACGCACACAAACACACACGCGCACAACACGCGCACACGCACGCTCGCCATCACCCACACACACACACACAACACACACACACACACACACACACACCACCACACCACACACACACCACACCACACACACACACACACACACACACGCACGCGCGACGCACTCTCGATTCACAAACACACCACACACACACCACACACACCACACCACACAACCACACACACACACACACACACAACACCCACACACACGCACACACACACACACACACACCCACACACACACACACACACTGTGGATAGTCTCACACTAGAGTCTCGAGAACCACCACACACTGTAGGGCGGAGGCAGGAATCTGGGAAGTTGAAAATCGGGTCGCAGGAGGTGGGAGATTAAGGTGGTTGTCGGGTCGCGGGAGATGCAAGGATGGGTAGCTGGAGCCGGGGTTGTCAAGGATGAGACAGGGGTAGCTGGCTGGAGTTCGGGTAGCCCAGGGATGGAGGATGGACAGACCCACCTGGTGATCGGCATTTGTTAGGTGGCTTCAGAAACGGGGGCAGGATGCGGTCAGAGGGCTGCTGTGGTAATGAACACCAAGTGAGACCAGCGTCTCTTTGGTGTTCTATCGTAGCTGGGGGAGGCCGGGGGGTGCGAGGACTGCATCAGCTCTCGCCACATGGTCTTCTACTGGGCGTCCTCCGCAGAGGTTGTCTGCAGTATTTGGGTCGGCGTATTTCAGGCTTTACGCCAAACCTGTCTGTGCTTTGGGGTGGGGGTGGAGGGGATCAGTGTACATGTCCTTGCGTGGAGCTCGGCTTTTGGTGATGAAAATGGAGGTGTGGTCGGCATGTAGCAATGTTTCTTCTGGCACACCTGTAGTGAGGAGTCAAGTTGGAGAGGTGGACGGTCTTTTTGAGAGGGTGCTGTCCCATTGGGGGGATGATGGAGGGACGCCAATGGTTAGCTGTGGGAAAAACATGTTTGATGTTTTTGATAAGCTGTGCCATGTGTTTTCGGGATTGATGTATGTTTGCACGTGTTTAGACAATGTGTACTTGATTTGCTGTGTGGTTGTTGTTGCGTGGAAGTGTAACCAATGACTAAGATATCGACAGTGAGACCTGGAACACTGCATGTGATTTGGCTCTTACTTTGTAAAATAGGAGGCTTGGGGTAATGTTACGTATGGCTGAGCTCCTATACTGACATTTGCGATATCAGAGTCAACCCGTAGTTGTGCAAGAAGGCTGGCGAGGTGATAATGTGCTGTTGTGCTAAGTCTGACCTGATGTTTTGAAGTTGCATCATTTAACACGGTCTTTGACTGGGTGTTTTTGTTGTTCCTGTGGAGGTGGTTTCTGTTGTGGCCTGTTTTCCCAGCCCATTGTGTCAGTGGTCTGAGTAGTAGTGTCTTTACTCTGAGATGATATGTGTTTGTTTGAGTGAAGGGGGACATTTGTAGTGTAGACTGTGTCTGCACTGTGGCTGATCAGACAGGTGTGTGTCTGTTTTGAGTCGTTCTGAACCTTCATGCTCCCCATTGTCATTAACGAAACCTGGGCAGCATGGAGGGAAAACTTGTGGATGTGGGGAAGGCGGAAGAGCAGAATCGTATGGCTGCCAGATGGTGTGGTTTGGTTTTGGTGTTGGTGTGAGGTATAAACTGAGTATGTTTGAGGTGTTTGAGTTAGATGTTCAGGTGGTTGTTTTCTGCTTCTAATCGGCGAATACTTGTGGCTGTGATGAGTGGCAGAGTTTTGAACCTTTGACCAATCGTTATGTCAGAGTGTTGGACCTTGTGTTTGTGGTTGTGTTACTGCTGGGTTAACATTTTGTAGGCGTTAGGAATGGCGTGGGTTGGTTTGCTGATTTTGCGACGCAAGCTGCGTGCCGCTTTTTTTGTTGCTTGTATGAGAAGGGTTGGGCGTGGTGTTTTCACATCGGAACCGTGGTCAAGGTGGTTGGTTTTGTTTAGTTTGGGTGTTTGCTGCTCATGTTTTGACTGAGAAAGAGCTTCGTTTCTGCTTTTGTTGGAATATGTGGTTTATTTGTGGTGAGTGTGGGGTGAACAAAGTTGTGTGCATGTTTTCCTCGGGCGACTTTGGCGGGACCGTAGGAGGCAGCTGTGGCGAGGATGTGGATTGGGACGGAGTGGTATCAGAGCTGGCAGGAGGGATGGGGGTGGGCCTGGTCAGAAATGGGCAATCTGGCGATGATGAGGAGGTCCAATAGGAGGGCGGATGTCCTGTGCAGGAGGGCCACCAGAAGGGAGGCGTCTTCAGGGAGGGAAGGGGAAGGTCAGGACAGGTTGTCGCATACCCCTTGTTGAGGTTGGGATTGGAATCTTGGCGGGTCAATGAGAGATTGTTCGAATTCACCCTGGGAGTAGTGATTGAACTCATACCGCAGCCATGTCTTGCAAGGTTTCACTGTACAAGAACAGTCCTGTCGTGTAAAGACAGTGATGGTGATGAGTTTTAGGGTGGTACAGTTGACTTGGCACCTTGGTCCGCGTACAAGATCATCACTGGGGAGGTGGTGGGGATAGAGGAAAAAAAAAAAAAAAAAATCGGCATTGCGCTGAGGACAAGAGCGATTAGGCTGTTGCGTAGTCGGCCCTTGTACGCTGGAACTTGGTATGTTGTTAATGTCGCCATCTAAGTTTGTATAATATCTGTCTTGCGATTGGGAAGGGGTTGTTTATTGGAATTTTAAATGTGAGTGCTTTGGGGTCTATTTTTAATGTCAATTGGGGAACCCAGTCACAAAGGCGTCACTGTATATTCGTGACCACAGACATGGCTGTGGAAGCATGGGTAGGTTGGAGAGAAGGAGTGATTTGGGAGGGGGGGGGGGGGGATGTGGGAGAGTGAGGGTGGGGAGGGGGATGTGGGGGTGAGGGAGGGGAATGGGGAAGATATCACGGTCAACTCATGGTCATAGATGGTTCAAACTACTATGTGCGATAAACAAGCCATGTCCGTCGCTGAACAGAGACACTTGGAGAGCTAAGAGGCTAAGGATAGGGGTTAGGTATGGAGCGATAGAAAACGGGGGAGAGGGGGGGGGATTGGGGAGGAGTGGGGGTATGCGATAGAAGGCGGAGTGCCAAGGGTAGTAAAACTGCCAACAATTCAACGGTCTAAGCTCCACACATCGTGGTTCCTTTAAAGGAGGATAACAAAGTACGTACTTGTTTTGGTGAGGTCCTGGGAGAGAACACGTGAGAGATAGAGGTGGGCTGAACGAGCACAACAGATGGTGAGGCACTGATTAACCAGCTTTCACAGAAGCCAGGCTCCACACTGGCACAGGACAACACGCCAAAACTAAAAAAAGTTACAGGCACTTAGACCCTTCCATTTCCATCGGCGAGGGAACGGTACCGACGGGAAGTGGGAAGGAAGGAAAGGAACGACGTCCTGTAGGAGTGGAAAGTGGCCGATGATGTTCCAAGCACCAGGAAACCCCACAGGCCCTCTTCGGCATCTGTGTCCAAAATTCCGGGCTGGAGAGGAGAGAGAGAGAGAGAGAGAGAGAGAGAGAGGAGAGAGATGAGAGGGAAGAAGAGAGAGAGGAGCGATAGAGAGGGAGAAGAGAGAAGAGAGAGAGAGAGTTTTGTTTTGTCATACAGTAAGTGACCTCACTAAGGTTATTATTTTCCATTTTCATTTGTATATAGAACTTGATTTATTTGTATGTCGCCATCTTTGTGTTCTAATTTACCTCGTCTGTTTCTCTCTGTCTGTCTGTCTGTCTGTCTGTCTGTCTCTCATTTTTTTTCCTTCATATATTTACACCATGGCACTCATTCCCTGGCCTGAAAAAATGGACTCTGTGTTGGTCATCTAAATGGACAGCATTCAGAACAAATGACATGAGGCATCCTCTTCATTGCAAAACCAGACACTACATTTCATGTTGTTCGTTTGTTTTCTTTTGCTTTGCTTTTGATTGTGTAGAGTCCAGACTCACAGATGTTGTTCCTGACAATAACATCATCATTCCTGGCTGAGAAATTGTTCGCACAGACACTGTGTTCCCAGATTTACGTGGATATTAGTTACATTCATGAAATTTTTTGCACATGCACTGTTTACATCACCTTGAAGATTTTTTTTTTAATTGAGTCAGTTTGGCTAGAAATCAGACTGGAAAGAAACAAAGCTATTAGAGTAGGCACTTTTTTTTTTTTTTAATTTTTTTTTTAATTTACAGAAAGACTTCTGATTGTGCTGAATGGATGAACAAGCTCATTGCCAGAATGGATCAGCATTCCCCTTGGTAATTCTGAAACATCACTGCTGGGTGACTTTAAGATTGGTCCTCTGAAACCTCCTCAGTCATCGACAGCTAGGTTTTCCTCATCAAGCTTTCCCCAATCATTAACACCTATACTCGCATAACCTCAGTCAGCTGTTCATTGATCGATCATATTTCATGTTACTGACTCACAAAACACCTTTGAACATGATTACTTTTTTGTTGTTGTTGTTGTTGTTGATTTTTGCTGTCCCAACCTCTGCGCCACCTCAGAGGCATTGCACTCACGCCCGCCCCTTCGACACCCCGTCCACAGCCACAGCCCGGTCGGCCCGCCGCAGCCCCGGCCCGCAATCCACAGGGAGCAGTCAATGTCGTCAAGAGGCAACCCACCAGAGGAGACACTGCACTGCTGCCGGTCACTTCGGTGGTGTTCAGTGGCGCCTGTTCTGATCTAGCATACGCAGACATCACATACTAAGCCCCCTACTAACGACAATAATTGCTTAGTCGCGAAGCCGGCGTGAGTGAGCTCTCCCTCCGGAGAGCGCCACCACGTCCGTCCAACGACAGCCCCATGACCGCCGATACCCGGTGACCCCGACGGAACCAAACCGAGACCACAGAGAAGAGGACATCGAAATTGAGGGTCCATGAGAGCAGGCATGAAGGGCCACAGAATTTGAGACTTTTTGTTTATGCTGATCGATGAGAATGAGGATGATTAAGATGATTGTACGGATTTCCATTTCGGGCTGGACTACATGACAGGGCTGTACTCTACGCTTCCTTTCAAATATATCCCGGCGTCAACAGGCCGAGAGATACAGGCACCTGCCCGTGTTAGTCAGGAATTTGAGCAACACGCCCAGAAACGCAAACCATTAAGTGATGAAACTCGACTGTGTGGTCCCAGTCTTCCCAACTGAGTCCGCAGCAAACTCAGCTCTGGGTAGGAGCCGGTTGGGGCAGAAAAACCCACATGACTCTGATGGGATTCGAACCCACGACCTCCCAGCCGGGAGTCCGCAACGCTAACCACTTCGCCACGGCGGCTGGTTTGAACATGATTACTTGGTTGCAGCGCTAAATTTAGTTCAAATTGCATTTAGTTAAAGCTGATGAAAAAAAAAATCGGACTTTTTATGCTGATGTATATCACGTATAATTATGCAGGTGTTTGATAGTTTTGATACGATGAAAACTTTAATAAAAAAATAAAAAAAAAATAAAAATTCTTCGTGCTCAGAAACCTACCGACCGCCTACCCCACCCCCAACTCTGTCTCTTTCTATTTGTCTCTTTGTCTGAATGTCTTCCTCTCTCTCTCTCTCTCTCTCTCCTCTCTCTCTCTCTCTCTCTCTCTCTCTCTCTCTGTATGGTGTGGGGTTTCCCCCTATCACACACACACACACACGCACACACACACACGCAAACACACACACACACACACACACACACACACACACACACACACACACACACACACACATGTACACACACACACACACACACACACACACACATGTACACACACACACACACACACACACACACACACACACACACACACACACACACATACACACACACACACACATGTACACACACACACACACACACACACACACACACACACACACACACACACACACACACACACTGTACACACACACACACACACATGTACACACACACACACACACACACACACACACACATGTACACACACACATGTATACACACACACACACACACACACACACACACACACACACACACACACACACACACACACACGTACACACACACACACACACACACACACACACACACACACGTACACACACACACACACACACACACACACACACACACACACACACACACACACACACACACACACACACACAGAACAGAAGTTCTCTTAGTAGACTGAAATTTCCGTTCAGAACAGGTGTCCGAAAGTACTGTGGGCAAGACATTCATCTGAAATGGCAACGCCCATCCGCTAGAAGGTGCTGGCCATCTGAAATGGCAACGCCCATCCGCTAGAAGGTGCTGGCCATCTGAAATAGCAATGCCCATCCTCTAGAAGGTGCTGGCCATCTGAAATAGCAATGCCCATCCTCTAGAAGGTGCTGGCCATCTGAAATAGCAATGCCCATCCTCTAGAAGGTGCTGGCCATCTGAAATAGCAATGCCCATCCTCTAGAAGGTGTTGGTCTGAACCTCGCCATCACCACGAACACAAAGAAAGCACCATAAAACGACAGTCTGACCGCAGAAGGACATGTATAGGTCAGAACTGACCCGACAAGAACATCTGGATGCGGATCTGTTGTTGTTGTCGTTGTTGTTGTTGTTGTTGTTGTTGTTGTTGTTGTTGTTGTTGTTGTTGTTGTTGTCGTACCCTGGCTAAAAGACTCCCGGGGTCATCCAAACAGACGTAATACTTGAACACTATGGTACAAATGCATCAACTAGGGATGAGAACGTTACGTGTGTTTTTGATTACCCCGCCACATGGGCTGCCGCACTCCGACTTTGAGGGACTTTGGAGACTGATAATGTTATGCTAGGAGCTTGTCACGACTGAAGACATTCCCCGCATAACTATGCAGAGCATAACAGCATGTTGATGTAGCCTTGGTGTTCTGGCCTATGTCACCGCCTTAAGCCAAGGCGCGGAGTGCGGATATGAATACATAAAGAGTTCAAGGCCACAATATTAAAACATTTTGTCTGATGGGGGGTTTCTTCTATGAAGACCTTCGGCTGTCAAGCATTCTGTAAATTTGTGTTTTTAGTTTTTTGCTTTTTGTTCCTTACTCTGTCCTTGACATTAAGAGGCTCTTCACAATCTGTTCAATCACAAGGGCACGGTTTTCCAGTTCTGTGTGGGCACAAGCTCCGTCTGGTATGAGTTGATTGATGACCTGATCATGTCAACGACTCTCTCTCTTCTCGCTCGCTCTCGCTCGCTCTCGCTCTCTCTCTCTCTCTTCATATGTGGAGCACTACCACATATTTTTAAAAACAAACTGCTTTCCCCAAAACGACTATTGTTATCGTTTACATGCACTATATATATATTGTTTCATAGAATATGATTTTTTTCTCTTTTATCTTTTCTTCTTTTTCGTGCTACTATTAATGGTGAGTGGACACGCTATGTCAGTGTGAGCCAGTGAAACAGTCTGACAGGTCTGCAGTTGGCGTGTCAGACCAAGCTTTGTGTGTGTGCGTGTACGTGGGAGAAGAGGGGTCGAGGAGGGGGAGTTCTCTCTCTCTCTCTCTCTCAAAGGTATATTTACTCTCCTTAAAGAAGTTTTTTTAGGATTTGAAATGTGGACACCCAATTACTTAGTATATGGCGAAACTGATAGATATCCGAGTTCTATCAACTGTGCAATACGTGTTATCCGTTACTGGCTAACATTAACGACAGTGGATGATAACAGACTACCACAGAAGGCCCACAGAATGTTTTCCGATGTAGATACACGAGACAAAAGAAGCTAGGTATCAAACATTCGTTGCAAGCTGTATCAGCTTAGTTTTGGATATGTGTGGGCAAACCACGGAGTTCAGAATGTTAAACACTTTTTACATGAATCTTAAGACAGACTGATTTCATGTCGATGGCAAGACTGGGATTTCAATTTTAAAAACAGTGAGAGATTTCACATGTGTAGGACATTTTGCACTATACATGATGCCGAGCCGTATTTGAAAATAGATTTACACAAACATCTGCAATCTGTAATGACAAGGTTTTGATGTGGTATTTTAGAAATTGCTGCACATTGTTATCGTTATAAGAAACACACTAAGACTGATTTACGTTATCCTCTTTGAAAGAAGTGAAAATGAAGATGAACTGCATCTTGTTTTCTGTTGCCTTGTATTAAGTGATTTAAGAACGCTATGTATACCACAAAAAATATGACAATCATCCTATCCAGTTTGGCTGAAGTATGCTTCTATATTCTAGAAAAGATAGTATTGTGAAAAATGTATCGATTTGCTCATGCAAAGCATTTCAGTTGGGTTCTGTAATGATGCCATAACGGAGGGAGTCTAGTGATCTTTAATGCTGCTAATAATACTGTGTTGCGTACATTTCTACTTTGTACACCCTTCATGAGGGGCAATGGCCTTAATGAATAAACATCATTCATTCATATTCATTCATTCATTCATTCATTCATTCATTCATTCATTCATTCATTCTCTGTCTGTCTGTCTGTCTCTCTGTCTGTCTGTCTGTCTGTCTGTCTGTCTGTCTGTCTGTCTGTCTGTCTGTCCCTCTTCTCCTCTCTCTCTCTCTCTCTCTCTCTCTCTCCTCTCTCTCTCTCTCTCTCTCTCTCAGCTTTTCTGGCTCGACGAAATTCCTTCTTCCCTACCCACGCATTGATCTATACAAAACAAGTCTAGCTTACTCTGGACCATCTCACTTCCACCGAATCTACAAAACATGAATACTTTAAAACCTTTCAAGGAACATTTGCATAAACATTTTATGTCTCAGTAGTTAAATTATTCGATTACAATGATTAGCGTCCATTCGCTAAGTCTTCTGTGAACCATACTTTGAATAAATCGTCTCAACATAAAAACCTACTCCGTTAAAATCGCTCATCCCCACTCCCACTCTGTCTACCATCCCTTTTCTCTCCCCCCTACCTACCATTCTCTCTTCCCCACCCTCCTCTGACCTCTCTCTCTCTCTCTGTCGTTTTTTTTTGGTTTTTTTGTTTGTCTGTTTGCTTGTAAGTTTCCTTTTGTTTTACCATCCCCCATCTCATTAGTGCTTTTATGAGCAGTTTGCTTATCATTGTAGAATTAGATTATCATGTTGCTATGTTCAATTGTCTGTATGAATGATATGTGCTGAAATAATGTATGCATGACAAGGACAGATTGTAAGACTAGGCTTTGGCCTAAAATCTTCATCCTTGGGTATTAAAGATCAATCAATCAATCAATCTCTCTCTTTCATTCATTCATTCATTCATTCATTCATTCATTCATTCATTCTCTGTCTGTCTGTCTGTCTGTCTGTCTGTCTGTCTGTCTCTCTCTCTCTCTCTCTCTCTCTCTCTCTCTCGCTCCCACTCCCTCCCCCCCTCTGCTCTCAGTCTCTGAACTCAATACCATCAATTTTTTTTTCTTCCTCTCTACTTTTAAACATCAAGCCTTTTTTTGTGAATAAGAATGATGGGGATGAATATCTGCATGTACACGTGAACATGACTGAAGAATGATGGGGTGAATATAGACATGTACACGTGAACGTGACTGAAGAATGATGGGGTGAATATAGACATGTACACGTGAACATGACTGAAGAATGATGGGGCGAATATAGAAATGTACACGTGAACATGACTGAAGAATGATGGGGTGAATACAGACATGTACACGTGAACATGACTGAAGAATGATGGGGTGAATATTGACATGTACACGTGAACATGATTGAAGAATGATAGGCATGTACACGTGAACATGACTGAAGAATGATGGGGTGAATATAGACATGTACACGTGAACATGACTGAAGAATGATGGGGTGAAGATTGACATGTACACGTGAACATGATTGAAGAATGATAGGCATGTACACGTGAACGTGACTGAAGAATGATGGGGTGAATATAGACATGTACACGTGAACGTGACTGAAGAATGATGGGGTGAATATAGACATGTACACGTGAACGTGACTGAAGAATGATGGGGTGAATATAGACATGTACACGTGAACATTGACTGAAGAATGATGGGGTGAATATAGACATGTACACGTGAACGTGACTGAAGAATGATGGGGTGAATATAGACATGTACACGTGAACGTGACTGAAGAATGATGGGGTGAATATAGACATGTACACGTGAACATGACTGAAGAATGATGGGGTGAATATTGACATGTACACGTGAACATGATTGAAGAATAATAGGCATGTACACGTGAACATGACTGAAGAATGATGGGGTGAATATAGACATGTACACGTGAACATGACTGAAGAATGATGGGGATGAATATAGACATGTACACGTGAACATGACTGAAGAATGATGGGGTGAATATAGACATGTACACGTGAACGTGACTGAAGAATGATGGGGTGAATATAGACATGTACACGTGAACGTGACTGAAGAATGATGGGGTGAATATAGACATGTACACGTGAACGTGACTGAAGAATGATGGGGTGAATATAGACATGTACACGTGAACATGACTGAAGAATGATGGGGTGAATATAGACAGGTACACGTGAACATGACTTCTCGAGTCCCTGTTGTTAATTTTCCGGACTATGGTGATGACACCGTATTTGGAGACTAATCCTTATTTGATCA
>CM031617.1:70034678-70042178 GCA_018398815.1 Conus ventricosus | reverse complement strand
TGCATGAGCACGTGTGTGTGTGTGTGTGTGTGTTGTGTGTGTGTGTGTGTGTGTGTGTGTGTGTGTGTGTGTGTGTGTGTGTGTGTGTTGTGTGCGTCAGCATGTGCGTGTGCGCGAGAGCGCGCGGGCACGTGTGTGTGTATGTGTGCGCGTGCGAGAGCGCGTGCGCGCGTGTGTGTGTATGTATATCTGTGTGTGTGTGTGTGTGTGTGTGTGTGTGTGTGTGTGTGTGTGTGTGTGTGTGTTTATGTTGTGTGCATGAGCACGTGTGTGTGTGTGTGTGTGTGTGTGTGTGTGTGTGTGTGTGTGTGTGTGTGTGTGTGTGTGTGTGTGTGTGTGTGTGCGTGCGTTCGTGCGCACGCGCACGCGCGCGCGCCTGTGTGTGTGTAGCGCGCGCGCGTGCAAAGATGACAAAGGATGCAGTAAAAATATTGACGTTGGAAATGTTCACAAAATGGGGAGGGAAGAGGATGGGGGTTGGTCAATGGGCACCACGTTTGCACAGCATGTTGCACTGCCCACCATTGTGACCGAAACAGCCACAGTCACCCTACTTTCTATGTTTAGTCAATGTAAACCATCCAAATGCGCTCACGTGAATGTTTGTGTGCGAGCGGGGAGGGGACGGGAGGGAGGGGTGAGGGTGAGGGTAAAGCGTGTCCTTGAAGGTTTAAATTTTCAAGTTTTGATATTCTAGCCCACGCATCGTCCCAGATCAGTTGCACATCACATGTTACACACACACGCGCGCGCGCGCGCACTGAAGAGTGCTTTGTGCTTGGGATATGTTTGTTTTGGGCTGCAAAGACACGCAGCTTCCCTGAGCCTACCGTGACATGCTGATGGTGATTAGCTGATGGTGCTGATGGTGACTTGCTGATGGTGACTTGCTGACCGTGACTTGCTGATGGTGACTTGCTGATGGTGACTTGCTGATTGCTGATGGTGACTTGCTGATTGCTGATGGTGACTTGCTGAAGGTGCTGATGGTGACTTGCTGATGGTGACTTGCTGATGGTGCTGATGGTGACTTGCTGATTGCTGATGGTGACTTGCTGAAGGTGCTGATGGTAACTTGCTGATGGTGACTTGCTGATGGTGACTTGCTGATGGTGCTGATGGTGACTTGCTGATGGTGACTTGCTGATGGTGCTGATGGTGACTTGCTGATGGTGACTTGCTGATGGTGACTTGCTGATGGTGACTTGCTGATGGTGACTTGCTGAAGGTGCTGATGGTGACTTGCTGATGGTGATTTGCTGATGGTGACTTGCTGATGGTGCTGATGGTGACTTGCTGATGGTGCTGATGGTGACTTGCTGATGGTGACTTGCTGAAGGTGCTGATGGTGACTTGCTGACCGTGACTTGCTGACCGTGACTTGCTGACCGTGACTTGCTGAAAGTGACTTGCTGATGGTGACTTGCTGACCGTGACTTGCTGACCGTGACTTGCTGATGGTGACTTGCTGACCGTGACTTGCTGACCGTGACTTGCTGACCGTGACTTGCCGACCGTGACTTGCTGATGGTGACTTGCTGACCGTGACTTGCTGACCGTGACTTGCTGATGTTGACTTGCTGACCGTGACTTGCTGACGGTGACTTGCTGATGGTGACTTGCTGACCGTGACTTGCTGATGGTGACTTGCTGACCGTGACTTGCTGATGGTGACTTGCTGATGGTGACTTGCTGATGGTGACTTGCTGACCGTGACTTGCTGACTGTGACTTGCTGATGGTGACTTGCTGATGGTGACTTGCTGATGGTGACTTGCTGACAGTGACTTGGTGACAGTGACTTGCTAACCGTGACTTGCTGATGGTGACTTGCTGATGGTGACTTGCTGATGGTGACTTGCTGATGGTGACTTGCTGACCGTGACTTGCTGACCGTGACTTGCTGACTGTGACTTGCTGATGGTGACTTGCTGATGGTGACTTGCTGACCGTGACTTGCTGACCGTGACTTGCTGACCGTGACTTGCTGACGGTGCTGACGGTGACTTGCTGACCGTGACTTGCTGACTGTGACTTGCTGACCGTGACTTGCTGACCGTGACTTCCTGATGGTGCTGACCGTGACTTGCTGACCGTGACTTGTTGACGGTGACTTGCTGACGGTGACTTGCTGATGGTGACTTGCTGACCGTGACTTGCTGACCGTGACGTGCTGACCGTGACTTGGTGACCGTGACTTGGTGTCCGTGACTTGCTGATGGTGACTTGCTGACCGTGACTTGCTGACCGTGACTTGCTGGCCGTGACTTGCTGACGGTGGTGACGGTGACTTGCTGACCGTGACTTGCTGACGGTGACTTGCTGACGGTGACTTGCTGACCGTGACTTGCTGACCGTGACTTGCCGACCGTGACTTGCTGACCGTGACTTGCTGACCGTGACTTTCCAACTGCGTCTGAAGACAATCAGCGAACAGAAGCACACACGGTCCAAGCTTGAAAAGCTGAAGGACCCTGAGGTAGCAAATGCCTTTCAGGCCATGACAGGCGGGAAAGTTGAAGGACCCTGAGGTAGCAAATGCCTTTTAGGCCATGACAGGCGGGAAAATTGAAGGACCCTGAGGTAGCAAATGCCTTTCAGGCCATGACAGGCGGAAAGTTGAAGGACCCTGAGGTAGCAAATGCCTTTCAGGCCATGACAGGCGGGAAAGTTGAAGGACCCTGAGGTAGCAAATGCCTTTCAGGCCATGACAGGCGGGAAAGTTGAAGCACTCTCCATCCTTGATGTGGAGTAGGAGACAGCCGCCGAGACCCTTGTAAACACCTTCAACACTGCGGTGACCGAAACTGCCAAAATGCATTGGGTTACAGCAGACATTCTTGATTTGTGAGACAAGAGGAGAGAACTGCAGAACACGAAAAATGAAGCAGATGGAGCAAAGCAGTCTGGAGCAGTCAGCAGGGAGATAAAGGAAATGATGAAGAAGCAAAGGAGAGATGGATAGAGGAGCAGTGCCAAGACATTGAGGACAACCTGCAGAACTACAGTCGGAAAGTATACCAACTTGTAAAAGACCTCACAACCTCTAAACAGGGACGAGAGTTTCCAACACACAGGACAAGTCAGCGAAGTGCTTCATAGAAGACAAGGCCATTCTCAAGCGTTGTACAGAGTACTGCTCTGAATCATACAACTTCATCACAACAGAAAACTCACGAGTCCTGAATGCCCCCCCCCCCCCCTCACCCAGTAACAGACAGTGACAACTTCCCCACTACTGAGTGAAGAAGCTGGGGTAGCAGTCAAGTCCTTGAAACCGGGAAAATCAGTGAGGGTGGACACGATACCAGCAGAGCTCGTGAAGGAAGGAGGAGATGCCATGACCAATGTCCTCAAGGTCAACTGTAACAAGATCTGGCCGACTGGTGGGTGGCCAACACGATGGACCCAATCCCTGATCATCACTCTCTCCAGGTAAGGCAATTTACAACTTTGCCAAAATGACCGAACCATCAGTCTGACCAGCGACCCGAGCAGGGTGATGCTGAAAATCCTTTGAACAGACTGACGCCACAAACAGAGAAGATTATAGCTGAAGAACAGGCAGGTTTGGAGCAGGTCACAGTGCCACTGAACAGATTTTTAACTTGAGATAATATGTGAGAAATATCATCAGCACCAGCAGGACCTGTACCACTTTTTTGTGGATTTCAAAAAGGCCTTTGACAGGGTGTGGCATGCAGCCGTATGGGCGACCATGAGCAACATCATGTACAACATCAACGCCAACCTGATCAGGACCATAGAATGCCTCTACGATAAAGCCACCAGCGCAGTCTTCCTAACTGATGCCAGAGGAGACTGGTTCAAAACAACTGTTGGAGTGAGGCAAGGCTGTTGACTCTCACCCACTCTTTTCAACATTTACCTGGAGAGAAATATGACTGACGCACCGGAGAGACATCAAGGCTCAATGAGCATTGGGGGCAGGATAGTATCAAACCTACGCTTTGCTGATGACATCGACGGGCTGGCAGGAGAAGAGCAGGAACTAGCCAACCTAGCAGAGCGCTTGACAAATGTTCTGCAGCAGTCGGCATGGAGATCAGCGCCGAAAAGACAAAAGGTATGACCAACAACACTAACGGCATCAGCGCTAACATCGTTAGTTCATTCCCCTGTTGGCCTTGGCGTCCCTTCTTGGTTCAGCTCTTGTATTAGCCTGTCTCTCTTTGCTTTATGTCGACTTTTGACCACCTCTTCATTTCTGCTGATGCTTGTCCCTGTCCGGTGATGTCTATGTCCCCTGTTACTTCTCTGGTATTGAGGGTGTCCTTTGCTGCAGTCATTGCCTTCTGAACTGTCCCATTTTCTGCAGTCATTGCCTTCTGAACTGTCCCATTTTCTACAGTCATTGCCTTCTGAACTGTCCCATTTTCTGCAGTCATTGTCTTCTGAACTGTCCCATTTTCTACAGTCATTGCCTTCTGAACTGTCCCATTTTCTGCAGTCATTGCCTTCTGAACTGTCCCATTTTCTGCAGTCATTGCCTTCTGAACTGTCCCATTTTCTACAGTCATTGCCTTCTGAACTGTCCCATTTTCTGCAGTCATTGCCTTCTGAACTGTCCCATTTTCTACAGTCATTGCCTTCTGAACTGTCCCATTTTCTGCAGTCATTGCCTTCTGAACTGTCCCATTTTCCGCCGGTCTTGACATGTGGCGTGGCTCATGTCACCACATCGTCCACCCAGGTCTTGACATGTGGCGTGGCTCATGTCACCACATCGTCCACCCAGGTCTTGACATGTGGCGTGGCTCATGTCACCACATCGTCCGCCCAGTTCTTGACATGTGGCGTGGGTCATGTCACCACATCGTCCGCCCAGGTCTTGACATGTGGCGTGGCTCATGTCACCACATCGTCCACCCAGTTCTTGACATGTGGCGTGGCTCATGTCACCACATCGTCCGCCCAGTTCTTGACATGTGGCGTGGCTCATGTCACCACATCGTCCGCCCAGTTCTTGACATGTGGCGTGGCTCATGTCACCACATCGTCCGCTCAGGTCTTGACATGTGGCGTGGCTCATGTCACCACATCGTCCACCCAGGTCTTGACATGTGGTGTGGCTCATGTCACCACATCGTCCGCCCAGGTCTTGACATGTGGCGTGGCTCATGTCACCACATCTCTTTCCCCGCTCTGTTCTCCCCGAGGAAAGGTTTTGAGATGTAGCTTCTGCCCTGTTTGGCCACAGTAGCCAGCAACGCCAGTGACAGAGGAAAGGTTTGGAGATGTAGCTTCTGCCCTGTTTGGCCACAGTAGCCAGCAACGCCAGTGACAGAGGAAAGGTTTTGAGATGTAGCTTCTGCCCTGTTTGGCCACAGTAGCCAGCAACGCCAGTGACAGGGGTCAGATGGGAACGATAAGCCTACACCTACATGGCGTCATTGGGGGGGGGGGGGGGGGGGGGGGGGGGGGGGGGGGGGGGGGGGGGGGGGGGGGGGGGGGGGGGGGGGGGGGGGGGGGGGACAAGTGCGGGCTGTACACAATCCCACTATCATTAGAGATAAAGTTTTGAAAAAAAGGGGAGGGGAGGTCGGGGGATGGATGAAAAGAAAAAGAGGAATGAAAAGCGGCATCAGCCTAGAAATAGTAAATACATCGCAGGAGTGTATGAGTTCGCTCAGTACTGACTGGATGACAGACCCTTTTGGAGATCCTGTCCGAAATCGACTCACGTCTTTTTGCAGAACTGGGCTGGCTGTACCGGATCTCCCTAGTACCGAGCATCGTCAGTGGCCTCAACATTGAGTTGTGCTGACCAGTCCTTACTGGACTCGCCTAGGAGATGCCATCTCTCTCCATCTGACCAGACATAAAGATGCTGAATAATGAATCTCCTAAGAGATGCAATCTCCCTCAACTGGACGAAACATGATATACTGGACGAAACATGATATACTGGACGAAACATGATATACTGGACGAAACATGATATACTGGACAAAGAAGGGCGGGAAAGACTGACCATAAACGAACTAACAGTTCAGTGACAAGAACAGTAAATTGGCGAAGTGTTTTTTTTAATTTTTATTTTTTTTTTTAAATGAAGGGACGGGGTTGGGGGAACAATTAAAAAAAAAACCCGGTAATTTTCATGTTAATATCACATCCTTTGCTCTGATTTTCTCCCATGATTGTGACGTCATCAACGGAGCCTCGTTTGTTGTACAGGTCATCCCCTGGAATGTCATGGAGGTGCACTACCTCTACTTCGGTATTCTCACCGCCAAGGGCTCGAACACTAAATCCCACAGCATTCCAAATCCGCCAGTGAAGGCTGGGAATCCAGAACGACAAGACAACAAGACTGTTGTCAGGAAATAACGATAAGACAACAAGACTGTTTCAGGAAATAACGATAAGACAACAAGACTGTTGTCAGGAAATAACGATAAGACAACAAGACTGTTGTCAGGAAATAACGATAAGACAACAAGACTGTTGTCAGGAAATAACGATAAGACAATAAGACTGTTGTAGGGAAATAACGATAAGACAACAAGACTGTTGTCAGGAAATAACGACAAGACAACAAGACTGTTGTCAGGAAATAACGACAAGACATCAAGACTGTTGTCAGGAAATAACGACAAGACATCAAGACTGTTGTCAGGATATAACGACAAGACATCAAGACTGTTGTCAGGAAATAAGCTGTAAAAGAAAATATGAATAATAATTGTAACGGGTAATCTTTCAGCCAAAGATTGAGGACTCATTTAAATTAAACATACAAGGAGACATAAAAAATGTATTAATGGTCAGAATAGTCCGCTATACTGTTCAATAATTCCAATTGTGAGTCACATCAGTGAGTAGGCTACCACAGCTTGCATTTTACTTGTATATCCGAGGAGATTACCCCCCCCCCCCCCCCCCCCCCCCCCCCCCCCCCCCCCCCCCCCCGCCCTCTATTTGACCAAAAACAAAACGCAGAAGAAAACAGTAGTGATGGAAATTAGAACAGGCAAACACTTTCTCTGCCCTAAGACAATAACTTTGAAACATTTTTTTTAATAAAAAGGATGGGGTGGGAAGGAGGGTGTGGGGGGGGGGGGGGGGGTGGGGGGGGGGTGGGGGGAGAAAAAGAAAATGGATGTAGACCAAGGGCATTAGAATGCAAGGTGATTAATCCATCGCGAGCAGCATATGGGTACAGCTGAACTCTGCCTTGAACCCAGAACCTGTTGGCCTTGCCTGCCTGGAGTTTACTCTCTCGTCCCCTGTCTGCCACTCATCAGCACAAGCCGCCTGATTGTGTCGGCCTTCCTTTCGCATCGCATGGAGAAACGCCACCTCCAGTTCCCTGGTATTCTCATCACTAAGAGCCTTACAACGACATCCAACTGCACACACACACACACACACACACACACACACACACACACACACACACACACTCACACATCTCACACACACACACACACACACACACACACACACACACACACACTCACACACACACACACAC
>CM031617.1:70024678-70029678 GCA_018398815.1 Conus ventricosus | reverse complement strand
AATAAAGAACCAGCAGCTAGATATTCTACTCAGAGTAAAAGTGACTGCATCTCCACTCCCCTCGAGTTCATCACACAAGAGACTTGATTTCGGAGAAGCGAGAAATACATCAAATCGTACAACTCTACATTTTCCATCCCCCGACTCTTAACAGTGTAATAAATTCATCAGTAGTTTCTCTCACAGAAGGCCCTGGAACTTTGTTGCCTTAGGACCCACATTCTATCTATCCTTCCTGGCAATCGGTGGACGGAGACTGGAGGAACTACGCTTTGACCCTCGGTGGCGACAATATATTACCACGAGTTGACAAATCAGCCAGATACGGAGTAGCAGCCCTCATCTCTCTCTCTCTCTCTCTCTCTCTCTCTCTTCTCTCTCTCTCTCTCTCCTCTCTCTCTCTCTCTCTCTCCCCCCTCTCTCTGTCTATCTCTCTCTCTATGTGATGTGTTGAAAATGTGTGCGCCAACTCTCTCTCTCTCTGTCCGTCTGTGTGTGTGTGTGTGTGTGTGTGTGTGATATCGACAGAACGCAGACATCACTGCCGACATCTGCACACACACACACACACACACACACACACACACACACACACACACACACATTCTCCTCCTCCCTCTCTCTCTCCCTCTCTCTCTCTCTCTCTCTCTCTCTCTCTGTTTAAAGACATTATTTGTCCTGCAGCACGCCTGTATTGCCCCCTTCATCCCCCCTCCTCTCTCTCCTTCCCACAAGACGCTCGGGCGACAAGGTCAAAGAAAGCTTACATCCGAGACAAAGACCACAGACACTTGCTCATCCCGTGACGAACGTGTCCGAATACGTCACAATCACGGACAAACATCTTGGTATGCTCCCCAGGGGGTGCGGGAGGGGTGGGTGGGTGAAGGGGGGGGGGGAAGGGGGGATGGCGGGGTGGCAGACGACAACAGGTACTCCCGTAGACGCGCGGGTGACCTCGGCACAGATGCCCCCCACCCCCCACCCACCTACCTGCCCCACATGACACAGACAGGCGGGCGTGAAATCATCCCCCTCCCTCCCTCCTTCCCACCCTCACCTCCCAACCTCCTCTGTGTTGTTATGAGGGAGAACCTCCTCTGTGTTGTTATGAGGGAGAACCTCCTCTGTGTTGTTATGAGGGAGAACCTCCTCTGTGTTGTTATGAGGGAGAACCTCCTCTGTGTTGTTATGAGGGAGATAGTCATGTCAGAAACAAACTCGTAGCAGCCTGAAAGGTGGCAGTGGCAGCCTGAAAGGTGGCAGTGGTCGGCCCACATCAGTGCTGATCACTGTAGCAGCCTGAAAGGTGGCAGTGGTCGGCCCACATCAGTGCTGATCACTGTAGCAGCCTGAAAGGTGGCATGGTCGGCCCACATCAGTGCTGATCACTGTAGCAGCCTGAAAGGTGGCAGTGGTCGGCCCACATCAGTGCTGATCACTGTAGCAGCCTGAAAGGTGGCATGGTCGGCCCACATCAGTGCTGATCACTGTAGCAGTCTGAAAGGGGGCAGTGGTCTGGCCCACATCAGTGCTGATCACTGTAGCAACCTGAAAGGTGGCATGGTCGGCCCACATCAGTGCTGATCACTGTAGCAGTCTAAAAGGTGGCAGTGGTCGGCCCACATCACATCAGTGCTGGTCACTGTAGCAGCCTGAAAGGTGGCAGTTGTCTGGCCCACATCACATCAGTGCTGATCACTGTAGCAGCCTGAAAGGTGGCAGTGGTCGGCCCACATCAGTGCTGATCACTGTAGCAGCCTGAAAGGTGGCAGTGGTCGGCCCACATCAGTGCTGATCACTGTAGCAGCCTGAAAGGTGGCAGTGGTCGGCCCACATCAGTGCTGATCACTGTAGCAGCCTGAAAGGTGGCAGTGGTCGGCCCACATCACATCAGTGCTGATCACTGTAGCAGCCTAAAAGGTGGCAGTGGTCGGCCCACATCACATCAGTGCTGATCACTGTAGCAGCCTGAAAGGTGGCATGGTCGGCCCACATCACATCAGTGCTGGTCACTGTAGCAGCCTGAAAGGTGGCAGTGGTCGGCCCACATCACATCAGTGCTGATCACTGTAGCAGCCTGAAAGGTGGCAGTGGTCGGCCCACATCAGTGCTGATCACTGTAGCAGTCTGAAAGGTGGCAGTGGTCGGCCCACATCACATCAGTGCTGGTCACTGTAGCAGCCTGAAAGGTGGCAGTGGTCGGCCCACATCAGTGCTGATCACTGTAGCAGCCAGAAAGGTGGCAGTGGTCGGCCCACATCAGTGCTGATCACTGTAGCAGCCTGAAAGGTGGCATGGTCGGCCCACATCAGTGCTGATCACTGTAGCAGCCTGAAAGGTGGCAGTGGTCGGCCCACATCACATCAGTGCTGATCACTGTAGCAGCCTGAAAGGTGGCATGGTCGGCCCACATCAGTGCTGATCACTGTAGCAGCCTGAAAGGTGTCATGGTCGGCCCACATCACATCAGTGCTGATCACTGTAGCAGCCTGAAAGGTGGCAGTTGTCTGGCCCACATCACATCAGTGCTGATCACTGTAGCAGCCTGAAAGGTGGCAGTGGTCGGCCCACATCAGTGCTGATCACTGTAGCAGTCTGAAAGGTGGCAGTGGTCGGCCCACATCACATCAGTGCTGGTCACTGTAGCAGCCTGAAAGGTGGCATGGTCGGCTCACATCACATCAGTGCTGATCACTGTAGCAGTTTGAAAGGTGGCAGTGGTCGGCCCACATCACATCAGTGCTGATCACTGTAGCAGCCTGAAAGGTGGCATGGTCGGCCCACATCACATCAGTGCTGATCACTGTAGCAGCCTGAAAGGTGGCATGGTCGGCCCACATCACATCAGTGCTGATCACTGTAGCAGCCTGAAAGGTGGCATGGTCGGCCCACATCACATCAGTGCTGATCACTGTAGCAGTCTGAAAGGTGGCATGGTCGGCCCACATCACATCAGTGCTGATCACTGTAGCAGCCTGAAAGGTGGCATGGTCGGCCCACATCACATCAGTGCTGGTCACTGTAGCAGCCTGAAAGGTGGCAGTGGTCGGCCCACATCACATCAGTGCTGATCACTGTAGCAGCCTGAAAGGTGGCATGGTCGGCCCACATCACATCAGTGCTGGTCACTGTAGCAGCCTGAAAGGTGGCATGGTCGGCCCACATCACATCAGTGCTGATCACTGTAGCAGCCAGAAAGGTGGCAGTGGTCGGCCCACATCAGTGCTGATCACTGTAGCAGTCTGAAAGGTGGCAGTGGTCGGCCCACATCACATCAGTGCTGATCACTGTAGCAGCCTGAAAGGTGGCAGTGGTCGGCCCACATCAGTGCTGATCACTGTAGCAGTCTGAAAGGTGGCAGTGGTCGGCCCACATCACATCAGTGCTGATCACTGTAGCAGCCTGAAAGGTGGCAGTGGTCGGCCCACATCAGTGCTGATCACTGTAGCAGCCTGAAAGGTGGCATGGTCGGCCCACATCACATCAGTGCTGATCACTGTAGCAGCCTGAAAGGTGGCAGTGGTCGGCCTACATCAGTGCTGATCACTGTAGCAGCCTGAAAGGGGCAGTGGTCGGCCCACATCAGTGCTGATCACTGTAGTAGCCTATAAGGTGGCAGTGGTCGGCCCACATCACATCAGTGCTGATCACTGTAGCAGCCTGAAAGGTGGGATGGTCGGCCCACATCAGTGCTGATCACTGTAGCAGCCTGAAAGGTGGCAGTGGTCGGCCCACATCACATCAGTGCTGATCACTGTAGCAGCCTGAAAGGTGGCAGTGGTCGGCCCACATCAGTGCTGATCACTGTAGCAGTCTTAAAGGTGGCAGTGGTCGGCCCACATCAGTGCTGATCACTGTAGCAGCCTGAAAGGTGGCAGTGGTCGGCCCACATCAGTGCTGATCACTGTAGCAGCCTGAAAGGTGGCAGTGGTCGGCCCACATCAGTGCTGATCACTGTAGCAGTCTGAAAGGTGGCAGTGGCAGCCTGAAAGGTGGCAGTGGTCGGCCCACATCAGTGCTGATCACTACAGGAGGGAGTCTACACCTCCCCACCCCCTCCGGTCAGCTATGGGAGTGTGTCAGACTGGTGAGTGGTTCCACTCCCCCTCTGATCACACTGACCCTTTCTGTGGTCACCTGTCGGTCACTGTGTCAGCCGCCAGTTCGCTGGCGTGGTTTTCCCCACACCATCTCTTTACAGTTGGGATCAACTGCAATCGGACCCCCCCCCCCCCCCACCCCCACCAACATGGTGTCAGATTGGTAAACCCTCCAGAGTGAGGCAAAGAAAAAAACAACACTCTTCGCTTACATTCAACGAGTTAACTCTCGTTCATGTCTGTGCTTGTTTTAATTTGCATCAAAGGGGTTAATAAAATCTTCAGAGCATGTGCGAGTTGTTTCCCTTCAACTGATTATCCGGGTTTCACATTTTCTAACACTACTGTTTGAAATTCCACTTGCCCTCCCCCCCCCCCCCCCCCCCCCCCCCCCCGCCCACTCCCCCACCCCCTCCCTTCACTCCGTGTAAGCGTCAGTTTACCCCCGTTTCAGGACTGAAAGTGGTGAGGGTGAACATGACTGCACGACCTTTATGATCAGTCTCATTCTTTATACTGGCGGAGGCCTCCCACTTCCCCCAGACAGTTCAGACGGCAAGTGAGAGGAGGAGGAGGAGGAGGGGGAGGAGGAGGAGGACAGTTACTACTGAAGGTCAGGGTAGCCCAAGTCACCAACTAGCTCCCGCTAAATCAGTAGATCACCTGTCTCAATGCCTGCAGTTGGGTGGGTGGGTGGAGAGGGGGTGCGGGGGGAGGGGTGCTGACTGGGAACGGGACAGGGACTCCACGCCAGCTGGACAGACCGATTGTTCCACGGGCCTCTGACACCGGGAAAGGTACCGCGAGTTCAGCGGGCCTCTGACACCGGGAAAGGTACCGGGAGGAGGGAGACTGTTTACAGCGGGCCTCTGACACCGGGAAAGGTACCGGGAGGAG
>CM031617.1:70019779-70024578 GCA_018398815.1 Conus ventricosus | reverse complement strand
TGCCCCTTTTCGTTACGGCCCACGGCGAATGCAGGTCTAGACCTGGAGTTGTGTCGGATTTTTCCAAGTTTCCGGATCAACCTCCGTGGACCTTTTCACACCAGAGATTCGTTTCGATCTTGCAGCTTTTCGCAAAGAGTCCACCAGCTCTCTGGCGTACAAGGCTTTGTATGCTGAGCTCTGTTCCAAATCCCATCCTATCAGAAAGTTTTCACTGACGTTCCAAGTCTGAGGATGGAGTGGCCTGTGCAGCCTACTGCCCTGGGGCTCCTCTCAGATACTGTGGAACATATACATTCAGATGCTTCTGTCTATTCCGCTGAACTTACTGCTCTGGTTCTGGCTTTGAAGATAATCTCACATTCTTCAAAGAGGGACTTTCTGGTTCTGTCGGATTCGCTGTCAGCTTTGGAAGCCATAGCTGGCCGCAACCTTCAGCATCCAGAACTTTTACTTTTTTTTTAACTTTTTAGCAAGTTGAAAGCGGACGGTTACAACATTACTCTTGCTTGGGTTCCTGGTCATGTTGGCATCGGCGGGAACGAAATGGTTGATCGTTTAGCCAAGAACGCCACAAGAGAGAAACTGTCCAACACTTATCCCCTGCTCAGATGTGAAACCCAAAATTAACGATTATGTGAGAGACCTCTGGCAGGAGGATTGGAACGCACAGACGAATAACAAACTCTTTCAGATCCGTCCAAACCTTACGGACTTCCTCCCATCTACGTCGGGTGGTCGTAAAGAGGAAACGGTTCTGTGCCGGCTGCACACCGGCCATTCGTATTTTACCCATTCTTACCTTTTAAAGAGTGAAGAAGCTCCGTGGTGCATTCCATGTCATGCGCCACTCACAATGAAACATGTTCTTTTAGAGTGTTGGGACTTGCACGATGTGAGACACAAAACATTTTACAGCGGAGTCCATGAAGATCCTGTTCAGGGATGTCCCGCCTGATGTGATCCTTGAGTTTTTGAGAGAGATTAACATTTTTCATCTGATTTAAGATTTAACGCAGAAAGATTTTTAACAAAGTTTCTGGTGCGTTTGTAGACGATGTCATTTAACGAGATGTGTGAAAGTTGGGGTGTTTTTTTTTTTTTTTTTTTTTTTTTTAATGATGGTGAGTTGATTTTAACGTGGTGACAGCCCTGATGTGGCCCTTTGCGGTCGGCTGGGCTATAAGCAACATTATCTTATGTTATCTTATCTCCCTGTCCAGGGAGCCATCACAGGAGATGGTACTTCCTAGATATCTGAAATGTTCAACGTCCGCAAGCTGGAGTCGTCAATGACGATGGTGGTGCCGAGGGGTTGGTGTTTGGTGCGGGTTGGTGAAGCACCTCAGTCTTGCCGAGGCTGATTGTCAGGCCGAAGAGCTTTGAAGCATCGGAGAAGTGGTCAAGCATCATTTGCAGATCGGATTCTGCATGGGCCACAAGTGCGCAGTCATCGGCAAAGAGGACTTCTTGAAGGAGATCTTTGATGCTCTTTGTCTTGGCAGTGAGGTGACGAAGGTCAAAGAGGGAGCCGTCCAGACGATAGCGGAAGTAGACTCCCTTCTCCAGGTCTTGGACAGCGTGGGACAGCATGCAGGTGAAGAAGACGTTGAAGAGGACCGGAGCTAAGACACAGCCCTGCTTCACGCCATTGCTGATCTCGAAGGCTTCCGTCACGTTTCCACTGGAGAGGACCTGCCGGTCATGCCATCATGGAAGAGCTTGATCATTTTCACAAACTTTGGCGGGCATCCAATGCGCTCGAGGACTGTCCAAAGAGCTTCCCTGTTGACCGTGTCAAAGGCCTTGGTCAGGTCAATGAAAACAGAGTACAGGGGCATGTTTTGTTCGATACACTTCTCCTGAAGCTGTCTGACAGCAAAAATCATGTCGACAGTGCTTCTGCCGGGTCTGAAGCCGCACTGCGCCTCGGGAGGTTCTGCTCGGAAACAGTGATGAGTCTGTTGAGGATGGCTCTGGCAAAGATCTTTCCAGCAATGGAGAGTAGCGAGATGCCTCTGTAGTTCCCACAGTCGGCTTTGCTTCCCTTGTTCTTGTAGAGGGAGACAATCAGGGCGTCATGGAAGTCATCTGGCATCTTCTCCTCCTCCCAGATACTCCGCAGGACATCGTGAAAGGCTTTTAGGGCGTTGGGGCCTGCCGCCTTGTAGATCTCAGCAGGTATTCCGTCCTTTCCTGATGCTCTACCGGAGCTCGTCTGGAGGATTGCTTTCTGGATCTCTGCAATGGTAGGGGGTACTGCAAGTGTGTCTTGTATCGGCTGCTGAGGGATCTGGTTCAAGGCATCCGAGTCGACTGACGAGGGCCTGTTGAGCAGGTTGCTGAAGTGTTCTTGTCAGCGCTTGCTTAGTCCTTCTTGGTCCTTGATCAGGGTTGCGCCGTCGGAGGACAGTAGCGGGGAGCAGCCTGATGCTGAGGGTCCGAAGACTGTCTTCAATGAGCCAAAGAATTTCTTGGCATTGTGAGAGTCGGCGTAGCCTTGGACTTCAGTCGCTTTGTCCTGCCACCACTGGTCCCGCATCAGACGTAGGTCGGTCTGCACTTTGGCCTGGAGAGTCTTGAATCTCTCGCGTTTGGAGACGGACGATGGGTCATTCTGCCACTCGATGTAAGACTTGTTCTTCGCATGGAGGGCTTCTTTGATCTTCTCATCGTTCTCGTCAAACCAGTCTTCATGGGCTCTGATTTTTGCTCCGAGACCTCTTTTGCAGTCTCAGCGACCATGTCCTTAAAAGAGGACCATTTTTCTGTTCCATCTTCAGGGGTCAGACCGTCTTGGAGCTTTTCTTCAAGTAGTTGTTGGAACTGGAGAGGCAGGTCGGGTCTTTCAGTCTGGCGACATTGTAGGAGGCCCTGACAGTCTTTGGTCGGTTTCTGTGTGGCGGTGGTATGTGCAGGGTCATTACAGCCCTGACCAGCCTGTGGTCAGTCCAGCATTCAGCACCTCTCATGACGCGGGTCACCCGGACGTCCTTGATGTCGCGTTGGCGTACGATGATGAAATCAATCATGTGCCAGTGTTTCGACTCGGTGCATCCAGGTGGTCTTGAACTTGTCCGCCAACCTGAACAAGGTGTTGGTGATGCAGAGGCTGTGTTCCGCACACTTGCTGAGGAGGAGCAGGCCGTTGTCGTTGACCTTGCCTACTCCGTGTCTGCCGAGAACGCCTTCCCAGCTGCTATGGTCTCTTCCTACTCTGGCGTTGAAGTCCCCAAGGATGACGAGTTTGTCATTTTGAGGAGTTGACCTGATGGCCTGGTCAAGTTGTTCGTAGAACAGCTCTTTGGTGTCGTCTGGGCTCGTGAGCGTGGGTGCATACACACTGATGATTGTGAGGTGTCTTGACTTGCTGAGGGGGATACGCAATTTCATGAGGCGTTCATTGATGCCAACCGGGAGCACAGGTATGCTTTTGAGCAGGGCTGTCCTGATGGCGAATCCAACGCCATGGATCCTGTCTTCGGCTTGTGGCTTTCCCTTCCAAAAGAAAGTGTATCCACCTCCCTCTTCTCTTAGGGAGCCTTCATCAGCAAGTCGGGTTTCGCTGAGTGCAGCAATGTCTATTCGGTATCGCTGGAGTTCATTCGCGACAAGCGGTGTTCTTCTCTCCGGTCTCGACGTACTGGCTCTGTCCATTAATGTTCGAACGTTCCAGGCTCCTAAAAGGAGTTTTCTTTGCTTTTTCTTTTGCATTTTTTTGACCACAAAATGGATGAGTCTGTCAACTGCGGTAAGCTGACCAGACTGTAAAGGGCAAGCATTTGTTCGGGGCACCTTTTCTAGCCCCCTCCCCCATGCGGGGGTGGGCAGTGCTGTCCTAAAGAGGCTGCCTAGTCGCCCACGGGTGCTGCCGGACTCTCCTGTTGCCCTCGGATTCAGGAAAAGAACGACCACCTGCCCATGGACCGCCTACGTGCAGGATTGTGACTACAACTGCCAGTGGTCATCTCCACCTGTTGCTTCGCCACGTGCCCATCGCCGCAGGACTTGAGGTGTGTGCGTTGACAGATCGGTAATGAGTTGCATAACGGACCTGTGCGTGAAGGTTTTATAGTGGGAAAATCGTTGCACGGGGGTAATCCCACTCTCTCGGCCTGGGGAGCCTTGATCCAGTGGCACGGAGAACCGTTACGACGGGAGACTGCCAGGCTGCAGTGGATGACCAGGACTTCTCAGGGTGTCACGTCCATGCTCGTAGCGCTCCACAACACTTGCTGCCACTGCCTTCACAACCGTTGGATCACCGATGATCTCTTTCGCTCGTTCCGCCGGGAGTCAGTCTTCACATGCAGTAGGGCTGACACAGCCCGAGCCAAACTCACCGAGGGTTTCAGACCCGACGGCTACCCACACCTGGTTTAGCCGGCCTGCCAAAGCCGTTGCCTGGGGAGTGGCCGCTGTTGCATGCGACAGCTTCTAGGAGCCACAGGTGTGAGCTGAGTGACAGGTGAGGACCAGTGGCAGACGAGCTGCCCTAGAAAAGGACATGGCAAGCCCCCCTGCTAAAGGTACTACCTCTCCCTGACACCCCATACCCCCCATACATAGGCCCATTCAAATACACAGACACACATAGGCCCATTCAAATACACACACACAGACACACACATAGGCCCATTCAAATACACAGACACAGACACACACATAGGCCCATTCAAATACACAGACACAGACACACATAGGCCCATTCAAATACACAGACACAGACACACACATAGGCCCATTCAAATACACAGACACAGACACACACATAGGCCCATTCAAATACACAGACACAG
>CM031617.1:69984779-70014779 GCA_018398815.1 Conus ventricosus | reverse complement strand
ATTTTTTATCCGAGACAACTGAAATATTTTTTTGAAAGGCGTTTTGCTAAGAATGTTGTATGTTCAGTCCAAGATAAATCTTTGTCAATAATGACACCTAGTGTTTTGTGTGAACTGACTTCCTCAACTTTATTATTGGATATGAGTAAAGGCTGAAAATTTGATTTCATTTTTTGTCATTTTTGTCTTGTAGACACGTACATGCACTTTGTTTTAATAGCATTTAAAGACATATGGTTTAGTTGTGTCCATTCAGTAAGTTTATCAATATCTGCTTGAAGCTTAACTGTTAATTCATGTGGATGTGTGTGTGTGTGTTTGTGTGTGTGTGTGTGTGTGTGTGTGTGTGTGTGCATGTTTGTGTGTGCGTCTGTGTGTGTGTGTGAATGTGCGTGCATTGGTGTATGCATGTGTGTATGCATGTGCATGTTCTTAGAACACTGGAATTTCTCTTCATCAGCAGTCTGTTACATTTATTATCACTAGCTGCCACTGAGCTCTGTCATAGATGCTGTCTTGATTGTTTTCTTTTCTTCTTTTTTTTTTTTTTTACATTTATTATCACTAGCTGCCACTGAGCTCTGTCATAGATGCTGTCTTGATTGTTTTCTTTTTTTTTTTTTTTTTTACATTTATTATCACTAGCTGCCACTGAGCTCTGTCATAGATGCTGTCTTGATTGTTTTCTTTTCTTCTTTTTTTTTTTTTTTACATTTATTATCACTAGCTACCACTGAGCTAATGGAGAAAGAAAAGATTTGTTCTCTGTCATGCTTACTCAGAATCTGAGGTGATTATTTTCACCTGTGTTCAGCCACTTTGAGCCCAACTGAAGAACAGAGAAAGAATGCTGACTGATATGGTGCACTTAACACCAGATGGGTTCTAAGGTGCACTTTCAGTACATGTGTATGTCACTCTCTTCCCCCCTCCCTCCCTCCCATCCCCCCTCCTATCTCCTCCTCCCTCCCTTCCCCCCTCCTTCTCTCCTTCCCTCCCTCCGCCCCCCCCCCCCCCCCCCCCTCTCTCTCTCTCTCCCTGTGTTCATTTGTTTGAACAGCTTGTTTCACAGGAGAGGGTAATCTTTTTTCAGCAAATAATGAAATGGATAAAAAGGGATGCACAGGTATGCATGCGCGTGTGTGTGGGGGGGAAGCTCAGTGTTACTGTTAGGCTGCGTGCTGGCACCAGGTGAGCAGAGTGTTTGTTACTATATTTATTGTGATTTCATGTTGGAAAGTGCAGTTCAGTCTCCTGTCTGCACCTGTGGACGGTTACCTTTTGTTTTGAATGGGTGCCTGTCACTTTTGAACAGGTAAGGAGGAAGTTCAGCTGTTCTGTTAATGCTAAAGTGAAATCTCATTCAGTGTGACCAGTCCGCTTCAAAGTCAGGTCACGGTTCTTTCCCCTGAACTTTGTGTTTGAAACCAGTCCACTGCAAAGTCAGGTCACGGTTTTTTTCCCCTGAACTTTGTGTTGAAACCAGTCCGCTTCAAAGTCAGGTCACGGGTTTTTTCCCCTGAACTTTGTGTTGAAAGTGTGTAGTCTTTAGTGAAAAAACAAGTACCAAGGTAAGTCTCACTTATGCTTTTAATTAACGAACAAGTTTTGGTGAGAATTACTGTGTAGGCAGGACGTTTTATCTTACACGATTCACATTAGAAAAGCAGTTTTCCCTTCATGTTGAGATCAGGTGTCAAAAGATTAAGTACTTAAAGTCTAATTCATCCTGTTGATTCATGCGATTTAAAGCATACTTCAGCTGATGGTTGGGTTTTAAATTCTGTAGATTTTGCCCGATTTATGTGCCCCTCTTGTGATAGTTTTTACTATTTCATTAATATCATACCACAGTAAATAAATGTTTATTGCTGAGTAAGTGTGTGTGAGTGTGTGTGTGTGTGTGTGTGTGTGTGTGTGTGTGTGTGTGTGTGTGTGTGTGTGTGTGTGTGTCTGTGAGTGCATGCTCATCTTGCAGTAGTTTTATCAGCTATTTCATTACTGTTATGCCACTGTAAATATTTGTTAATAAGTGTGTGTGTGTGTGTGTGTGTGTGTGTGTGTGTGTGTGTGTGTGTGTGTGTGTGTGTGTGAAAACATACACTCCTTTCCTAAAATCTGGACTTACCTTTAAACACAAGGGGTCCGGACAAGGTCCAGGGTAGCATAGAAGTTAATACGAAGTGCCAGGAAGTGCCATGATGCACTTTGCATCCTGACAGTGGCCTTTTAAGAATGTGGAATTTTGTTGTGGGAAAAGCTTCTCTTGGGACTTCAAGATCTTATGTCCTGTAGCAACGATGGTGGGTCAGACTTTATGAAATCTCACTTTTCAGTCATTATACGTTATGAAGAGCAAGGGATGTATTATGTGGAGTCCTCACAACGTACGCCAAACCAACCAACCCATGTGTGTTTCAGTGATGCTTGATACAGTCCAAACCAACCAACCCATGTGTGTTTCAGTGATGCTTGATACAGTGGGTTCTTTACTGGTTGCTTGTTTATTTGTTGTTTTTTTCCCCTGCAGTTGTCTTTTAGGCCAGTATCTCTGTAAAGGAAGATAAATAAACTTAGTATTTAAGCGTCTCTCTCTCTCTCTCTCTCTCTCTCTCTCTCTCTCTCTCTCCCTTTTCTCTCCTCTCTCTCTCTCTCTCTCTCTCAGAAACAGCTCATACGTGTATTTATGTATTTTCAAGACAAGTATGACTGTTTGTATGGTTTTGTAGCTAGTCATGTTTAGTTCGTAGCTGGAAACTCTCAAGTCCCTCAGGGGAGCAAGGGCCGGATTTTAAAAAAGCATATATTTGCTTATCTGTTACCCTTGGTAATAAAGATTATCAATCAGTCAATCAATCAATCAAGATCTCTCTCTCTCGCTCTCTCTCTCTCCCCCCCTCTCCCTGTCTCTCTATTTCTACCCCCCCCCCCCCTCCTCTTTCACTCTGTCTCATGTCTCTCTCTTCTCTCCCTCTCTTTCACTCTGTGTCTCTGTGTGTGTCTGTCTATCTGTTTCTCTCTCTCTCTCTCTCTCTCTCTCTCTCTCTCTCTCTCTCTCTCTCTCTCTCTCTCTCTCTCTCTCTTGTGTGTCTTCGATATTTTATGATTGCTGATTTTATATTTTCATTGTTGTTGTAACAGTATTGCTGATTTTATATTTTAATTGTTGTTGTAACAGTATATCTATTTTGTTTTATTGCTCAGGACTTTACTCTAGAATTAATACAATGGACCATTGTAATGTAATTAATACTGATGCTGGATTACGCATTGGTCACCTAAATGTTTATCATCTGCCAAATAAGATTCATGATGTCTGTTTTCTTCTAAACGAATCCCCTTCTATTCATCTGCTTGGTCTTAGTGAAACTCGCCTTGACTCCCGTTTCACTGATACAGCTTTATCCATAACTAACTATAACTTTGTCCGACGCGATGCACATCACTCTGGTGAAACAGGACTTGGAATATATATTCATCAAAGCATCGCTCACTGTACAAAAAGGCGGCGTGACCTTGAACCTGATAATGTTGAATGCATGTGGCTGCAGGTCAAACCCTCCAACTCAGCCCCTCTTCTAGTTGGATATGTGTACAGGAATCCCGCTGCCACTTTCCTTGGTATGACAACTTTGTACACATGATGGATGATGTATATAAGAGCTATCCAAATGTCATTCTTCTCGGTGATTTTAACATTGATCTGTTAAAACGGCAGCCTGCCTGGATGCGACCACCACACTCTTTGGCTTGCATCAGCTTATTCATAATCCAACTAGAATCGCAAAGACATCTTCTACATTGCTGGATCATATCTACACAAACAACAAAGCCATGGTATCTAACATAACAGTGGGCAACAAAAGCGTAAGTGACCACTGTCTCATTTTGTGCACTTGGTGTTGTAAACTTCCAAAGCAACAGAATAAGGGCCACACAACCATTCAATATCGCTGCTTCAAAAATTTCAGTAAGGATGAATTTTTCCTCGACTTAAGCTTAGCTCCTTTCTACAGTGTACTCAATTACACAGATCCAAATGAAGCGTATAATACCTGGTATAATATCTTTCTCTCAATCGTTGATAAACATGCTCCACTTAGAAGAAAAAGGGTAAAACACAGAGTCCTTCTCTTCTGTATTTTTATAAATGACCTACCGATGCACATATCTCACAATGATGTCAGCTGTGATCTGTTCGCTGACGATAGTTCTCTTCACTGTAGTGATACAAACATCATGTCTGTACAAATATCATTACAACAAAGTATCACTGATGTCTTAGAATGGTGCAACCAAAACCGAATGGTCCTGAATCCGCACAAAACAAAATGTATGGTCCTAGCATCGAGACAGAAACATCAACGACAGCATCTTATGTTGAGCCTAAAAATGAGTGAAACCTTGATCGAGCGGGTTACCGAACACCGTGTCTTAGGCGTGATCATTGATGAGAACTTTAAATGGCAATCACATATAAATCATGTTTGCAAACAGTTGGCTCGCAATTTGTTTTTACTCAATAAACTCAGTTATTATGTTGAACCACATATCCGGAAATTATTTTTTGAAGCCCATTGCCTTTCTCACATCAACTATGCGTCCACCGTCTGGAGTGGTGCCGGTGAAAATCACATAAAAAAGATCAACTCTATGCATAGACGGGGAATTAAGCTGATTCTTCCCGACAAGTCTCTATCAACCACGGGCAAATTCGCAAAACTAATGATGTTACCACTGCAGAGCCAACTGACCTATAATAAGGCAGTACTAATGTTTAAAGTCCATGCAAACATGGCGCCAACATATCTTGCTGAGTTTATCCAAATGGCAACAACGCGATATGATTCAAATAATTACATTTTACCACGTGTCCGCATTGATTTGTTCAAATCTAGTTTTGCATATTTTGGCCCATCTGTGTGGAACTCTCTTCCTCCGTCTGCCAAAACATGTCAATCACTGCCGTCCTTCAAATCAGCAGTACTTAAACATTTACTTGAACAATAAATCTAACCTTTTGATCATAGTCTCAACGCCCTACTTTTATGCTTGCCTCTATATTAGCTAATGAAAATGTGTGTGTGTGTGTGTGTGTGCGTGTGTGTGTGTGTGTGTGTGTGTGTGTGTGTGTGTGTGTGTGTGGTACGGGTGTGGATGTGGGTATGCGCATGCGTGCGTGTATGTGTGGGCGTGTGCATGCATGTGAGCGCGCGCGCGTACGTGTCTGACTGTGTTTGTGTAATTTTGTAATGGATTTTTTTTTTTTTTTAAATAAATAATTATTATTCTTATTACTATTGTTATTGTTAATATTATAATGTTGCTATATTCTTCATTGTTTCTGTCATTATTAATATGTGCAGTCTGTTTAGTTGAATGTTGTAGAATAGCAAGGACAGATTGGAAGAATAGGCACTGCCTAAAATCTCTATCCTTGAGTAATAAAGTTTTTGAGTCTTGAGTCTTTGAGTCTCTCTCTCTCTCTCTCTCTCGGTCTTTGTTTGTGTTTCTCAGCCCTGATGTGGCCCTTTGCGGTCGGCTGGGCTATAAGCAACATTATCTTATCTTATCTTGTTTGTGTTTCTGTTGTATTTGTATTTATTTTGGTGCATGATCTGTGTGCAACAGAGAGAGAGCAACACCTATCTTGCAGGTGATAAAGAGTACTTTAAGACTCCCATCTGCAGGTGGTGGAGATGAGTAGCCAGGCATAACATTCAGTTTGATGTTGCGCAGTGTGCTTAGCTCAGCTTGTGGATGGGGGAGTAACTATTCAACACAGCTGAATTGCCACACACTTCATCCTTCACAGGTTCAACTTTTCCCCTCTCCCTTTCGTTGAAGGTAATTTTATGTAAGATCTGCATCCTGGTTACTATGTCCCAGCTCATGGAAAAGGTGAGTACTGGAAAATGGTGTGAAAAGGACGAAAATGGTGAAGTGTTTCAAACTTTCATCTTCCCAAGAACAGTGTTTTTCTGTTTTTCTATTAAGGGTAAAACACCAGAAACCAGAAACTTTGCAGATTTTTTGTGTGCATGTTGAATAGAGCATGTGTCTTAGTTGTTGTTGTTGTCGTACCCTGGCTAAAAGACTCCAGGGATCATCCGAACAGCCAAAGTACTTGAACACTTTGGTACAAATGCATCAGCTAGGGATGAGAACATTACATGTGTTACCATTTTTGATTACCCGCCACGTAGGCAGTCACGCTCTGACTTCGAGGGATTTTTGAGACTGATGGTGTTATGCTTGGAGCTTGTCACGACTGAAGACAATCCCTGCATAACTGTGCTGAGCATAACACCATTTTGATGCAGCCTTGGTGTTGTAGCCTCTGTCAGTTGGTCTGACACAGCCTTAAGCCAAGGGAGTGTCTTGGTGCAAGTCCAGTGTTAGCCTGGCACTGCTGCGTGCTGCACTGTGCAGTGCTGGCATCAGAGAGCCAGCGTTTGCAGCCTGCTGGCGGCTGATGTAATAGCTTGTCAGTTTCATTGGACCAAAGATTACTGTCAGTAACGGTTAAGAAAAAAAAAAGAGAAAGAAAATGATGATAGAGAAAAATGGAATAAGGAAATGGAGCCAGGCATGAGTTGTTCAAAGTTGTCAGTGTTGGCAGACTCGCTGTCACCGCCATTGGACGGGAGGTGCTGACAGAGGTGTTGGCAGACTCCCTGTCACCGCCATTGGACGGGAGGTGCTGACAGGTGTTGGCAGACTCCCTGTCACCGCCATTGGACGGGAGGTGCTGACAGAGGTGTTGGCAGACTCCCTGTCACCGCCATTGGATGGGAGGTGCTGACAGAGGTGTTGGCAGACTCCCTGTCACCGCCATTGGACGGGAGGTGCTGACAGAGGTGTTGGCAGACTCCCTGTCACCGCCATTGGATGGGAGGTGCTGACAAAGGTGTTGGCAGACTCCCTGTCACCGCCATTGGATGGGAGGTGCTGACAGAGGTGTTGGCAGACTCCCTGTCACCGCCATTGGATGGGAGATGCTGACAGAGGTGTTGGCAGACTCCCTGTCACCGCCATTGGATGGGAGGTGCTGGCAGAGGTGTTGGCAGACTCCCTGTCACCGCCATTGGATGGGAGGTGCTGGCAGAGGTGTTGGCAGACTCCCTGTCACCGCCATTGGATGGGAGGTGCTGACAGAGGTGTTGGCAGACTCCCTGTCACCGCCATTGGATGGGAGGTGCTGGCAGAGGTGTTGGCAGACTCCCTGTCACCGCCATTGGATGGGAGGTGCTGGCAGAGGTGTGGCAGACTCCCTGTCACTGCCATTGGATGGGAGGTGCTGGCAGAGGTGTTGGCAGACTCCCTGTCACCGCCATTGGATGGGAGGTGCTGGCACCAATAGGAAGGGAAGAGTAATTCTGTTGGTTCCAGGAAAAAATCAGTTACTGTTGTCAGTATGGGACTTACCTTTTGACTCTCAGTATGATTGTTGTTGTTGCTGCTTTGTACTGATGTAGGGCTTATCCTCCGTTATGGACCAAGCTATCCTCCATTATGGACCAAGCTATCCTCCATTATGGACCAAGCTATCCTCCATTATGGACCAAGCTATCCTCCATTATGGACCAAGCTATCCTCTTTTATGGACCAAGCTATCCTCCGTTATGGACCAAGCTATCCTCCGTTATGGACCAAGCTATCCTTGTTTATGGACCAAGCTATCCTCCATTATGGACCAGGCTATCCTCGTTTATGGACCAAGCTATCCTCGTTTATGGACCAAGCTATCCTCATTTATGGACCAAGCTATCCTCCATTATGGACCAAACTATCCTCTGTTATGGACCAAGCTATCCTCCGTTATGGACCAAGCTATCCTCCATTATGGACCAAGCTATCCTCCGTTATGGACCAAGCTATCCTCGTTTATGGACCAAGCTATCCTCGTTTATGGACCAAGCTATCCTCCATTATGGACCAAGCTATCCTCCATTATGGACCAAGCTATCCTCCATTATGGACCAAGCTATCCTCATTTATGGATCAAGCTATCCTCATTTATGGACCAAGCTTTAAGGGGTTTACAGTCCACACTCTTGTTTATGTAAAAGGCTGCCTACCTGGGTAGAGTCAACTGAAGGGCTGCCTGCTAGTGCTATGATCAGTCATTTTCCATGTCATTCAGCCAACTGAAGGGCTGCCTGCTAGTGCTGTGATCAGCCATTTTCCTTTTGGGTAGAGCCAACTGAAGGGCTGCCTGCTAGTGCTATGATCAGTCATTTTCCATGTCATTCAGCCAACTGAAGGGCTGCCTGCTAGTGCTATGATCAGTCATTTTCCATTGGGTAGAGCCAACTGAAGGGCTGCCTGCTAGTGCTATGATCAGTCATTTTCCATGTCATTCAGCCAACTGAAGGGCTGCCTGCTAGTGCTATGATCAGTCATTTTCCATGTCATTTAGCCAACTGAAGGGCTGCCTGCTAGTGCTATGATCAGTCATTTTCCATTGGGTAGAGCCAACTGAAGGGCTCCCTGCTAGTGCTATGATCAGTCATTTTCCATGTCAATTTTCAGCCAAATTTCACTCACTCAGTTTTTCACTCGTTCTTTTGATTTTCACGGAAGATGCATGCTGTTTGTGTACGTGTCGTCCATACTAATGGCCAGACAGGCCTTCCGACAAATGGTGAAGGGATTTTATGTGTCTGCAAGATGCTGTGTGTGTATTCTCACAGGGAACCTGGGTTCAAGTCTCATTCAAAGGACTAAGCTGGCTGGAAGAGGAGTCAGAACCAAACCTGACTGCAAAGGAATAATTCCCCACTGCTGAAAACAGCCCGGCAGAGACTCAAACCTGCAATCCCAGGATCACTAAGATCACCTCCTGAGCCCTACTAACTGAAGGACTCCAGTGACCTACTTGATAGTGGTTGCCCATTTAAGATCACCCCCTGAGCCCTACTAACTGAAGGACTCCAGTGACCTACTTGATAGTGGTTGCCCATTTAAGATCACCTCCTGAGCCCTACTAACTGAAGGACTCCAGTGACCTACTTGATAGTGGTTGCCCATTTAAGATCACCCCCTGAGCCCTACTAACTGAAGGACTCCAGTGACCTACTTGATAGTGGTTGCCCATTTAAGATCACCTCCTGAGCCCTACTAACTGAAGGACTCCAGTGACCTACTTGATAGTGGTTGCCCATTTAAGATCACCCCCTGAGCCCTACTAACTGAAGGACTCCAGTGACCTACTTGATAGTGGTTGCCCATTTAAGATCACCTCCTGAGCCCTACTAACTGAAGGACTCCAGTGACCTACTTGATGAATGATTCCAGTGACCTACTTGACAGTGGTTGCCCTTTGTGGACTGCTGGTGCTAGGGCTTTGATGGTACAAACCTTGATGGGGCTGTAGAAAGGCTACGCAGAAGAAGCAGCATTGGAGTAATGGAGGGGGGAGGGGGAGGAGGGGAGGGGAGGGGGGATGTGACAGGAAAGAAAGGAAGAAAAAAAAGAAGGAAGAAGAGTGAAGAAGGACAAGTAATTCCAAAACATGGGCAGACTTTTTCGCTTTGCTACTCATCTTTTGTTTTTGAGTTTGTTTTGTTTTGTTGTTAGTGTTTGTGTCTGTGGTCAATGGCCACAGCACTGTGCTTTCAAGGGGCGTGGTGTTTTGCAGTGCCTAGTTTGGAGGTATGAGTGACGACAAGAACAGCCCTGAGAGCAGTCGACTGTTGGGGACTGTGCTGAGCAACGACTTGAACGTCAAGGACCATCATGGCATCTTCCTGGTCAGTGTTTCTCCTGATCTCTGACTCTCAGTCTCTGTCCCTTTTTTTCTCTTTCTCTGTCCCTTTTACTCCCTCTTCCTTCCCTCCGGGGGTTGCGACCTTGCCGTGGTCGGAGGGCTTGCGCGGTCCAGTGATCCCTTAGGCTTTGCTGGCGGGGGCATCAATACTTGGAGATAGGCTGGTTTTTTCCAACTGCTTCTAGGCCTGTGAAGTTGAGATGCTGCCTGGCCTAAGCGTTACGTGGTAAGAAGTTGATGCCCCTGGTAGGGCTTCCCATGTCAGATAGGCTAAGGGTGAGGATCCTGACTAAGAGTAACCCGCCTTTCTCCTTTTCTTGTTTTCTGCCTTTATTTGGCCCTTTTCTATCTTCGTCTCCCCTTCAAGTCTTCTTTTTCACACTCCTTTTCTCTCTGTGGTCTCCTTAAGATCCGCCGTGTTTGCCGTGCGGTGCGACCTGTGTCGGAGGGGAATGAGATCCTGGTGATTGAGAGGGCCAGTGCTTGAGGAGGCCTGTGCTCTCAACACATCACTTTGGCTTGGACCTCTCCTAGACAGGGAGTACACTTTGGCCCGGTGTACTAATCGGCTCCCCTTCTTGGGGCTGGGTCAAGACAAGCAGTTCCCCTGCTGGCCATGTGAACCCCTGCAGTGCTCAGCTCTCTGTCCCCGGGAGTTGAGCATGATCAGGGGGGATAGGGTTGGTTGCTTCTGTTTGTCGTATGTCTCTCCCGAAGCCTGGAAGGGGTCAAGACATTGGTTTCTTGGCCCTGGCCCCTTAGTTGGACTCCAAGGTGGGTGGGTAAGGGAGGGATGAAATAGAATAAACTAAACATGGCTTTTTCAAAAAATATCCCCCCCAAAAGGAAGAGGAAGGCAGCATCCCCTATTTCAGGGAACGTTATTCTGACAGCGATTCTGACACGGAGGTACGACAGAGAACAGGTTTCTGGGCTTCCTGGCTCGTGGTGGAAGGGACGGAGCAGGAAAGACCCCTTTCAGCTCTGAGCCCTTTTGCTATTCAAAAGGGTTTTCAAGGCTTAGCAGGGGACCCTCAGTCCGTCAAAAGGTTGAGGAATGGATCGTTTCTAGTTCAATGTCGATCAAGAAAACAGTCTGAACAGCTGTTGAGGGCAACAAAATTAGTGGATAGGGAGATCAGGGTGACTCCCCATAAACAGTTAAATTCATCGAAAGGTGTGATTCGCTGCAGAGATCTAACGGGTGTCTCAGAGGCAGAAATAAAAACGGAACTGGCGTCCCAGGGTGTGACGGAGGTGCGCAGGGTGACAGTCAAGAAAGGTTCAGAGAGAGTGGCCACCAACACCCTCTTTCTGACCTTCTGCAACCCTGTGCTGCCTCCGGTCATCAAAGTTGGCTACCTGAACGTCCGTGTTCAGCTGTATGTCCCGTCCCCGTTGAGATGCTTCAGGTGCCAGAGGTTTGGACATGTCAGAGACCGCTGTTCTGGGCAGGAGGTGTGCGGTGTTTGCTGCAAGGCAATCCATGATGGGCTGTGCAAAGATCCGGCACATTGTGCTAACTGCGGTGGTGATCATCCCTCCTCTTCAAGAAACTGTCCTCTTTGGATTCAGGAATCCACCATTCAACGGATAAAAACAGAAAAGAAGATCTCCTTTTTTGAAGCCCGCAAGCAGGTTGTGGGCAGTCAGACTCCAACAGCTTCATATGCTTCGGCCGTAAAGACGGTTCCCACAGTTCCCACTCGCTCAGTCTGCTGTCAGACTGATGACTTTACATTTTCGAAGACACTGCAAGTCAGAACTGTCAACTCTGGTGGAAGCAGGTCCACCACCTTCCAACCCAAAGTGACTGCCCCTGGTGGAGGCAAAAAATCCGCCACCCCTCAGACTGCCCAGCAGTCTACAACATCTGCTGCTGGGCAGATTAAAAAACCAGCAATTCCGCCTCGAACTCTCCTATCCAGTGCCCGTGCGGGCAAGGGAGTTCCACCCACTGTGGAGATGGTGGAGATGAGGACAAAACCTCCACCATCTCCCAAATCCAGACCTCCACCATCTCCAAAATCCAGGCCTTTGTCACCTGCGGGCAAGTCTGCCAGCGGGTCCAAAGACCAACACAGTCCAGTGAAACTAAAAATAAGTTCACTCCATTGGCCGCAGATGCTGATGAGGAGATGACCTGATCTCTCTCCTTTTCGCCCTCTGCACCATGGATAGTACAATATTCCATTGGAATATCCGTGGACTAAATTCCAACTTTGAGGAGCTGCAGCTTCTGTGTCAATCTATAAAACCTTCCGTCGTGGCTCTTCAGGAAACCCAAATTCAAAGCCAGAAGACCTTTACTCTTTCTGGCTTTAATATACTTTCGAAACCTGCACAACCATCCACGTTGGGACTGTCGGGCGGTGTTGCCCTTCTCCTACACAAAACTTTGTTATTATAGTCCTGTCACTTTGTCTACCTCCCTTCAGGCTGTAGCTGCGAGAGTCACTCTCCACAAGACTGTGACAATCTGTTCCCTTTATCTCCCACCTTCTGTCCCGGTTTGTCGTCAGGACCTTGTCAGTCTGATAAGAGAACTTCCTCGACCTTTTTTGCTGTTGGGTGACTTTAACAGTCACAATCCTCTTTGGGGTAGTGTCAGTACGTCATCCAGAGGTCTGCTAATTGAGGATGTCCTTTCGGATTTAGATTTGTGTTGTCTGAACGACGGATCTGCAACTTACCTCCACTCTTCCACAGTTCACTTTCGTGTTTAGATTTGTCGGTTTGTGACCCCTCGCTGGTCCTGGACTATGAGTGGTCTGTCCATGACGATCTGCACGGAAGTGACCATTTCCCTGTATTACTACAACCCGTCATAACTGAACACGTCTCTGTCTCTCAACATCTAAATTACAAGAAAGCAAACTGGGATCTATTTGCAGCCACTATTTCTAAAGAATTCCAGGACACTGATTTTCTTCAGAGTCCGGACCCAGCTGAATCACTGACTAACACTGTGATCAAGTGTGCTAAAGCTTGTATTCCAGTGTCTTCCGATAAACTTCAAATGCCAAAAACACCCTGGTTTGATTCAGACTGCCAACAAATTTCCAAAGTTAGAAAACGGGCTCAGCGTCAGGTGTACAAGCGACCTTCGGGTCCCAACGCTCGAGCCCATCAAAAACTCCGTGCTAAATCTAGACACACTTTTAAAATCAGTAAACATCGGTCCTGGAGAAGCTTCTGCTCCAGGCTGACATCAAAAACTTCCAAGAAAAAAGTGTGGAACATCATTAAGAAAATCAAAGGGAAGAACACCTGTCCCACTGTGAACCATCTCAAGTTTTCGGATTCTTTAATAACAGAGAAGAAAGCAGTTGCTAATCTGCTTGCTTCAACCATTGAAAAGAATTCCTCCTCTTCTAATAAATCAGCCACTTTTGTCAAAAACAAAGCCCTAAAAGAAAAATCACCCTGCAACTTTTCGTCAGACAACATGGAAGACTACAATCTTCCTTTCACGTTAAACGAGCTGAAATCTGCCTTACTCTCTTGCAGCGATTCCTCTCCAGGTATAGATGAAATCCATTATCAACTCTTGAAACATCTTCCGCAAGAAGGTCTGAATATACTGCTACAGGTATACAACCATGTGTGGACTACAGGTTTCTTTCCGCCTTCTTGGCGGAAAGCCCTCATTATTCCAATTCCTAAACCTGGAAAAGATCTTTCTAACCCATCAAACTACCGTCCCATAGCTTTGACCAGCTGTGTTTGTAAATTGATGGAAAAAATGGTCAATGCTAGGCTCATGTGGAAACTCGAAACCGATGGCCTTTTGGCGAAAGAACAGTGTGGTTTCCGCAAACATCGGTCTACAGTTGACCATTTGATTCGTCTGGAATCTACACTTCGGACCGCTTTTTTGAACAGACAGCATGCAGTGGCAATTTTTTTCGACTTGGAGAAGGCCTACGATACCACCTGGAAGTCGGGGATACTTCATGATCTCCACGATCTGGGTTTTCGAGGTCATCTTCCGCTTTTTATTCAAAATTTTTTGGCAGAACGACAGTTTCAGGTCCGGGTTGGCACCACTCTCTCTGATGTCCACGAGCAGGAGTTGGGTGTTCCACAGGGGAGCATACTGTCTCCTGCCCTCTTTAGTATCAAAATCAACAACATTGTGAAATCAGTTCAGCAGGGTTCAGACTGCTCATTGTTTGTGGATGATTTTGCTGTCTACGCAACTGGAAGCCTGTACCCGAGTGTCCAGCGCAGGCTCCAGCTTTGCGTAGATAAAATCCATCGGTGGGCAGATGAAAACGGTTTCACCTTTTCTCCAACAAAGACGCAGTGTATTCACTTCCATAATTTCCGTCAGTTTTTTCCAGATCCTGAACTTCAAGTAGGGAAATCTCCCATTCCAGCTGTTAAAGAGGCCAAATTTCTGGGAGTCATTTTTGACCAAAAACTTAACTTTCTCAGCCATATTAAAAACCTCAAAACTGCTTGCCAGAAAGCACTGAATATTCTGCGGGTCGTAGCGCACACCGACTGGGCGCTGATAAGAAAACTTTGTTGCACCTCTACAGAGCCCTGGTCCGTTCCAAACTGGACTACGGTTGTGCTGTGTACGGCTCCGCACGATCTTCTTACCTCAAACTCTTGGACCCTATCCACCATCAAGGGCTTCGTCTCTGTCTTGGAGCGTTCCGCACCACCCCTGTCTACAGCCTGTACGCAGAGGCGGGTGAACCTTCACTGTCCAACCGCAGGCTGAAACTGTCTTTGAATTATTACATCAGACTGTTCTCGGAACCAGAAAACCCTGCCTATGACTGTGTCTTTGACCCTCCGTTCCAAAGTAAGTTTGAAAACAACCCTAAATGTATTCCGCCGTTTGGTCTTCGTATGCAGCCTCAAGTGCGGAATGCAGGTCTAGACCTAGGTGTAGTATCTGATTTTTCCAAGTTTCCGGATCAACCACCGTGGACCTTCTTCACACCAGAGATTCGTTTTGATCTTGCAGCTTTTCGCAAAGAGTCTACCAGCTCTCTGGCGTACAAGGCATTGTATGCTGAGCTCTGTTTGAAATTCCCATCCTGTCAAAACGGTTTTACTGACGGTTCCAAGTCTGAAGATGGAGTGGCCTGTGCAGCCTATTGCCCTGGGGCTCCTTCTCAGATACTGTTGGAACATATTCATTCCGATGCTTCTGTCTATTCTGCTGAACTTACTGCTCTGGTTTTGGCTTTGAAGATAATCTCACATTCTTCAAAGAGGGACTTTCTGGTTCTGTCGGATTCGCTGTCAGCTTTGGAGGCCATAGCTGGCCGCAACCTTCAGCATCCAGAACTTTTACTTTTTTTTGAACTTTTTAGTAAGTTGAAGGCGGACGGTTACAACATTACTCTTGCTTGGGTTCCTGGTCATGTTGGCATCGGCGGGAACGAAATGGTTGATCGTTTAGCCAAGAACGCCACAAGAGAGAAACTGTCCAACACTTATATCCCCTGCTCAGATGTGAAACCCAAAATTAACGATTATGTGAGAGACCTCTGGCAGGAGGATTGGAACACACAGACGAATAACAAACTCTTTCAGATCCGTCCAAACCTTAAGGACTTCCTCCCATCTACGTCGGGAGGTCGTAAAGAGGAAACGGTTCTGTGCCGGCTGCACACCGCCATTCGTATTTTACCCATTCTTACCTTTTAAAGAGTGAAGAAGCTCCGTGGTGCATTCCATGTCATGCGCCACTCACAATGAAACATGTTCTTTTAGAGTGTTGGGACTTGCACGATGTGAGACACAAACATTTTACAGCGGAGTCCATGAAGATCCTGTTCAGGGATGTCCCGCCTGACGTGATCCTTGAGTTTTTGAGAGAAATTAACATTTTTCATCTGATTTAAGATTTTACGGCAGAATGATTTTTAACAAAGTTTCTGGTGCGTTTGTAGACGATGTCATTTAACGAGATGTGTGAAAGTTTTTTTTTTTGTTGTTTTTTTTTTGTTTGTTTTTTTCATGACTGGTGAGTTGATTTTAACGTGGTGACAGCCCTGATGTGGCCCTCTGCGGTCGGCTGGGCTATAAGCAACATTATCTTATCTTATCTTATCCCTCTTCCTTTGCCTGTCTGTCTGCTGTCTGTCTGTCTCTCTCTCTCTCTCTCTCTCTCTCTCTCTCTCTCTCTCTCTCTCTCTCTCTCTCTCTCTCTCTCTCTGATTGACTTGTGCTGAGCAAAAAGCAACCCCTGTTTTGAATTAGTCAGAATCCGCTTTCAGCATCATCAGGACTGTCTTTCTTGTCATGATTTCTGCTGTGCACGCTGTGGATGGTGATGTTGGCAGGGAGCTGCTGGACAGTGTCAAGAAATGCAATGAGTAAGACCAGATATTCCAGCACTCACACTGAGAATGTAAGAGAGGAAATGGTTTTGGCTGGACAAGCCTAATGATCAGGGAATGAAGAATATATCAAGATGAAATTGTTGTCATCTATCTTCTTCTTTTTATGTGTGTCTTGCCATCATTATCCAGGTGTCTGTTTTTCCTTCTCCTGAAAACCAAGTGATGCATATCCTGACAGTGTCCAGTGAGTCAGCAGGTATCCAGGCAGACAATCTCCTTTCCTGATCCTGGCATCTGGAAATATCTCAAAACATCCTGACAGAAATGATATTTCCTGGCCTCTGTACTCATTGCAGTAGTCAGACTTGGTGGTTACGAAGTGGCAAAAAGATGCTGCCACAATGCTTCATTGTCATTAACATGTTCACAAGGCAAAGTGTGTCACCAAGTATTGGGATGCATTTGGCCAGTTGATTAACCATTCCCATTAAGCGTTGACACTCGGTGATATTTGTGGGTACAGGAAGCATTTCTGTGGTGTCCTCTTTGTCAGGATCAGGGTAAAGTCATTGTGATTTATGCAGTGACCCAGAAACTTCATGGTGTCAGAGAATTCAGACTGTTCAACAGGCGTGAGTCTTGCATGGTGACACTGCTGCAGAACCTCTCTGGCCTGTGACCTGTGTGTTGGGAGCTGCCTGTGATTTCTGACCCCTTTCACCGTCCTACAAACACACCCACACACATGCGTGCGCGCGCCCACGCGCGCACACACACACACACACACACACACACACACACACACACACACACACACACCCTCCGGGGGTTGCGACCTTGTCGTGGTCGGAGGGCTTGCGCGGTCCAGTGATCCCTTAGGCTTTGCTGGCGGGGGCATCTATACTTGGAGATAGGCTGGTTTTTTTCAAACTGCTTCTAGGTCCGAAAAGCCAAGATGCTGTCTGGCCTAAGCGTAACGTGGTAAAGAGTTGATGCCCCTGGTAGGGCTTCCCATGTCAGATAGGCTAAGGGTGAGGATCCTGACTAAGAGTAACCCGCTTTTCTCCTTTTCTTGTTTTCTGCCTTTATTTGGCCCTTTTCTATCTTCGTCTCCCCTTCAAGTCTTCTTTTCCACACTCCTTTTCTCTCTGTGGTCTCCTTAAGATCCGCCGTGTTTGCCGTGCGGTGCGACCTGTGTCGGAGGGAATGAGATCCTGGTGATTGAGAGGGCCAGCGCTCTCAACACATCACTTTGGCTCGGACCTCTCCTAGACAGGGAGTACACTTTGGCCCGGGTGTACTAATCGGCTCCCTTCTTGGGGCTGGGTCAAGACAGACAGTCCCCCTACTGGCCAAGTAAACCCCTGCAGTGCTCAGCTCTCTGTTCCCGGGAGTTGAGCATGATCAGGGGGGATAGGGTTGGTGGCTTCTGTTTGTTGTATGTCTCTCCCGAAGCCTGGAAGGGGTCAAGACATTGGTTTCTTGGCCCTGGCCCCTTAGTTGGACTCCAAGGTGGGTGGGTATGGGGGAGATGAAGCATAACAAACAAACTATGGCTTATTCAAAAAATATCCCCCCCAAACGGAAGAGGAAGGCAGTATCCCCTATTTCAGGACTTTCTCAAACAGATAGTGATTCTGACAGTGAGGTCAGACAGAGGACAGGTTTCTGGGCTTCCTGGCTCGTGGTGGAAGGGACAGAGCAGGAAAGACCCCTTTCAGCTCTGAGCCCTTTTGCTATCCAAAAGGGCTTTCATGGTATAGCAGGTGAACCTAGGTCCATAAAAAGGTTGAGGAATGGTTCGTTTCTTATTCAATGTCGATCACAGAAACAATCTGAACAGCTGTTGAAAGCAACAAACCTAGTGGATAGGGAGATCAGGGTGACTCCCCATAAACAGTTAAATTCATCGAAAGGTGTGATTCGCTGTCGAGAGTTAGCAGGTGTCTCGGAAGCAGAGATCAAAACAGAACTGGCGTCCCAGGGTGTGACGGAGGTGCGCAGGGTGTCGGTAAAGAAAGGTTCAGAGAGAGTGGCCACCAACACCCTCTTTCTGACATTCTGCAACCCTGTGTTGCCTCCGGTCATCAAAGTCGGTTACTTGAATGTTCGTGTTCAGCTATATGTGCCGTCCCCGTTGAGGTGTTTCAGATGCCAGAGGTTTGGCCATGTCAGAGACCGCTGTTCTGGGCAGGAGGTGTGCGGGGTTTGCTGCAAGGCGACCCACGATGGGCCGTGCAAAGATCCGGCACATTGTGCTAACTGCGGTGGCGACCATCCCTCCTCTTCCAGACACTGTCCTCTTTGGATTCAAGAATCCACAATACAACGCATTAAAACGGAAAAGAGATCTCCTTTTTTGAAGCCCGCAAGCAGGTTGTGGGCAGTCAGACTCCAACAGCTTCATATGCTTCGGCCGTAAAGTCGGTTCCCACAGTTCCCACTCGGTCAGTCTGCTGTCAGACTGATGACTTTACGTTTTCCAAAACATTGCAAGGTAGAATTGTCAACTCTGGTGGAAACAGGTCCACCACCTTCCAACCCAAAGTGACTGCCCTGGTGGAGGCAAAGAATCCGCCACCCCTCAGACTGCCCAGCAGTCTACAACATCTGCTGCTGGGCAGATTAAAAAACCAGCAATTCCGCCTCGACCTCTCCTATCCAGTGCCCGTGCGGGCAAGGGAGTTCCAGCCAGTGTGGAGATGGTGGGGATAGATGTGTTGCTTCGATACGACGATAGCGAGCCGGAAGTTATTACCGGAAATGACTGAGTGGAGGAAGAAACGGTGAGAGGAGTAGGCTTGACAACGAGCGATGGCGTAGGACGCTGTTTAACGAGTCGTATCGAGTGATGCGATAGATTGAAGTCGAGGAGACTTTTTAGTATAGTCAGAAGTGACTTTTCATGGTAGCAGAGCGTGATCTACAGATAATCTACATCGGTAGACTAATCTACAGATCTACAACTGACGTTGTTGACGAAAGTACAGATTGAATACAGACTAGCCAAAAAACGAAGTTTGACGGTCCGACTTCAACGAAACAAAAGTGCAGGGCATATAGTAGTCCACCAGTTGTAAAAATCATGGCGCAGAGCTATAAAACATCGCCGAGCCTAGGGCCTGATACAAGTTATGAGACGTGGAAAAACGAACTGGAAGTATGGAAACTAGTAACGGACGTCAAGCCAGAGAAACAAGCACTAGCCGTTACATTGTCATTAACGGGCCAAGCACGAGCAAAAGCATTAGAAATCGATGTTGCACGGCTGAACACAGGAGAAGGGATGGATATTTTATTGACTGCACTTGATAGTCTTTTTCTACAAGATGAGGTTGACTTGGCTTACACAGCATATTCAGACTTTGAAAGACTGAGGAAAGGACAAGACATGTCAATGTGCGATTTCATCATTGAGTATGAAAGAAGATACAATATTTGCAGAAAATACAAAATGGAATATCCAGATTCAGTGATTGCATTTAAACTGCTGGACAATGCAGGTTTGTCAGTGAAAGAAAGACAATTAGTTCTGACAGCAGCGTCTGACAGAAAATTTTCTTAAATGAAATCTGCTTTGAAGAGAATATTTGGGGACAGTTCGACAGTAAGCACAGTGAACGAAATCAAGATCAAAGAGGAAAAAGAAGAAGCATTTCTGGTAAAGAGTTCCAGATATCAGCAGTTCAGAAAGAAACCTTCCAGATATCAGCAAACAGGTTCACAACATAAAAAGCAGAACAAAAAGGAACAAATCCATTAGACAGGAATGGCAAAAGAACCAGATGTGCTATTTGTGAGAGTGGTTTTCACTGGGCTAAGGATTGCCCCCACAAGCATCAAAAACAAGAAGAAATCAAAATGACAGATGCAGAAGAAAATGAAGAAGAATGTCACTTGGCTTTGTTTACAAAAGAACACAAACCTGAAAATGAGATACTCTTAATAGAGTCCTTTGGATGTGCAATCATTGATACAGCATGTACCAAGACTGTGTGTGGAAAAAGATGGTACGAAGAATATGTTGATCAGCTGGAGCAGAAGAAAAAAGAAGCAAATCAAGACTGGTGCAAGTGCTAAGACTTTCAGATTTGGTGATGGTGCAAAAGTCAAGTCCTACATGAAGGCAACAATACCAGCACAAATTGGTGATACCAAGTGCACCATTGAAACTGAAGTTGTAGACATTGACTTACCACTTCTGTTGAGCAAGGATTCACTCAAAAGAGCAGAGGCTGTGTTGGACATGTGCAATGATAAGGCTACTTTGTTTCATCAACCAGTGGAGTTGAACTACACATCAACAGGGCATTACTGCATCGACATTTGTGGCAAACAGGAAAAAAAAAAACGGTGAGGAGAGTGAAATCCTGTTACTGGAAGGAAAACTGCATGAAGGTGAAAAGAAGCAGACTATTTTGAAGCTTCACAAGCAATTTGGACATGCCTCTACTGAAAACCTGAAGAAACTGATGCAAAATGCTGGATAAAGGATCCAGAAGTGTACAGAGATATGACAGAAATTGTGGAAAAATGTGATGTGTGTGCACGTCACAAGAAGACCCCACCGAAGCCAGTGGTAGGGATGCCCTTAGCAGAAGACTATAATCACACAGTGGCTGTGGATCTGCATGAATTGGATAGAAATGTCTGGTACTTCCACATGATTGATGAATACACAAGATTCAGTGCTGCAGTAATCATCAGGAGCAAACGGGCTTCTGTCATTGTTGACAGTTTCATGAAGCACTGGATTGCAATACATGGCCCACCAAAAGTTGTACTCAGTGACAATGGTTCAGAGTTCAACAATGAGGAATTCAGGGACATGTGTGAAAACTTCAACATCGAAGTCAAAACTACTGCTGCATACAGTCCATGGAGCAATGGTTTGTGTGAGAGACACAATCAGACGCTGACAAACATCATGCAGAAAGTCAGGGCAGACAAGGAAGACATGGATTTTGAGACTGCTTTGTGTTGGGCTTTGGCAGCGAAAAACTCCATGGTAAACACACATGGTTTCAGCCCATATCAGCTGGTCTTTGGGGAAGAATCCAAATTTTCCATCCACACTCACAGATGAACTACCTGCTTTGGAGGGAATCACCAGAAGTAGGACAGTGGGAGAGCATATCGCAAGTTTGCATGCTACAAGGAAAGCTTTCACAGAAGCAGAAAGCTCAGAGAAAATCAGAAGAGCCTTGAGGAAACAGGTTCGAACATGGTCAGGTCAGTACCAGATGGGAGACAGAGTGTACTACAAGCGACCTGATGGTCATGAATGGAAAGGACCAGGAACCGTCATTGGACAAGATGGGAGCGTGATCTTTATGCATCATGGTGGAACTTTGATTCGTGTTCACCAGAGCAGACTACAAAAGGTCAAAGGTGATCTAGAGCAGGAGAAGATGGCAAGGAAAGACCCTCAACTGGCGAGTGAGGCTGCACATGATTGTCAGCAACATCAAAGTGATACAGGAACTAAAAATGAAGAAATCTCGCACAGTGAAGAAAATATTCCTGAATCAACGTCAGATCTAGACACTGAATCAGAAATCTTGGAAGAAGATGAAGAACATCATCCACATGACACAGAGATGGCTACTAGAATTGATCCAGCAAGAATTGAACCAGGACAGATCATTGCATATGATCATGTGGACACTGGAACAAAAATATCAGCAAAGGTGCTGAGCAAAGCTGGAAAAGCAACAGGGAGAAATAAGAACTGGTACAATATTCAATGTTTGGAACCAGAAGAATATGAGGGTGAAAGAATGTCTGTGGATTTGACAAAAGTGAGTGGACTTGTACTGTCAAATACAGAACCTACACCAACTACAAATTCAGATGAAACTGTTATGATCATGGATGAAGTTTCTTTTGAAAATGCAAAGAAAGAAGAACTTGAAAGTTGGAAAAAGAATCACGTGTACACTGAAATAGAGGACAATGGACAAAGATGTGTTTCCACCAGATGGATCTGTACACTCAAAGAAACAAAGGATGGAGTAAAAACAAAGGCTAGACTTGTAGCAAGAGGGTTTGAAGAAATTGGAAATGAAGACATGCAGAAGGATTCGCCTACTTGCACAAGTGAATCATTGAAAGTGATTCTCTCTGTCTTTGCACAAAGAAAGTGGACTCCATGCTCTATGGACATCAAAACAGCCTTTCTCCAAGGAAAAGAAATAGACAGAGACATTTTTGTGAGACCACCAAATGAAGCGAATAGCAGAGGAAAGTTGTGGCATCTGCAAAAATGCGTATACGGACTGAATGATGCTTCTTTGCAATGGTACAAAAGAGTGAAAGATGTACTGCTGAAACTCGGAGGAAGAATTTCAAAAGTTGACCCAGCAGTCTTCTTCTGGATGAAAGGAAATGAAGTTACAGGTGTCTTAGCATGCCATGTAGACGACTTCATCTGGGGCGGAACAAAACACTTTGAAAAGACTGTTGTTGATGAAATCAGAAAAACGTTCAAGGTTGGAAAGGAACAAAACAAAGCTTTCCAGTACATTGGCTTGGAACTGTCATCTGATGGAAACAAAGTCTCTCTACAGCAAACCAAGTATGCAGATATCTTGGAGCCGATCCCCATCGAAAAGAAAAGAACTCAACAGAAACAGGATGAAATGACAGCACATGAGAAACAGGCTTACAGATCAAAAGTTGGACAGATTCTATGGACAGCTCGACAAAGTCGTCCTGATGTGTCATTCGATGCTTGTCAGCTTGCTTCAAATATCAAAGATGGAAAAGTAGAACATCTGACAGAAGCAAATAAAGTCATCAAAAGAATCAAGTCAGAACATGTAGAGTTGAAGTTCCATCATTTGGGATCAGGACCATTGAAACTGATGGTATACACTGATGCTTCACTTGGAAATCTCAATGACGGAGGAACTCAAGGTGGATTCATTATCTTCTTAGCAAACGAGGAAGGAGACATTATTCCAATTTGCTGGAGTTCAAAGAAAATTCGCAGAGTAGTCAGAAGCACGTTGGCTGGAGAGACACTGGCGATGGCAGAAGGAATTGATGAAGCAATATTCATTGCAACATTGTTCATGGAGATCACAACAGGAAAAGCAACCACGGATGGTCTACCTCTAGTCTGCATGACCGACTGCAAGTCTTTACATGATGCTCTGCAGTCAACAAAACATGTCACAGAAAAACGTCTGAGGCTGGAGATCAGTGGAATAAAAGACTTGATGGAGAAAGGCATTGTGAAAGAAGTGAAGTGGTCTGGCACTCATAGACAACTGGCAGACTGTCTCACCAAGAGAGGAGCTTCATCAACAGTACTGCTGAAAACTCTTCAAGAAGGAAAGATTTCCCTGGACTGCTGAATTCATTTGCATCACTAAAGCGAGACGATTTGTTGGAAAATAAGTCATTTGTTAGACAATTAGTCATTTGTTAGACAATTAGTCATTTGTAAGACAATAAGTTATTTGTTAGACAATTAGTTGTTCAGACGTTTAAAAATAATAGAAAGAGAGATGAGTTTGATAGATGTGTTGCTTCGATACGACGATAGCGAGCCGGAAGTTATTACCGGAAATGACTGAGTGGAGGAAGAAACGGTGAGAGGAGTAGGCTTGACAACGAGCGATGGCGTAGGACGCTGTTTAACGAGTCGTATCGAGTGATGCGATAGATTGAAGTCGAGGAGACTTTTTAGTATAGTCAGAAGTGACTTTTCAGGTGGAGATGAGAAAAAAACCTCCACCATCTCCCAAATCCAGACCTCCACCATCTCCAAACTCCAGGCCTTTGTCACCTGCGGGCAAGTCTGCCAGCGGGTCCAAAGACCAACACAGTCCAGTGAAACTAACTAATAAATTCGCTCCATTAGAAGCGGACGTTGAAGAGGAGATGACCTGATTTCTCTCCTTTTCGCCTCTGCACCATGGATAGTACAATATTCCATTGGAATATCCGTGGATTAAATTCCAACTTTGAGGAGCTGCAGCTTCTGTGTCAGTCTATAAAACCTTCCGTCGTGGCTCTTCAGGAAACTCAAATTCAAAGCCAGAAGACCTTTACTCTTTCTGGCTTTAATATTCTTTCAAAACCCGCACAACCATCCATGTTGGGACTGTCGGGCGGTGTTGCCCTTCTCCTACACAAAACTTTGCTGTATAGTCCTGTCGCTCTGTCTACCTCGCTTCAGGCTGTAGCTGCGAGAGTCACTCTCCACAAGACTGTGACAATCTGTTCTCTTTATCTTCCTCCTTCTGTCCCGGTTTGTCGTCAGGACCTTGTCAGTCTGATAAGAGAACTTCCTCGACCTTTTTTGCTGTTGGGTGACTTTAACGGTCACAATCCTCTTTGGGGTAGTGTCAGTACGTCATCCAGAGGTCTGCTAATTGAGGATGTCCTTTCGGATTTAGATTTGTGTTGTCTGAACGACGGATCTGCAACTTACCTCCACTCTTCCACAGGTTCACTTTCGTGTTTAGATTTGTCGGTTTGTGACCCCTCGCTGGTCCTGGACTATGACTGGTCTGTCCATGACGATCTGCACGGAAGTGACCATTTCCCTGTCCTTCTACAACCCGTAATAACTGAACACGTCTCTGTCTCTCAACATCTAAATTATAAGAAAGCAAACTGGGATCTATTTGCAGCCACTATTTCTAAAGAATTCCAGGACACTGATTTTCTTCAGAGTCCGGACCCAGCTGAATCTCTGACTAACACTGTTATCAAATGTGCTAAAGCCTGTATTCCAGTGTCTTCCGATAAACTTCAAATGCCAAAAACACCCTGGTTCGATTCAGACTGCCAACAAGTTTCCAAAATTCGAAAACGGGCTCAGCGTCGGGTATACCAACGACCTTCGGGTCCCAACGCTCGAGCCCATCAGAAACTCTGTGCCAAATCGAGACACACTTTTAAAATCAGTAAACGTCGGTCCTGGAGAAGTTTTTGCTCCAGGCTGACATCGAAAACTTCCAAGAAAAAAGTGTGGAACATCATTAAGAAAATCAAAGGGAAGAACACCTGTCCCACTGTGAACCCATCTCAAGTTTTCTGCTCTTTTAATAACAGACAAAAAAGCAGTTGTAATCTGCTTGCTTAAACATTGAAAAGAATTCCTCCTCTTCAACAAATCACCCACTTTTGTCAAAAACAAAGCCCTAAAAGAAAAATCACCCTGCAACTTTTCGTCCGACAACATGGAAGACTACAACCCTTCCTTCACGTTAAACGAGCTGAAATCTGCCTATTTTCTTGCAGCGATTCCTCTCCAGGTATAGATGAAATCCTTTATCAACTGTTGAAACATCTTCCGCAAATAGGTCTGAACATCCGCTACAGGTGTACAACCATGTGTGGACTACTGGTTTCTTTCCACCTTTTGGCGAAAAGCCCGCATATTTCCAATTCCCAAACCTGGAAAAGATCTTTCTAACCATCAAACTACCGTCCATAGCTTTGACCAGCTGTGTTTGTAAATTGATGGGAAAATGGTCAATGCTAGCTCATTTGGAAACTTGAAAACCGATGGCCTTTTGGCGAAAGAACGTGTGGTTTCCCGCAAACATCGGTCAAACCGTTGACCATTTGATTCGTCTGGAATCTACACTTCGGAACGCCTTTCTGAACAAACAGCATGCAGTAGCAATTTTCTTTGACTTGGAAAAGGCCTACGATACCACTGGAAGTCGGGGGATACTTCATGATCTCCCACGATCTGGGTTTTCGAGGTCATCTTCCGTTTTTTATTCAAATTTTTGGCAAAAACGACAGTTTCCAGGCCCGGGGTTTGGGCACCACTCTCCTGATGTCCACGAGCAGGAGTTGGGTTTTTCCACAGGGGAGCCATACTGTCTCCTGCCCTCTTTAGCATCAAGATTAATAACATTGTTCAATCAGTTCAGCAGGGTTCAGACTGCTCATTGTTTGTGGATGATTTTGCTGTCTACGCAACTGAAGCCTGTACCCGAGTGCCCCAGCGCAGGCTCCAGCTTTGCTTTAGATAAAATCCATCGGTGGGCAATGAAAACGGTTTCCACCTTTCCCCAACAAAGACGCAGTGTATTACTTCCATAATTTCCGTCAGTTTTTTCCAGATCCTGAATTTTCAAGTAGGGAAATCTCCCATTCCAGTGTTAAAGGGGCCCAAATTTCTGGGAGTCATTTTTGACCAAAAATTTAATTTTTCTCAGCCATATTAAAAACCTCAAAACTGCTTGCAAAGCACTGAATATTCTGCGGTCGTAGCGCACACCGACTGGGGCGCTGATAAGAAAACTTTGTTGCACCTCTACAGAGCCCTGGTCCGTTCTAAACTGGACTGGGTTGTGCTGTGTAGGGCTCCGCAAGATCATCTTACTAAACTCTTGGACCCTATCCACCATCAAGGGCTTCGTCTCTGTCTTGGAGCGTTCCGCACCACCCCTGTGTACAGTGCCGTACGCAGAGGTGGGTGAACCTTCATTGCCCAAACCGCAGGCTGAAACTGTCTTTAAATTTATTATATCCGACTGTTCTCAGAACGCAGAATCCTGCCTATGATTTGTGCTTTGACCCTCCGTTCCAAAGTAAGTTTGAAAACAACCCTAAATGTATTCCCCCGTTTGGTCTTCTTTATGCAGCCTCACGTGCGGAATGCAGGTCTAGACCTAGGTGTTGTATCTGATTTTTCCAAGTTTCCGGATCAACCACGTGGACCTTTTTCACACCAGATTCGTTTTGATCTTGCAGCTTTTCGCAAAGAGTCTACCAGCTCTCTGGCGTACAAGGCATTGTATGCTGAGCTCTGTTCGAAATTTCCATCCGTCAAAAAGTTTTCACTGACGGTTCCAAGTCTCAAAAATGGAGTGGCCTGGGGCAGGCTACTGCCTGGGGCTCCTTCTCGATATGTGGGAACATATTCATTCAGATGCTTCTGTCTATTCTGCTGAACTTACTGCTCTATTTTGGGGTTGAAGATAATCTCACATTCTTCAAAGGGGACTTTCTGGTTCTGTCGGGTTCGCTGTCAGCTTTGGAGGCATAGCTGGCCGCAACCTTCAGCATCCAGAAAATTTTACTTTTTTGAACTTTTTAGTAAGTTGAAGGCGGACGGTTACAACATTACTCTTGCTTGGGTTCCTGGTCATGTTGGGATCGGCGGGAACGAATGGTTGATCGGTTTTGCCAAGAACGCCACAAGAGAGAAACTGTCCAACACTTATATCCCTGCTCAGATGTGAAACCCAAAATTAACGGATTATGTGAGAGACCTCTGGCAGGAGGATTGGAAACACAGACGAATAACAAACTCTTTCCGATCCGTCCAAACTTAAGGACTTCCTCCCTTTTACGTCGGGTGGGCTAAAGAGGAAACGGTTCTGTGCCGGCTGCACACCGGCCATCGTATTTTTACCCATTCCTTACCTTTTAAAGAGTGAAGAAGCTCCGTGGTGCATTCCATGTCATGCGCCACTCACAATGAACATGTTCTTTTAGAATGTTGGGACTTGACGATGTGAGACACAAAAAATTTTACAGCGAAATCCATGAAGATCCTGTTCGGGGTGTCCCGCCTGATGTGATCCCTTTAGTTTTTGAGAGAGATTAACATTTTTCATCTGATTTAAGATTTTACGGCAGAATGATTTTTTAAACAAAGTTTCTGGTGCGTTTTTGTTAGACGATGTCATTTAACGAGTGTGTGAAAGTTGGGTTTTTTTTTTTTTTTTTTTTTTTTTTTTTTTTCATGACTGGTGAGTTGATTTTAACGTGGTGACAGCCCTGATGGGCCCTCTGCGGTCGGCTGGCTATAAGCAACATTTCTTATCTTATCCACACACACACACCACACACGTGTACACCACACACCGCGCACACGCACACACACACACACACAACACACACACACACACACACACACACACACACACACACATGCACTCAAGTGCCCACAAACCTTTCTTTTGCATATTTTGCTTGATTTCTTGTATCTTTAGGTGATGGGGACAAATTGTGGTTCATCACTTTTTGTCATGTTTGAGCAAAGGTGATTTGCTGAAGCTGGGGGGACGCAGTCACAACGGCCTTTTTCATGGACTTGATTTGAAGACAATTTCATTGTATACTTTGTGCTTTTCGTAACGCTATTTTCGCCATTGATAATCAATCACTTGAATCTGCTCTCTCATCAGTGAAGAGTGACAGAGCGAGTCCTCTTTGGGGATTTTTATTGGCTTTTGAAGACTTTTTCCTTGGTCGGCATTAGTTGTTTGTAGGTAACCTTCTTTATGGTTTGTGTCCCCAAGGCCACTTTAACAGAGACTTTTTTTTTGGCCGAAAAAGAAAAGATATGAAAGAAAACCCAAATCAGCAGGGCTACCAGAAATTGCCCACTCCTGGCTAAAGGGAAGTAATCTGAATGGAATCTGAACTTTCAGACAAACTTCAAACTTTGGGCAGCCAAACTTGATCTGACTTTGACTGTTAGGTTAAATCTGTAAATAGTCATACTGCTATGACTACTGTACTATGACTACTACTACTTCTGCTACTACTACTACTACAATACTCATACACCTGTTTGACAGCCCTGATGTGGCCATTTGCGGTTAGCTGGGGCAATTAGCAACATTACCTTACCCTTGCTCATACAACCACTGCTTCTACTGCTGCTACTACTAACAATGGTGATCATAATTATAAGAATAGGGATTATGATAAATTTTTAATATAATGATAATTATGAAAATGATAACAAAAATGAGGAAAGTATTTAAAATCTAAGAAATATATAAATGCATAATAATTGAGGAAATGCTTAAGGAACACAACTCACCTTACAGTAAAGAATCATGAAAATGATAAATGATTTTTATGATGATGATAATTTTACTACTACTATGCAATCACTATTGTTGACAATGATTATAAAACTGATAATGATATGGCAATCAGTAACAGTATTAAAAGTAACAAAATGGGAATGAAACTGATAAAAGAGAAAGAGCTAAGATACTATCGAAACAGAAAAGAGGATGGAAAAAAAAAAGAAGAAAGAAGCACATGTACAAGAAGAAATCTGTATATTTCAAAGAAAATCAGAGTGAGAAAAGGAGTGAATAGATCAGTAAGTAAATGAGAGATTGCTAAAGAAAGTGAAGGAGAGAAGAGATAAGAGAAGATAATGTTGCTTATAGCCCAGCCGACCGCAAAGGGCCACATCAGGGCTGTAGGAGAGAAGAGAGAATAGCTGTAACATTCATGAGATAAATAAGGAGTAGTGTGGTAGTCTGTCTGTGGAGAATACTGTGGGCCAGTGCTGTTGGGGGGGGGGGGGGGGGGGGGGGGGATAAGTACATGCTGTTCTGGACGCTGATGCCAGGTGGGCAGAGGGCCCCCAGTCTGGCAGTAAGATGGGATTCCTGCATGGCGCGCGCAAAGTTGTCACTCTGTGATTGCCAAAGCACCAGGACCAAGTGACATGATTATTGGTGTTGTGTTTGGGATGGTTGGAGTGCAGGGCGACTGGTTTGGGTCGGTGATACCAGGTGTTGGCCAGGTGTTCAGAAGTGCGCTCATCAGGTGGTTAGGATGTCTCAGGTACATAGATTATACTGCACAGTTCAGGGTCATAGATTATACTGCACAGTTCATGGTGGATGGCATACACCGTGTTGTGGCTCTGACATGAGTACTCTTAATTTTGAACAAGCCCTCGGGGTGGGGGGGGGGGGGGGGGGGGGGGTGATCAAATGATCATCACCAATCAGATTTTTGTTTTTGTGTTTTTTGTTTTTTGTATTTTTTATTGTGTGTATGTGTGTGTGTGTGTGTGTGTGTGTGAAAACTTCTCACAGTTAGTCTCATTATGATCATAATTCACCCAGAATACCGTTTAAATGTTTTTCTCCTTCCCTCCCCCCCCCCCCCCCCCCCTTT
>CM031617.1:69977279-69979779 GCA_018398815.1 Conus ventricosus | reverse complement strand
TCAGTGAACGTTTTCCCCTCCATCCCCCATCCCTCAGTCAACGTTTTCCCCTCCATCCCCCATCCCTCAGTCAACGTTTTCCCCTCCATCCCCATCCCTCAGTGAACGTTTTCCCCTCCATCCCCATCCCTCAGTCAACGTTTTCCCTCCATCCCCATCCCTCAGTCAACGTTTTCCCCTCCATCCCCCATCCCTCAGTGAACGTTTTCCACTCAACTCTTTACCAGTGAACGTTTTCCCCTCCATCCCCATCCCTCAGTCAACGTTTTCCCCTCCATCCCCCATCCCTCAGTGAACGTTTTCCCCTCCATCCCCATCCCTCAGTCAACGTTTTCCCTCCATCCCCCATCCCTCAGTGAACGTTTTCCCCTCCATCCCCATCCTCAGTGAACGTTTTCCACTCAACTTTTTACCAGTGAACGTTTTCCACTCAACTCTTTACCAGTGAACTTTTTCCACTCAACTCTTTACCAGTGAACGTTTTCCACTCAACTCTTTACCAGTGAACGTTTTCCACTCAACTCTTTACCAGTGAACTTTTTCCACTCAACTCTTTACCAGTGAACGTTTTCCACTCAACTCTTTACCAGTGAACGTTTTCCACTCAACTCTTTACCAGTGAACGTTTTCCACTCAACTTCTTTCTAAGTGAACGCTTTACCAGTGAACTTTTTCCACTCAACTTCTCACTAAGTGAACGCTTTACCAGTGAACTTTTTCCACTCAACTTCTTTCTAAGTGAATGCTTTACCAGTGAACTTTTTCCACTCAACTTCTTTCTAAGTGAACGCTTTACCAGTAAACTTTTTCCACTCAACTTCTTTCTAAGTGAACGCTTTACCAATGAACTTTTTCCACTCAACTTCTTTCTAAGTGAACGCTTTACCAGTGAACTTTTTCCACTCAACTTCTCACTAAGTGAACGCTTTACCAGTGAACTTTTTCCACTCAACTTCTTTCTAAGTGAACGCTTTACCAGTGAACTTTTTCCACTCAACTTCTTTCTAAGTGAACGCTTTACCAATGAACGTTTTCCACTCAACTTCTTTCTAAGTGAACGCTTTACCAGTGAACTTTTTCCACTCAACTTCTTTCTAAGTGAACGCTTTACCAGTGAACGTTTTCCACTCAACTTCTTTCTAAGTGAACTCTTTACCAGTGAACTTTTTCCACTCAACTTTTTTCTAAGTGAACTCTTTACAGTGAACGTTTCTCAGCGACACAACCATTTTGATCTCGGTGTATACCTAAACACGTGGGTTTTAGATTTGTAGATATTTTCAGACTATTTGATAGCATACTTTGTATCATTCCTTATTTTCTTGATCTGTTTACGTGCTCTATGCATGATTGCTTGCTTTGTGGTAATTAGTGAGGTTGCTATCTGATAATTTGATTTTCATTTAAGGTTTTGTGTTATTGGATTTTTTTTTTCTCTTCATCTTCTTTTGTCTGTGAGTCTAATTGTGTCTTGCAACTGTGCTACCCAGTTTTTGTGTTACATTGCTATCTTCCTTTTCGCGCATTCCTATCAAGATTCTCGGGTTAGTTGCATACATTGCACGTGTTTCCATTTGCGCTGGCTGAATCAGATACTAGTTGTCCTTGAAGCTGCAACCTGTATCATTTAGCTGTGATCACCACTCAGTCGTAATGCCCACGGTGAATGCGTGGCCTTCTAGGGACGGCCTCCGAGTAGGGTTTTTAAATATCAACCATGTTCTCAACAAATTAGATCAGTTATCGTCCATTATATATAACTCAGGCCGACAGTTTCACGTATTTTGTTGTGCCGAATCACATTTATCGAAGAATATATCTGATGCAGACGTATCTATTCCAGGTTACAACGCCGTGAGACTTGATCCCATTCTACCAAAACAAACTGGTTTAATCCTATATATCAGTCAGTCTGTTACGTATAAACGTATCATATCGTTTGAAAAACACAATGTAGAATGTATATGGGTCGAAATCAATCTAAAAAGAAACAAGCCATTATTCATTGGATTGTTGTTGTTGTCGTACCCTGGCTAAAAGACTCCAGGGATCATCCAAACAGCCGAAGCACTTGAACACTATGGTACAAATGCATCAGCTGGGGATGAGAACATTACGTGTGTGACCGTTTTTGATTACCCCGCCACGTGGGCAGCCACACTCCGACTTCGGGGGATATTCATTGGATTCATTTACAGAAACCCCGCCGAACATATAGAATGGGTCAACAAATTTAATGATATGCTTGAAGATGTAACACTCAATGACAATGAAATCATCCTTCTCGGTGATTTTAACATTGATCTTTTAAAGCCCAATCATCGATGGATCCAAACAGTTGAGAATTTTGGACTTCATCAATTAATTGAAACGCCCACTAGAATTACTCCGCTTTCTGAAACACTGATTGATCACATTTATTGCAACACACAACAAAACATTGTAGAAGTGTGTTCTCCACATTGTGGCTGCAGTGATCACCTTCCTGTTTGCCTTACTT
>CM031617.1:69964779-69972279 GCA_018398815.1 Conus ventricosus | reverse complement strand
CACTCTGGGTGTTGTTTACTTTATTGTGTCATTCTGGGTGTTGTTTACTTTATTGTTTCACTCTGGGTGTTGTTTACTTTATTGTGTCATTCTGGGTGTTGTTTACTTTATTGTGTCATTCTGGGTGTTGTTTACTTTATTGTGTCACTCTGGGTGTTGTTTACTTTATTGTGTCATTCTGGGTGTTGTTTACTTTATTGTTTCATTCTGGGTGTTGTTTACTTTATTGTGTCATTCTGGGTGTTGTTTACTTTATTGTGTCATTCTGGGTGTTGTTTACTTTATTGTGTCACTCTGGGTTGTTTACTTTATTGTTTCATTCTGGGTGTTGTTTACTTTATTGTGTCATTCTGGGTGTTGTTTACTTTATTGTTTCATTCTGGGTGTTGTTTACTTTATTGTGTCACTCTGGGTGTTGTTTACTTTATTGTGTCATTCTGGGTGTTGTTTACTTTATTGTGTCATTCTGGGTGTTGTTTACTTTATTGTGTCATTCTGGGTGTTGTTTACTTTATTGTGTCATTCTGGTGTTGTTTACTTTATTGTGTCATTCTGGGTGTTGTTTACTTTATTGTATCACTCTGGGTGTTGTTTACTTTATTGTGTCACTCTGGGTGTTGTTTACTTTATTGTGTTCATTCTGGGTGTTGTTTACTTTATTGTTTCACTCTGGGTGTTGTTTACTTTATTGTGTCATTCTGGGTGTTGTTTACTTTATTGTGTCACTCTGGGTGTTGTTACTTTATTGTGTCATTCTGGGTGTTGTTTACTTTATTGTTTCACTCTGGGTGTTGTTTACTTTATTGTTTCACTCTGGGTGTTGTTTACTTTATTGTGTCATTCTGGGTGTTGTTTACTTTATTGTTTCACTCTGGGTGTTGTTTACTTTATTGTGTCATTCTGGGTGTTGTTTACTTTATTGTTTCATTCTGGGTGTTGTTTACTTTATTGTGTCATTCTGGGTGTTGTTTACTTTATTGTTTCATTCTGGGTGTTGTTTACTTTATTGTGTCATTCTGGGTGTTGTTTACTTTATTGTGTCATTCTGGGTGTTGTTTACTTTATTGTGTCATTCTGGGTGTTGTTTACTTTATTGTTTCACTCTGGGTGTTGTTTACTTTATTGTGTCATTCTGGGTGTTGTTTACTTTATTGTTTCATTCTGGGTGTTGTTTACTTTATTGTGTCATTCTGGGTGTTGTTTACTTTATGTTTCACTCTGGGTGTTGTTTACTTTATTGTTTCACTCTGGGTGTTGTTTACTTTATTGTGTCATTCTGGGTGTTGTTTACTTTATTGTGTCATTCTGGGTGTTGTTTACTTTATTGTTTCACTCTGGGTGTTGTTTACTTTATTGTGTCATTCTGGGTGTTGTTTACTTTATTGTGTCATTCTGGGTGTTGTTTACTTTATTGTGTCATTCTGGGTGTTGTTTACTTTATTGTGTCATTCTGGGTGTTGTTTACTTTATTGTTTCACTCTGGGTGTTGTTTACTTTATTGTTTCACTCTGGGTGGTGTTTACTTTATTGTTTCACTCTGGGTGTTGTTTACTTTATTGTTTCACTCTGGGTGTTGTTTACTTTATTGTGTCATTCTGGGTGTTGTTTACTTTATTGTGTCATTCTGGGTGTTGTTTACTTTATTGTTTCACTCTGGGTGTTGTTTACTTTATTGTTTCATTCTGGGTGTTGTTTACTTTATTGTCTCACTCTGGGTGTTGTTTACTTTATTGTGTCACTCTGGGTGTTTTTTTACTTTATTGTGTCATTCTGGGTGTTGTTTACTTTATTGTGTCACTCTGGGTGTTGTTTACTTTATTGTGTCATTCTGGGTGTTGTTTACTTTATTGTTTCACTCGGGGGTTGTTTACTTTATTGTGTCATTCTGGGTGTTGTTTACTTTATTGTGTCATTCTGGGTGTTGTTTACTTTATTGTGTCATTCTGGGTGTTGTTTACTTTATTGTTTCACTCTGGGTGTTGTTTACTTTATTGTGTCACTCTGGGTGTTGTTTACTTTATTGTTTCACTCTGGGTGTTGTTTACTTTATTGTTTCACTCTGGGTGTTGTTTACTTTATTGTGTCATTCTGGGTGTTGTTTACTTTATTGTGTCATTCTGGGTGTTGTTTACTTTATTGTTTCATTCTGGGTGTTGTTTACTTTATTGTTTCACTCTGGGTGTTGTTTACTTTATTGTTTCACTCTGGGTGTTGTTTACTTTATTGTTTCACTCTGGGTGTTGTTTACTTTATTGTTTCACTCTGGGTGTTGTTTACTTTATTGTGTCATTCTGGGTGTTGTTTACTTTATTGTTTCACTCTGGGTGTTGTTTACTTTATTGTTTCATTCTGGGTGTTGTTTACTTTATTGTGTCACTCTGGGTGTTGTTTACTTTATTGTTTCACTCTGGGTGTTGTTTACTTATTGTTTCACTCTGGGTGTTGTTTACTTTATTGTTTCATTCTGGGTGTTGTTTACTTTATTGTTTCACTCTGGGTGTTGTTTACTTTATTGTGTCATTCTGGGTGTTGTTTACTTTATTGTGTCATTCTGGGTGTTGTTTACTTTATTGTTTCACTCTGGGTGTTGTTTACTTTATTGTTTCACTCTGGGTGTTGTTTACTTTATTGTGTCACTCTGGGTGTTGTTTACTTTATTGTGTCATTCTGGGTGTTGTTTACTTTATTGTGTCATTCTGGGTGTTGTTTACTTTATTGTATCACTCTGGGTGTTGTTTACTTTATTGTTTCACTCTGGGTGTTGTTTACTTTATTGTTTCACTCTGGGTGTTGTTTACTTTATTGTTTCACTCTGGGTGTTGTTTACTTTATTGTTTTCACTCTGGGTGTTGTTTACTTTATTGTTTCACTCTGGGTGTTGTTTACTTTATTGTGTCATTTGGGTGTTGTTTACTTTATTGTTTCACTCTGGGTGTTGTTTACTTTATTGTGTCATTCTGGGTGTTGTTTACTTTATTGTGTCATTCTGGGTGTTGTTTACTTTATTGTGTCATTCTGGGTGTTGTTTACTTTATTGTTTCACTCTGGGTGTTGTTTACTTTATTGTGTCATTCTGGGTGTTGTTTACTTTATTGTGTCATTCTGGGTGTTGTTTACTTTATTGTGTCATTCTGGGTGTTGTTTACTTTATTGTTTCACTCTGGGTGTTGTTTACTTTATTGTGTCATTCTGGGTGTTGTTTACTTTATTGTTTCACTCTGGGTGTTGTTTACTTTATTGTTTCACTCTGGGTGTTGTTTACTTTATTGTGTCATTCTGGGTGTTGTTTACTTTATTGTGTCATTTTTGGGTGTTGTTTACTTTATTGTGTCATTCTGGGTGTTGTTTACTTTATTGTTTCATTCTGGGTGTTGTTTACTTTATTGTTTCACTCTGGGTGTTGTTTACTTTATTGTGTCATTCTGGGTGTTGTTTACTTTATTGTGTCATTCTGGGTGTTGTTTACTTTATTGTGTCATTCTGGGTGTTGTTTACTTTATTGTTTCACTCTGGGTGTTGTTTACTTTATTGTGTCATTCTGGGTGTTGTTTACTTTATTGTTTCATTCTGGGTGTTGTTTACTTTATTGTGTCATTCTGGGTGTTGTTTACTTTATTGTTTCACTCTGGGTGTTGTTTACTTTATTGTGTCATTCTGGGTGTTGTTTACTTTATTGTGTCATTCTGGGTGTTGTTTACTTTATTGTTTCACTCTGGGTGTTGTTTACTTTATTGTGTCATTCTGGGTGTTGTTTACTTTATTGTGTCATTCTGGGTGTTGTTTACTTTATTGTGTCATTCTGGGTGTTGTTTACTTTATTGTTTCACTCTGGGTGTTGTTTACTTTATTGTGTCATTCTGGGTGTTGTTTACTTTATTGTGTCATTCTGGGTGTTGTTTACTTTATTGTGTCATTCTGGGTGTTGTTTACTTTATTGTTTCACTCTGGGTGTTGTTTACTTTATTGTGTCATTCTGGGTGTTGTTTACTTTATTGTTTCACTCTGGGTGTTGTTTACTTTATTGTTTCACTCTGGGTGTTGTTTACTTTATTGTGTCATTCTGGGTGTTGTTTACTTTATTGTGTCATTCTGGGTGTTGTTTACTTTATTGTGTCATTCTGGGTGTTGTTTACTTTATTGTTTCATTCTGGGTGTTGTTTACTTTATTGTTTCACTCTGGGTGTTGTTTACTTTATTGTGTCATTCTGGGTGTTGTTTACTTTATTGTGTCATTCTGGGTGTTGTTTACTTTATTGTTTCACTCTGGGTGTTGTTTACTTTATTGTGTCATTCTGGGTGTTGTTTACTTTATTGTTTCATTCTGGGTGTTGTTTACTTTATTGTGTCATTCTGGGTGTTGTTTACTTTATTGTTTCACTCTGGGTGTTGTTTACTTTATTGTGTCATTCTGGGTGTTGTTTACTTTATTGTTTCATTCTGGGTGTTGTTTACTTTATTGTTTCACTCTGGGTGTTGTTTACTTTATTGTGTCATTCTGGGTGTTGTTTACTTTATTGTGTCATTCTGGGTGTTGTTTACTTTTATTGTTTCACTCTGGGTGTTGTTTACTTTATTGTTTCATTCTGGGTGTTGTTTACTTTATTGTTTCACTCTGGGTGTTGTTTACTTTATTGTGTCATTCTGGGTGTTGTTTACTTTATTGTGTCATTCTGGGTGTTGTTTACTTTATTGTGTCATTCTGGGTGTTGTTTACTTTATTGTGTCACTCTGGGTGTTGTTTACTTTATTGTGTCACTCTGGGTGTTGTTTACTTTATTGTTTCACTCTGGGTGTTGTTTACTTTATTGTTTCACTCTGGGTGTTGTTTACTTTATTGTTTCATTCTGGGTGTTTGAGAGGCAGCTCACAAACAATGGAATCTGACTGTAAAGAGTCCACAACGGGTCAGAATTACCCAGAGAATATGCCATTCTTGACATTTGCCTTTAAGAGGCCAGACACACCTAGCAGACGGTGGGCAACACCACAGCGTCACAACATCAGTTCCCTCCTTACCACTTTGTATGCAAGGCCACAGCCTTGGTAAATGAGTTGGCTCCAGGTAATAGACTGTGGACATGCTCACATGCTCTTACAAACCTGGATGACGCACCTGTCAGGACAAGTGGAATGCCAATTGACTTGAAAGTTGATGGTTAAAAGTAGGGTCACGGCCGTGCCTGGTGGACGATTGCATGGTGGATAATTTCATGTGTTAACAATGGGTAAAGGTGTGGCAAAGTTTCCCATAAAAGTGGCGTTATTTTGTGGACAACGGACTGAATGTTGTTGTGTGAGGGGTTTGCAACACGGGCTGACAGGTGCTAAAGTATGTTCATGGAACACAGGCGGACACGTGCTGAGGTATGTTCACACAGAATCCTGTGCAGTCAGATTCGTGCACATGCATGTATGTACATGCACACATGCATGAATAAATTAACAAGAGCGTAGACGAATGTGCACATACACATACATGCTTACATGGCATACACATGCGATGCAGAATGCAGACACGCACTGCACACTCGTTCACACCATTTTTGTCCACACATTTTCCTTATTTCATGTTGCATTTGCCTTTGATACAGATCAGCAACCTGTTGGTGGTGGTGGGTTTAATTTTACGTCTTTTCATCCCGGCAGATGATATTAGACGGGGGGAAAAAAAAAGGGGGGGGGGGGGACCAAAAAATAAAATAAAATAAACCACTTAAGTCATTTCAACACACATCTGCATACACTTATGAAAAAGAAAACAGCATATCAGTTAAGGACCCTCATAATAGTCTAGCTACATCAGAACTGGCTAAAGTGGCGGCAAACTCAATTATGCATGAGTCGGACAGAACTTGATTCTCATTTTCATATTTGTCAAGATTGATAGCTTTCGCCTTATACATTTTAGTTAAAACTGGACAATCTAATAGAAGGTGATGCACAGAGATGAATTTTCTACAGACACACAACTTCAGGAGAAAATTTGGTCTTCCATGTGTTCAGCCTTAATTTTGTGATAATCTTAGCAAGATGGCGTGAGCAGCTAGGCAGTTTGTAGCATTTTTCACAGAAAAAGGTTTTGTAAACGTAGTGTTCCAGGTTGAATAGTATTTCACACTTGGAAGGATGTAATGGCAAATTTTGCACACATTCTGAACAGTTTTGTGCACCACGTTTAGCTAGATTATCTGCTATTTCATTCCCTCTGAGACCACAATGTGAAGGAATCCAACAGAAGTCTACGATTATACCCTAAGACATAATACAGTGTATCAGGTGCCTTATTTCATATAATAAATCTTTTCTGGCCTTACAATCCCAAGTTTGCAGTGCTTGCAAAACAGACTTGGAATCAACACAAAACAGCACACTAAAAAAGGATATTGGAGTACTATATACACAAATAAAGCCATCAGTATAGCATACAGTTCTGCAGTGAATATTGAAAATCCCTTTCCGAGATGAAAATGTTTTCCTATATCAGACTTGAAATAACGAAACCAGAACCGCTGTCAGCTGTGTCCATAACTGAACCATCGGTATAGATTTTAAGGTGATTAGGATATGAATTTTCTAGGTGTTCTTTCACATCGTTCACTAGAATGTTAATGTTTCTTTTTTCTTTGAGACCGTATACTCATAATCAAAATTTCCACTCAAGTGTTCCCAAGGAGGCATCATTGGAACTGTGGGGAACTCTGGAATCGATGTTAAATCTACATTACACTTAGACATAAGTTCAGCGGTATAATTCATTATTGGCTGAATATATGAACCTGTTATTTTGCTGCTGGTTACTGTATAATTGATGGTGGTTTTTATATGCATTATTTAGTCCTCGTACACATGTGCCTGTATAATTGATGGTGGTTTTTATATGCATTATTTAGTCCTCGTACACATGTGCCAAATGTTTCTGTTCTCCCATTCCCCTCCTCCAAGACAGCCCCCTTCTTCCCCTAATCGAACAAACTCCTCCAAGACAGCCCCCTTCTTCCCCCTAATCGAACAAACTCCTCCAAGACAGCCCCCTTCTTCCCCTAATCGAACAAACTCCTCCAAGACAGCCCCCCTTCTTCCCCCTAATCGAACAAACTCCTCCAAGACAGCCCCCCTTCTTCCCCCTAATCGAACAAACTCCTCCAAGACAGCCCCCTTCTTCCCCTAATCGAACAAACTCCTCCAAGACAGCCCCCCTTCTTCCCCCTAATCGAACAAACTCCTCCAAGACAGCCCCCCTTCTTCCCCTAATCGAACAAACTTTCAAGAGTTCAATCACATCCTTGTATCCTTACACACACACACACACACACACACACACACACACACACACACACACACACACACACACACACACACACACACACACACACACACACCGCATGGTCACATGCACTAAGTCTCTCATTCCTTCACATGCACCTACTCACAAGTGTGCATTTGTGTTTAGTAGCACACACATACATACACATGCATGCATGTACACATGCGTCCCTTTCA
>CM031617.1:69912279-69959779 GCA_018398815.1 Conus ventricosus | reverse complement strand
TCATGACTTAAGAACTTTACTGGACATGATATACCATTCAGGTCACAAGTCTGGCTATGGTGTACCATTCAGGTCACAAGTCTGGCTATGGTGTACCATTCAGGTCACATGTCTGGCTATGATGTACCATTCAGGTCACAAGTCTGGCTATGATGTACCATTCAGGTCACAAGTCTGGCTGTGATGTACCATTCAGGTCACAAGTCTGGCTGTGATGTACCATTCAGGTCACAAGTCTGGCTATGGTGTACCATTCAGGTCACAAGTCTGGCTATGGTGTACCATTCAGGTCACAAGTCTGGCTATGGTGTACCCTTCAGGTCACAAGTCTGGCTATGGTGTACCATTCAGGTCACAAGTCTGGCTATGGTGTACCATTCAGGTCACAAGTCTGGCTATGGTGTACCATTCAGGTCACAAGTCTGGCTGTGATGTACCATTCAGGTCACAAGTCTGGCTATGGTGTACCATTCAGGTCACAAGTCTGGCTATGGTGTACCATTCAGGTCACAAGTCTGGCTATGGTGTACCCTTCAGGTCACAAGTCTGGCTATGGTGTACCATTCAGGTCACAAGTCTGGCTATGGTGTACCATTCAGGTCACAAGTCTGGCTATGGTGTACCATTCAGGTCACAAGTCTGGCTATGGTGTACCATTCAGGTCACAAGTCTGGCTGTGATGTACCATTCAGGTCACAAGTCTGGCTATGGTGTACCATTCAGGTCACAAGTCTGGCTGTGATGTACCATTCAGGTCACAAGTCTGGCTATGGTACACCATAGTTTTTTCGATGTATTTTATAGAATTGTGTGAATGAAAGACTTGTGAGTTGATTTTAATGTGGGTGACAGCCCTGATATGGCCCTTTACGGTCGGCTGGGCTATGAGCAACATTATCTTATCTTATCTTATCCCTCCAGGACTTCTTTGGTCTGCCTCTTGGACGTCCATCCCTCCTCTGTTCTTAGTCTGGGAGAGGAAGTCGTCCACCCGTCCTCTGTTCTTAGTCTGAGAGAGGAAGATGTCCACCCCTCCTGTGTTCTTAGTCTGAGAGAGGAAGTCGTCCACCCCTCCACAGTCTGTTCTTAGTCTGGGAGAGGAAGTCGTCCACCCCTCCTGTGTTCTTAGTCTGAGAGAGGAAGATGTCCACCCCTCCTGTGTTCTTAGTCTGAGAGAGGAAGATGTCCACCCCTCCTGTGTTCTTAGTCTGAGAGAGGAAGATGTCCACCCCTCCTGTGTTCTTAGTCTGAGAGAGGAAGTCGTCCACCCCTCCACAGTCTGTTCTTAGTCTGAGAGAGGAAGTCGTCCACCCCTCCACAGTCTGTTCTTAGTCTGGGAGAGGAAGTCGTCCACCCCTCCTCTGTTCTTAGTCTGGGAGAGGAAGTCGGGGTTAAAGACATGCCCGTGCTTGACCAGCTCGTAATGAACCTAATCATTACAAAATTTTACGTGCAGGTGGAGAAGAACGGCGATGCATGCCACGAGGGTGGAGGGGACACAAGCGTGTGTGTGGAAATGGAGACGCACCTTCCACCCAAACAACCTCTGGCCACAGACGTAGCAGGTGTGGACGGCAACGCCCTGCACTCCATCACCGATGCTGATGACGGGCATCATCAGGACTTGGATGAGGACATAGTCTTCGAGAACAACTGCTGCACGAGCACCGTGGAGAGGATCCATGCCACACTATGTGCCCAATACAGGAACCGGAAGCGTCTCTTGTACATGGTCGTCAAAGTAACTTCCTGCTGGCGTACATCGTGTTCTTTGTTTTTGCCATGCGGCACAACTTTGGGGATGAAGGGTCGGTGACGTTGCTGGTGCTGACGGTGTTGGGTGGGGTGGTGTGGGTGGTGAGGCAGGTGGTGAAGAGGGCACAGTGCGTGTCCCTGGTGAAGTGTCTGAAGCAGTGGAGGGAGACCAGCAAGGCCAGGCGTCTGTGTCTGGTGTGGAAATGGTGAGTGTCTGGTGTGTGTGTGGAAATGGTGAGTGTCTGGTGTGTGTGTGGAAATGGTGAGTGTCTGGTGTGTGTGTGGAAATGGTGAGTGTCTGGTGTGTGTGTGGAAATGGTGAGTGTCTGGTGTGTGTGTGGAAATGGTGAGTGTCTGGTGTGTGTGTGGAAATGGTGAGTGTCTGAAGCAGTGGAGGGAGACCAGCAAGGCCAGGCGTCTGTGTCTGGTGTGGAAATGGTGAGTGTCTCATGTGTGTGTGGAAATGGTGAGTGTCTGGTGTGTGTGTGTGGAAATGGTGAGTGTCTCGTGTGTGTATGTGGAAATGGTGAGTGTCTGATGTGTGTGGAAATAATGTCTGGTGTGTGGGGAAATAATGAGTGTCTGGTGTGTGTGAAAATGGTGAGTGTCTGCTCTGTGTGGAAATGGTGAGTGTCTGATGTGTGTGGAAATGGTGAGTGTCTGGTGTGTGTGGAAATAGTGTCTGGTGTGTGTGAAAATGGTGAGTGTCTGGTGTGTGTGAAAATGGTGAGTGTCTGCTCTGTGTGGAAATGGTGAGTGTCTGGTGTGTGTGGAAATGGTGAGTGTCTGGTGTATGTGGAAATGGTGAGTGTCTGGTGTGTGTGGAAATGGTGAGCGTCTGATATGTGTGGAAATGGTGAGTGTCTGGTGTATGTGGAAATGGTGAGTGTGTGGAAATGGTGAGTGTCTGGTGTGTGTGGAAATGGTGAGTGTCTGCTCTGTGTGGAAATGGTGAGTGTCTGGTGTGTGTGGAAATGGTGAGTGTCTGGTGTGTGTAGAAATGGTGAGTGTCTGCTCTGTGTGGAAATGGTGAGTGTCTGGTGTGTGTGGAAATGGTGAGTGTCTGCTCTGTGTGGAAATGGTGAGTGTCTGGTGTGTGTGGAAATGGTGAGTGTCTGATGTGTGTGGAAATGGTGAGTGTCTGGTGTATGTGGAAATGGTGAGTGTCTAGTGTGTGTGGAAATGGTGAGTGACTGATGTGTGTGGAAATGGTGAGTGTCTGCTCTGTGTGGAAATGGTGAGTGTCTGATGTGTGTGGAAATGGTGTGGAAATGGTGAGTGTCTGGTGTGTGTGGAAATGGTGAGTGTCTGATGTGAAAGTGGAGAATTATCCTGTGTGGAAGTGGTAATTGTCATCTGTTGTGGAAGGGGTGACTGTTGTCTGGTGTGGAAGTGGTGAGTGTTGTCTGGTATGGAAGTGGTGAGTGTTGTCTGGTATGGAAGTGGTGACTGTTGTCTGGTATGGAAGTGGTGACTGTTGTCTGGTGTGGAAGTGGCGAGTGTTGTCTGGTATGAAAGTGGTGAGGGTTGTCTGGTATGGAAGTGGTGACTGTTGTCTGGTATGGAAGTGGTGACTGTTGTCTGGTATGGAAGTGGTGAGTGTTGTCTGGTATGGAAGTGGTGACTGTTGTCTGGTGTGGAAGTGGTGACTGTTGTCTGGTATGGAAGTGGCGATTGTTGTCTGGTGTGGAAGTGGTGACTGTTGTCTGGTGTGGAAGTGGTGACTGTTGTCTGGTATGGAAGTGGTGAGTGTCGTCTGGTATGGAAGTGGTGAGTGTTGTCTGGTATGGAAGTGGTGACTGTCGTCTGGTATAGAAGTGGTGAGTGTTGTCTGGTATGGAAGTGGCGACTGTTGTCTGGTATGGAAGTGGTGACTGTCGTCTGGTATGGAAGTGGTGACTGTCGTCTGCTGTGGAAGTGGTGACTGTTGTCTGGTATGGAAGTGGTGAGTGTTGTCTGGTATGGAAGTGGTGAGTGTTGTCTAGTATGGAAGTGGTGAGTGTTGTCTGGTGTGGAAGTGGTGAGTTGTCTGGTGTGGAAGTGGTGACCGTTGTATGGTATGGAAGTGGTGAGTGTTGTCTGGTGTGGAAGTGGTGAGTTGTCTGGTGTGGAAGTGGTGACCGTTGTATGGTATGGAAGTGGCGACTGTTGTCTGGTGTGGAAGTGGCGACTGTTGTCTGGTGTGGAAGTGGCGACTGTTGTCTGGTGTGGAAATGGTGACTGTTGTCTGGTATGGAAGTGGCGACTGTTGTCTGGTGTGGAAGTGGTGACTGTCGTCTGGTGTGGAAGTGGCGACTGTTGTCTGGTGTGGAAGTGGTGACTGTTGTCTGGTATGGAAGTGGGGAGTGTTGTCTGGTATGGAAGTGGTGACTGTTGTCTGGTTTGGAAGTGGTGAGTTGTCTGGTATGGAAGTGGTGACTGTTGTCTGGTGTGGAAGTGGTGACTGTCGTCTGGTGTGGAAGTGGTGACTGTCGTCTGGTGTGGAAGTGGTGAGTGTTGTCTGGTGTGGAAGTGGTGAGTGTTGTCTGGTGTGGAAGTTGCTGACTGTTGTCTGGTGTGGAAGTGGTGACTGTTGTCTGGTGTGGAAGTGGCGACTGTTGTCTGGTGTGGAAGTGGTGACTGTTGTCTGGTGTGGAAGTGGTGACTGTTGTCTGGTATGGAAGTGGCGACTGTCGTCTGGTGTGGAAGTGGCGACTGTTGTCTGGTGTGGAAGTGGTGAGTTGTCTGGTGTGGAAGTGGTGACTGTTGTCTTGTGTGGAAGTGGTGACTGTTGTCTGGTATGGAAGTGGTGACTGTTGTCTGGTGTCACGAGTTTGTCACGAGGCCTACGACGTTTGACCCATCTAGGGTGGCGGAATTATTCATTTGTTTATTGTCGTTGCTGTTGTCGTGTATCCGTCCCTTGATGTGGCTTGTGGTGCGGTTGCACCTTGGTGTAGTTCAACTCAACTTCGGTTTGTTTTCTCTCTCTCTCTCTTATTCCACTGCCCGTGCTATTTATCCTGTAGGTTCACGGGTGGCTGGTACCTTTCTCTCGAACTTGCTGTCTATCGGCCTCTCGCCTGTCTTTTTACCTGTCGCACGTGCTTCGTTTCTTTAGTTTGAAGTATGCTCACTCTGTGACGCAGCATGGCATGTTGGCCGCCATTGCTGAGGGAGGTTAGCTCTTCACTCGAGCGGAAGATGTCTCTGGGAGCGCCTGCTCCGGTCTTGGTTCTTCACCGTATCATCGAGGGTACAGTCGGTATCTTCAGTTCCTACAGTCGGCCTGTAGGAGAGGGACATCACTTCTTCTTTCTCCGCACCTGTGCCTCTGTCCTCTCGACTGGACAGAGGGCAGAAAGAGTCGTTTGACCCGCCTCTTCTGGGTCACCCACGGGTAGCTGGTAAGCATCAGTTTCGTGGTTTGTTTGTTTTGGTTTGTTGTTGTTAGCCGGCTTAGTCTTCTCTTTTGCGCAATTTTCTTTTGTTTTCGAAATTGTAAGAGAAATATTGTTTGAGACCTTTTCTCTGGTTAATTCAATCTTTAACCTGGCCATTCTAAATTATTTCCAAAATTCTTTCTCCTGTTTATGCATCTGGTGATGCGGTAGTTCGGTGGGGATGGGAGAGAACCTGGTGATTCAGGGTTGGAACTTGCTTGGTCTCACTCGTCCGCCCCTGTCACGTTCGCCGGACTCTTATCCTTCGGCCACCGTCTGTTTGTGTGTGCAAGGAGAACGAGTTTTATGTTCGCGAGCGTGCGTACGCATGATTTGTCGTTCGGATGCGTGGTTGGAGATTTGTGTTATTTTGAAATGTGTTTATAAAATGTGACAATTATGCCATTGAATTATTATTTGCAAATGTGGTGGCAGTTATAAAGCGATGGTCGCTGTGTTGGTTATTTCCTAAGAAAGGCAAATGTTAAATGTGAGTGAGAGAAGGGTGAAGATAATTCATATTTGTTTTATAACCTGTTGATTTAATGCAGTCTTTTACCTGCATCGTGTGAGAAGACCCTAGTGAACATTCCTGATTCGATGGGTTTACTGTGTTATGCTCAGGTCTGTGTTGAGCTGGGATTATGGGTGCATTTAATAGACTTCCCCTCGCCCATCATGCGAGTGGCTGTTAAGATTTGACAGCATGGGGCAGACTGTACTGACGGCGGGGTTCCAGTACCCTTCTTCCTTCCTCCTTCCTTCTTCCTTCCCTCCCTTTCTCCTCTCCTCCCAGCTACGTTTCCCCCCCCCTTTCGGGGCTTCACCCGGAGTACGGACTGGATGGTGCCACGTGCTGGTTGAGGCCACGCTCTGGCTGAGACCACGGACTGGATGGTTTCCACGTGCTGGTTGAGGCCACGCTCTGGCTGAGACCACGGACTGGATGGTGCCACGTGCTGGTTGAGGGCCACACTCTGGCTGGGATCGCGGACTGGATGGTGCCACGCGCTGGTCGAGGCCACGCCCTGGTCGGGACCGCGGACTGGTAGAGGAGCCCGCCGTCTTGACTGGCCGGCCCTGACCCCCGTCCAGGACCTCCAGTAACAGCGCCACGTTTCCCTCCCCCCCCCCTCCGGGACTCGCTCTTCACTGCCTGCTTGTGAGTCGAGGGTGTCGGCTTTGAGCGACTCCCTGCGAGAACCGACCCGGTTCGGAGCACCTAGTGCGACAGGGTGCTCCCAGTAGACTTAACAGAGGCAGGGGTGTGGACGCACTCCATGGTGTTAGAAGGGATCGATGCTGGAAATGTTTCTTTATAATTGTGTATATGTCATATGTGTTGGAATGCTGTAATTGTGATTGTGTACGTCGTATGGTGAAATGTTTATTTATAATCGTGCATGTTGTGGGTGTTGGAGTGCTTGATTGTGATTGTGCATGTTGTGTACGTTGGAGTGCTTGATTGTGATTGTGCATGTTGTGTGTGTTGGAATGCTTATTTTGCTGGTGTGAATAAATGGGGTGTTGTATCGTAATCTTTATTGTGTGGTCTCTTGCGGGGCGTGTGAGGTCAGTCACTCCCTTCACTCCCACCTAGACCGATCCTGTCAGGGCAGACCCCCAGGGGTCGGTCGTGACATCTGGTATGGAAGTGGTGACTGTCGTCTGGTGTGGAAGTGGTGACTGTTGTCTGGTATGGAAGTGGCGACTGTTGTATAGTATGGAAGTGGCGACTGTTGTCTGGTGTGGAAGTGGTGACTGTCGTCTGGTGTGGAAGTGGTGACTGTTGTCTGTATGGAAGTGGCGACTGTCGTCTGGTGTGGAAGTGGCGACTGTCGTCTGGTGTGGAAGTGGCGACTGTTGTCTGGTGTGGAAGTGGTGACTGTCGTCTGGTGTGGAAGTGGTGACTGTTGTCTGGTGTGGAAGGGGTGACTGTTGTCTGATGTGGAAGTGGTGACTGTTGTCTGGTGTGGAAGGGGTGACTGTTGTCTGGTGTGGAAGTAGTGAGTTGTCTGATATGGAAGTGGTGACTGTTGTCTGGTATGGAAGTGGTAACTGTTGTCTGGTATGGAAGTTGTGAACTGTTGTCTGGTGTTGTAATAGTGAGTGTCTGGTACCGAAGCAGTGGGCAGCTGTTAAAGTAACTGCTGGTTTGAATTGGCCCTCCTCTTCCTGGCAGGAAACCTCGGTCCTTAACTTCCTGCCAAGATACGTCTCAGCAGCTTCATGATGCAAAACTACAGTCATTGACATCCATACAGGATTTCTGGGTTAGAAACTTGTCACAGTGTCACTGGAAACCTCAGCAGCTTCATGACGCAAAACTACAGTCATTGACATCCATACATGATTTCTCGGTTAGAAACTTGTCACAGTGTCACTGGAAACCTCAGCAGCTTCATGACAGGAAACCACGTTCATTGACTCGCTGATGGACAGTCTTAAAATGTAGTTTCATGACAGGAAACCATGGTCATGGACTCGCTGATGGACAGTCTTAAAATGTAGTTTCATGACAGGAAACCACATTCATCGACTCGCTGATGGACAGTCTTAAAATGTAGCTTCATGACAGGAAACAATGGTCATTTATGTACAGACAGGAAATCTCAGTCAGCTTTCTGACAGGAAACCTTGGTCAGTAGCTTCATGACAGGAAACAACAGTCATCAACTTCCCGACAGGGAATTTCATCCAGTAACTTCCTGACAGGAAACCTCACAGGAAGAAATAACCAGTAACTTCCTCACAGCAAACCCGTCATTCACTCCCTGACAAAAAACTTCAACCAATAAAAGAATGAGAAAATGTATTTTTAAAAAAGTTTTCTGAATAAAAAGTTTTTTGGTTGTCTTGTCTTTTTGCTGTGAACTTGTGAGAAAAATGCGTTGATGTTTCACTTTCAGATCCCCTTTTTTTGTGTGTGCAGGTTTTCACGTATAGGAGCACTGGTGTTCATGGTGGTCTTTTTATGGTGAACGTGTGGACGGAGAACCCAGAAAACCTGAGCTCCTTGCTCGGCATTGTGGGATTCATTGCACTGCTCTTCTGTTTTTCTCGCTATCCCTCCAGGGTAGGTGGAGCTGCTGCTGATGTTCAGTCTGTGTTAGGCATGGCAGATTTCGGCTTTTAGGCAAGACAGATTTCGGCTTTTAGGCAAGACAGATTTCGGCTTTAAGGCATGGCAGATTTCGGCTTTAAGACATGGCAGATTTCGGCTTTAAGACATGGCAGATTTCGGCTTTTACGCATGGCAGATTTCGGCTTTAACCCGAAGAGTGCCTTTAAGCCATCAGCTGACGCCGAAATAAAAATGCTTTCCCAGTGCCTTTGGGCCGTCCACTGACGTCATGTATTTTTCTTTAATTTTCATTCATTACTGTTTCTATTAACGGGCTTAAGTAGAGTGTGCGTAGTAAGCCTTATATGTCTGTAGTATTAAAATGATACGCAAATGACCACACGTGAGGGGAAAGCCTATTTATTCTCATCACTGACTGGATGACCAGCCAGCACTTCGTCTCGCTTGCAAAGATGGCGGCGCATACCTTCGACAAGCGTAGCGACCAAATCAACATATTTACACAGCTGAGCAGGCTCTGCTAATCATTTTTGACAAAGACAATAATCTTTTATTCAACGACTTACTCGAGCATGAAGGTGAGATGATGATAGTGATGGAATTGCCGACTATATTCGTCAGTTATTGAGTCGGGCTGTGTGACCTCGGTGTGTGTTCAGCTGACGGCTTGCCAGCGTCGAACGAGCTAGCCTAGTGTGTACTCTGCACTGTGTGCCAGTGGCCAGTGATGTGATAGTCAGCGCGAGAGGGGAGCGCGGCCTGCTTGCGGCGTGACACGGGGCAGAGGGAAAGGTAGGCGAAGAGGAGGGGTGAAAGAGAGGGTTGAAGTCCAGCAAGGGGGCATGGTGGGGGGAGGGGGGCGTGGTCGTGGACTGACCTGTCTGCATAGAGTGTGAGCGTCTTGATAGACTTCTAAACTGTTTTACTTTCATTTACAGGTGTAGTGTGACAATACAAACTTTATTTTCAACCTTTTTGCTTTGTGTTCTTTTTTGGATGTGAAGCTGTAGTGGTAAATACATATGTTTTTGATTGTGCAAAAAAACCTATCCAAATCTAAATGCCTAAATATTTTTTTATTATCAAAATTAAAACAAAAGAAGCCCAGATTCAACATCTTCATTCAATTTCCTTCAAAAATCATATATATTTCATTTTTATATCGTTTTGTAGTTTCTGAGCTAGAATTTTTTGTTAATTATTACCCCCAAATCATTAGCTTTCCCTGGCACTGGGAAAGCCTTTGTTTGTAACATTTTAAGGCAGTGAATGGGTTAAGGCATGGCAGATTTCGGCTTTAAGACATGCCAGATATGGCAGATTTCGGCTTTAAGGCATGGCAGATTTCGGCTTTAAGGCATGGCGGATATCGGCTTTAAGACATGGCAGATTTCGGCTTTAAGACATGGCAGATTTGGGCTTTTACGCTTGGCAGATTTCGGCTTTAAGGCATGGCAGATTTCGGCTTTAGGACATGGCAGATTTCGGCTTTAGGACATGGCAGATTTCGGCTTTAGGACATGGCAGATTTCGGCTTTTGGACACAGGCATTCTGTCTAGCAAAATGAGTCTGTGCTATAACCTTATGTGTGTGTGTGTTTGTGTGTGTGCATGTGTGTGTGTGTGTGTGTGTGTGCGCATCTGTATTCATGCAAGTACATATATCTGGACTCGCACCGGCTGTACATGGATCTAGGGTTAGTGGTCAACAAAATATACAACTCAATCCAAACAGGACATTCAACACCACCACAAAGGCATTCAAAGATGGAAATTGTTCACCGGTAAGAGCACGCTTCCCTGAGGATCCACAGATTATAGTAATGGGGCAAGTGATTTGTTAGATGATAAACTCAAATGGAGTTAATAATTACCAAGGTTACAATCCCAGACACAAATAAACAAATAAATCGAGGTGCATGCGCAAAGTGTCACGTATTTATCTCCCCCCCCCCCCCCCCCCCCCAAAGAAAAAGAGAGAGAGAGAGAAAGAAAGAAACAAATGTTAAAAGAAAAGCAGATGAAAAAAGAGCAGGGAAAGGCGAAACGGAGAGACATGATGAGCTGGTAAGAAGATGTTGATGATTCACATAGCTTGATGCATAATCACCCATGCATATCACACTCACACATGCATTGGCTCAAACTTCCATACACATAGACTGATGCATAATCACCCATGCATATCACACTCACACATGCATTGGCTCAAACTTCCATACACATAGACTGATGCATAATCACCCATACATATCACACTCACACATGCATTGGCTCAAACTTCCATACTCATAGACTGATGCATAATCACCCATATATATCACACTCACAATGCATTGGCTCAAACTTACATACACATAGACGGATGCATAATCACCCATACATATCACACTCACACATGCATTGGCTCAAACTTCCATACACATAGACTGATGCATAATCACCCATACATATGACACTCACACATGCATTGGCTCAAACTTCCATACACATAGACTGATGCATAATCACCCATGCATATCACACTCACACATGCATTGGCTCAAACTTCCATACACATAGACTGATGCATAATCACCCATGCATATCACACTCACACATGCATTGGCTCAAACTTCCATACACATAGACTGATGCATAATCACCCATACATATCACACTCACACATGCATTGGCTCAAACTTCCATACACATAGACTGATGCATAATCACCCATACATATCACACTCACACATGCATTGGCTCAAACTTCCATACACATAGACTGATGCATAATCACCCATACATATCACACTCACACATGCATTGGCTCAAACTTCTATACACATAGACTGATGCATAATCACCCATGCATATCACACTCACACATGCATTGGCTCAAACTTGCACACACCAAGGAAGACAGGCATGAGGAAGTCATAGGGAAATGCAATGCGCACACCACTTGCGTGTATGCATGTAGGTTTATGTGTGCGAGCACATACGCGTGCATATGTGTGATGTGTGTGTGATGTGTGTGAGAGAGTGAAAGAGGGACAGGCAAGATGCACAGACAGACGACAGGCTAACAAATGGTTTGTGTGCTGATGTGTGTGTGATGTGTGTGTGATGTGATGTGTGTGTGATGTGTGATGTGTGTGTGAGAGTGAAAGAGGGACAGGCAAGATACACAGACAGACGACAGGCTAATAAATGGTTTGTGTGCTGATGTGGTTTGCTGACCTCTGCCCCAGGTGAACTGGCACACCGTGTTCTGGGCCATCATGCAGCAGATGGTGCTGGGCATGATTATCCTGCGTACCCCGTGGGGTCTACAGCTCTTTGAGTGGGTCGGCCGGGCCGTCAAATCCTTCCTGGACTTTGGCCTGGCTGGGGCCAAGTTCCTCTTCGGCCAGGAAGGCTACAAGGCTCACAAAGTGGCCATTATCGTGAGTGGTTTCCCTTGAAGCGGGATTCTGGGATTGTTTTGTTTGTTTATTTGTTTTCTAGAAGAAAAAAAGGCGTTCAGATTTTTGCTTTGTTTTCATATTAAGAAATTGTTTTTCTATCGAGTTTGATGTTATGATTCTCATTACCTAAGACACGAGCCCTGAACTTGATTTGTTTGTGTGGTTGCTGCATACTCAGTAACTGTAGTTCAGGGGTGCCAGCTGTTTGCAAGATAAGAATGATTTTGAGGATTTACACTTGCTTACCTCCTGAATAGGTGAGAAGCCTGAAGTGTTTACAAAATCAGGACAAAAGTGAATATCAAGACAAACATGAAGATGAAAAGGTGTGTGACTGCTGCCGGCAAACGAAAAAATGTGAAGGTTCCTGACTGTCATGATTTATAAGTTATGATTGAAAAATGATATTTTCCTATCAGAATAAAAATTACATCATTTTGCATGGAGGGAAAAATGTGTTGGCCATCACATTGTATTGGAATACTGATGTTTGTTTCACAACACTGAAGACCTACGCTGTGGACACAGAATAGTCATGGACAAGGTTGGGGATGGCTTTGATTGGTAGGTGAACATGTTATTCCCTTGGCCACTTGTTCCTTCCAGTCAGGGTTGGGGATGGCTTTGATTGGTAGGTGAACATGTTATTCCCTTGGCCACTTGTTCCTTCCAGTCAAACTTAGAGTCACAACCTGTCAGAAAACCTGGGCCACGATTCGTCTTGAGCCGACAGGGGTCGTAGGTGAGATCACACAGGAGTCACCAAATAGTTTTTCGTTCCAAAATTACTGTGCAGTGTTGTCTTCCTGTCGGTCCAGTCTCACATACTTTTGTTGCAAAAAAAAAAGTGTCAGTGCTTTTTCATTCTTAAATTCCTTTCATTGTGTGCTGTACTCTGGCGAAGTACATTTCTCGTCCTGAGCCAGGGAACAGCAGTAGCTGGTAGACAGATGACAGTGCCTCATTTCACAAAGCTAGACAGACGACAGTGCCTCATTTCACAAAGCTAGACAGATGACAGTGCCTCATTTCACAAAGCTGGCAAAGTACATTTCTCATCCTGAGCCAGGGAACAGCAGTAGCTGGTAGACAGACTACAGTGCCTCATTTCACAAAGCTAGACAGACGACAGTGCCTCAGTTCACAAAGCTAGACAGACGACAGTGCCTCATTTCACAAAGCTAGACAGATGACAGTGCTTCATTCACAAAGGTAGACAGATGACAGTGCTTTATTTCACAAAGCTAGACAGACGACAGTGCCTCATTTCACAAAGCTAGACAGATGACAGTGCTTCATTTCACAAAGCTAGACAGATGACAGTGCTTCATTTCACAAAGCTAGACAGATGACAGTGCTTCATTTCACAAAGCTAGACAGATGACAGTGCCTCATTTCACAAAGCTAGACAGATGACAGTGCTTCATTTCACAAAGCTAGACAGATGACAGTGCTTCATTTCACAAAGCTAGACAGATGACAGTGCCTCATTTCACAAAGCTAGACAGATGACAGTGCTTCATTTCACAAAGCTAGACAGATGACAGTGCTTCATTTCACAAAGCTAGACAGATGACAGTGCCTCATTTCACAAAGCTAGACAGATGACAGTGCCTCATTTCACAAAGCTAGACAGACGACAGTGCCTCATTTCACAAAGCTAGACAGATGACAGTGCCTCATTTCACAAAGCTGGCAAAGTACATGTCTCATCCTGAGCCAGGGAACAGCATTGGCTGGTAGACAGATGACAGTGCCTCATTTCACAAAGCTAGACAGATGACAGTGCCTCATTTCACAAAGCTGGACAGATGACAGTGCCTCATTTCACAAACAACGAGAATGGGACGGGCGTGTTTCAAATTCTTAAGATGATGAAATTTTTGTTTGGGATTGAGTTATTCCATTGGCAATCAACCTGTAGAGCATGAAATTGAAGTCTTAAAAAAAAAGCAACAAACAACTGTGCACCAGAAACCAAATATGCAGATTTCATTGATACTCTGTGCACCCGTTGAGCAGTCGTGTATGCAGATTTCATTGATACTCTATGCACCTGTTGAGCAGTCTTGTATGCAGTGCAGAGGCTTGAACATGAGGCATTTTGCCTTGGGTAGTATTATATCATGAACATGCGGCATTTTGCCTTGGGTAGTGTTATATCATGAACATGAGGCATTTTGCCTTGGGTAGTATTATATCATGAACATGCGGCATTTTGCCTTGGGTAGTATTATATCATGAACATGCGGCATTTTGCCTTGGGTAGTGTTATATCATGAACATGCGGCATTTTGCCTTGGGTAGTGTTATATCATGAACATGAGGCATTTTGCCTTGGGTAGTATTATATCATGAACATGAGGCATTTTGCCTTGGGTAGTATTGTATTATGAACATGAGGCATTTTGCCTTGGGTAATATTGTATTATGAACATGAGGCATTTTGCCTTGGGTAGTATTATATTATGAACATGAGGCATTTTGCCTTGAGTATTATTATATTATGAACATGAGGCATTTTGCCTTGGGTAGTATTATATTATGAACATGAGGCATTTTGCCTTGGGTAGTATCATATTATGAACATGAGGCATTTTGCCTTGGGTAGTATCATATTATGAACATGAGGCATTTTGCCTTGAGTATTATTATATTATGAACATGAGCATTTTCCCTGGGTAGTATTATATTATGAACATGAGGCATTTTGCCTTGGGTAGTATTATATTATGAACATGAGGCATATTTTGCCTTGGGTAGTATTATGTTATGAACATGAGTCATTTTGCCTTGGGTAGTACTATATTATGAACATGAGGCATTTTGCCTTGGGTAGTACTATATTATGAACATAGGGCATTTTGCCTTGACTATTTTATCATTTGACATGTTTTGAAAGAAAATATTGATTGCTTTAAATTGTTGGAAAAGGTCATTTACTCAGAAACAGTGCCACGTGGCCTAGGCCCTAGAGCCTGACAAGTTTGCATGAGCAGATGGTGACACTGTTGGTGTGTTCAGTATGAGCAGATGGTGACACTATTGGTGTATATTCAGTTTGAGCAGATGGTGACACTATTGGTGTATATTCAGTACGAGCAGATGGTGACGGTATTGGTGTGTTCAGTATGAGCAGATGGTGACACTGTTTGTGTGGTCAGTATGAGCAGATGGTGACACTATTGGTGTGTCCAATACGAGCAGATGGTGACAGTATTGGCGTATTCAGTATGATCAGATGGTGACAGTATTAGTGTGTCCAGTATGAGCAGATGGTGACACTATTGGTGTGTTCAGCATGATCAGATAGTGACGGTATTGGTGTGTTCAGTATAATCAGATGGTGACAGTATTGCCGTATTCACTATGATCAGATGGTGACACGGTTGGTGTGTTCAGTACTAGCAGATGGTGATACTGTTGGTGTGTTCAGTATGAGCAGATGGTGACACTGTTGGTGTGTTCAGTATGAGCAGATGGTGACAGTATTGGTGTGTCCAGTATGAGCAGAGGGTGACACTATTGGTGTGTTCAGTATGAGCAGATGGGGACACTGTTGGTGTGTTCAGTATTAGCAGATGGTGACAGTATTGGTGTGTCCAGTATGAGCAGATGGTGATACTATTGGTGTGTTCAGTATGAGCAGATGGTGACACTGTTGGTGTGTGCAGTATGAGCAGATGGTGACAGTATTGGTGTGTTCAGTGTGAGCAGATGGTGACAGTATTGGTGTGTTCAGTATGAGCAGATGGTGACACTATTGGTTCGTTCAGTATGAGCAGATGGTGACACTGTTGGTGTGGTCAGTATGACCAGATGGGGACACTGTTGGTTTGTTCAGTATGAGCAGATGGTGACACTATTGGTGTGTTCAGTATGACCAGATGGGGACACTGTTGGTTTGTTCAGTATGAGCAGATGGTGACACTGTTGGTGTGTCCAGTATGAGCAGATGGTGACAGTATTGGTTTGTTCAGTATGAGCAGATGGTGACACTATTGGTGTGTTCAGTATGACCAGATGGGGACACTGTTGGTGTGTGCAGTATGAGCAGATGGTGACAGTATTGGTGTGTTCAGTATGAGCAGATGGTGACAGTATTGGTGTGTTCAGTACTAGCAGATGGTGACACTATTGGTGTGTAGTGTGAGCAGATGGTGACCCTGTTGGTTTGGTCAGCATCTGGTCATGAGAAGTGTTCAGGCTGCATGTCAGCTGTAAGGTCGGCATGAATTCTGGACTCTTCAAATGAAAAAAGTAAAAGTATGATACACAGATAGACAAGTATGTTCACTCTCCACCAGACAAATGTATTCTCTCTCCACCAGAGAAATGTATTCTCTCTCCACCAGACAAATGTATTCTCTCTCCACCAGACAAATGTATTCACTCTTCACCAGACAAATGTATTCACTCTCCATCAGACAAATGTATTCTCTCTCCACCAGACAAATGTATTCTCTCTCCACCAGACAAATGTATTCTCTCTTCACCAGACAAATGTATTCTCTCTCCACCAGACAAATGTGTGCTCACTCCTCCAGACAAATGTATTCACTCTCCACCAGACAAATGTATTCACTCTCCACCAGACAAATGTATTCACTCTCCACCATACAAATGTGTGCTCACTCCTCCAGATAAATGTATTCACTGTCCAGCTGGTGGTGTGAATACCACAGAAGTACAGATGATGTGCTCTGAAGATACCACGCATGGACTGCCACAGGCAGACTGGCATTGTGCTGGTGAGGCTCACTGGGGAGGTGAAAGACCAACCTCAGACAGGCGTAGAGGTTCACAAGCCAGGCCTCCACAGTTCCTTTGTAGAGTGCCGCTGAAGGTGGAATATATGCACTTTCCTTTGTAGAGTGCCGCTGAAGGTGGAATATATGCACTTTCCTTTGTAGAGTGCCGCTGAAGGTGGAATATATGCACTTTCCTTTGTAGAGTGCCGCTGAAGGTGGAATATATGCACTTTCCTTTGTAGAGTGCCGCTGAAGGTGGAATGTATGCACTTTAATGCCCTCTTCTTCCTCCGCCCCCCCCCCCCCCCCCCCCATTCTCACTCCCCTTTCTTTCTCCTTCCTCCTCACCCCACTTTCCCCTCCTCCATTTTTTTTTCTTTCTTTCTTTCTGCTAAATCTTTTCTCAGTGACAGAGGACATGTTTGCCTTGTTTTCCTCCTCTTCTTCTTTGTGTTACAAAAGTGTTTTAAGCTGCACCCATGCTTATTTCCCCCTTGCCTTTCAGACTGTTTCCATCATGGTCTACTTCAACGCCTTCATTGCCAGCCTTTTCCATCTGGGGGTGGTTCAGGCCGTCATCAACTCCTTTGGTCGTTTTCCTGGGCTACTGTCTGGGCACGGGGCCCATCGAGTCCTTCGCTGCCTCCGCCAACATTTTCATCAGTTTGGTCAGTGTCTGCTTGCTGCCATTCCTGTGCACTGAGTGTGTGTGTGTGGTGTGTGTGTGTGTGTGTGTGTGTGTGTGTGGTGTGTGGTGTGTGGTGTGTGTGTGTGTGTGTGTGTGTGTGTGTGTGTGGTGTGTGTGTGTGTGTGTGTGTGTGTGTGTGTGTGTGTGGTGTGTGTGTGTGGTGTGTGGGGTGTGTGGTGTGTGTGTGTAGTGTGTGTGTGTGGTGTGTGTGTAGTGTGTGTGTGTGTGTGTGTGTAGTGTGTGGTGTGGTGTGTGTGTGTAGTGTGTGGTGTGTGTGAGTATGTGTTTTTGTGTGTGTGTGTGTGGTTTTGTGTGTGTGTGTGTGTGTGAGTGAGTGAGTGAGAGATTACGTGACTGTATCGGAGTATGCAGATGTGTGTTTGTGAGCTTGCATATCATGTTCTGTAAGATTTATTTCAGAGATAGATATGTGCCTGTGTATATATGGATGAATAGAGGGAAACTGGCTGTGTGTTAGAGAAGTTATAATGAGCAATACTTCGAGTATGAGGTTCTTGACTCGGTGTATTATTTGTGATGTTTATAAAAGAATGGCAAATTTGAAATTTGATTCTCCAAGTTGCCAAAATAAACACAATACACAGATGCAAACAGGAAAAAAAAGAAAAAAGATTTGTATCTTTTCTTTTCTTTCACCTGAAAAAATACTACTTTTCAGATTTACACCCGTGTCTGAAACAAAGTCTTGTGCATAGGTATTCATAGGTTTTAAGGCATATCATAAATTTAGGTTCTAAGAGAACATGTGCAGTATTCAGCATGGGTGATTCTCATGATCTTGCACATGGCAATGAATGTCACAGTGTTGTATAATGCAAGGATGTTTTCTCTGTTGGAGGTACCAGAAATAATTACGTCTTGTGACTGTGATAATCAATTAAGCAGTCATCAGCTTGACTCTAAACCAAGGGTTATGGCTGGTAATCAGTAGCCAGCAAGGCTGTCACAGCGCAGATGCAGGTTTACATCCAACACAAAAATAGGATAAATGAGCGTTTGATCTGTTGCTAGTCAAGTAACCTTGAAGTTTTTGCATAGAAATCCACCATGATGACGGCGGCACAGCGTTTGATCTGTTGCTAGTCAAGTAACCTTGAAGTTTTTGCATAGAAATCCACCATGATGACGGCGGCACAGCGTTTGATCTGTTGCTAGTCAAGTAACCTTGAAGTTTTTGCATAGAAATCCACCATGATGACGGCGGCACAGCGTTTGATCTGTTGCTAGTCAAGTGACCTTGAAGTTTTTGCATAGAAATCCACCATGATGACGGCGGCACAGCGTTTGATCTGTTGCTAGTCAAGTGACCTTGAAGTTTTTGCATAGAAATCCACCATGATGACGGCGGCACAGCGTTTGATCTGCTGCTAGTCAAGTGACCTTGAAGTTTTTTGCATAGAAATCCACCATGATGACGGCGGCACAGCGTTTGATCTGCTGCTAGTCAAGTGACCTTGAAGTTTTTGCATAGAAATCCACCATGATGACGGCGGCACAGCGTTTGATCTGTTGCTAGTCAAGTGACCTTGAAGTTTTTGCATAGAAATCCACCATGATGACGGCGGCACAGGTGAGTAAACAAAAGGAAGATGAGCAGGTCTTTGAGCCTTTATCACAGCGTTACACTTGATTGATCCCCAGACCACCAGGTGAGTAAACAAAAGGAAGATGAGCAGGTCTTTGAGCCTTTATCACAGCGTTACACTTGATTGATCCCCAGACCACCAGGTGAGTAAACAAAAGGAAGATGAGCAGGTCTTTGAGCCTTTATCACAGCGTTACACTTGATTGATCCCCAGACCACCAGGTGAGAATAGGACACCCTGTACTGGTTGTATACTGGAGTCTTGGATGTCCCTGACATGAGTCACTGAGCTGTAGAAAAGTGTATCGAGGTGCTTGATAGTGTAAGAAAAAAGTCATTGGAGTGGGGATGGACTAAGTTTTACTGAAGTCATTGGGTAAAAGTGCAGCGTACACAGTCTTTGCCTAATGGTGGAGGGGCGTGCTGTTTAGCAAACCAGTTGCTTGTGACTTCATTTTATCTGTGCTTCACGGTGGGAGACGAGGTCCACTAGATGAATGAGATGGGATGGGTTTTTTTGAATGGCTTGAATGTGTAGTTCCAACAGTGGAGGTGTTGGCTGCACTTTAACGGACTGTTGATTGCCACAGTCAAAACTGTTGTCAGAAACAGTGTTGGGGCAGGGAGGGAGGGATGTATGGGAAGGAGGAGGGGTAGGGAGAGACCAGGGTAAAGGGAAGGGGAGGCCACGGAAGGAGAGGGGTGGGATGGGGGTCCTTTTAGCACTCCTGAAAGCAAGCCATAGTCAAGGCTGTCACAGGAAGCAGTAACCCAGTTCAGCTGCAGCAGAATTGAAGAGATCATAAATTCATCAGTCTTTCTTGATTGGAGAGATGTAATTATTTTATGATAAATGCTAATGAAATATGACTGTCAAAGTCAAATTTATTTTCTGCAACAGCCAGGATTTATACAGCTTTTGTATTAATACGTTTAGAGTTATTTGCTACGATGGTCCACTTTGATTTCATCAAAAACTTGTCTCACTATAACATTATAGTGTTGAAAGAAAAGGTCTCAGAGGATCTGATTCCTTTTGTCTTGAACAGAGTTAATAAACTTCAATTAAGCAAACACAGGCAACCCGTTTGTACAGAAGTTCATGAACTTTGTTGAAGACAAAAAGTGTCGTATCCTCCACACCTATGTTACACCTGTATGCCAATTGTATGGGATCTGAAAATGGTTTGACAAACTCGGCAGGTGGAACAGCACTACTTTCTCAAAGACATTCATCACAGCAGACAGTTTTTCTGCTTTTTCCAACAAAATACACACACCTGTTTACCCATATGATTTTGCCATATTTTGCCGTATTCATGTTTGGTGGAAATACGATGAATATGATGGACTAAAAAGAAATATGTCAAGAAAAATTCCGGAGACAACATTCTTGAGCTGAAATTGCACTTGCAGATGCTAACCATAGCGGATGCTTTCACCAAAGAGCGACCACTCTTGTTAACTTCTGCGCGCAAAATAAAGGCTAGGCAGTTCCTGTTGCTTCAGACATCGAAAAATCTGCCCAAAGAGCATGAGCTCGAGCTAAAGTGTGCTGATGAATAGGTTTGAAAGTAATTTGTATCAGAAAGAACCAGTTTCCCTGTAGTTTATGCAAGATCAGGTGACTATAGCCAGGAAGATGGCTCTCCAGTGTGATGACAGTCTGTATCAGAAAGAACCAGTTTCCCTGTAGTTTATGCAAGATCAGGTGACTATAGCCAGGAAGATGGCTCTCCAGTGTGATGGCAGTCTGTATCAGAAAGAACCAGTTTCCCTGTAGTCCATGCATGATCAGGTGGCTATAACCAGGAGATGGTCTCCAGTGTGATGGCAGTCTGTATCAGAAAGAACCATTCCTAGTTCATGCATGATCAGGTGCTATAACCAGAAGAGCTCTCGTGTGATGGCAGTCTGTATCAGAAAGAACCAGTTTCCCTGTAGTTCATGCATGATCAGGTGGCTATAACCAGGAAGATGGCTCTCCAGTGTGATGGCAGTCTGTATCAGAAAGAACCAGTTTCCCTGTAGTTCATGCATGATCAGGTGGCTATAACCAGGAAGATGGCTCTCCAGTGTGATGGCAGTCTGTATCAGAAAGAACCAGTTTCCCTGTAGTTCATGCATGATCAGGTGGCTATAACCAGGAAGATGGCTCTCCAGTGTGATGGCAGTCTGTATCAGAAAGAACCAGTTTCCCTGTAGTTCATGCATGATCAGGTGGCTATAACCAGGAAGATGGCTCTCCAGTGTGATGGCAGTCTGTATCAGAAAGAACCAGTTTCCCTGGAGTTCATGCATGATCAGGTGGCTATAACCAGGAAGATGGCTCTCCAGTGTGATGGCAGTCTGTATCAGAAAGAACCAGTTTCCCTGTAGTTCATGCATGATCAGGTGGCTATAACCAGGAAGATGGCTCTCCAGTGTGATGGCAGTCTGTATCAGAAAGAACCAGTTTCCCTGTAGTTCATGCTTGATCAGGTGGCTATAACCAGGAAGATGGCTCTCCAGTGTGATGGCAGGTACACACACTCCTCTCCCCCTCTGCCTCCCGCTTTCACAGAAATTTGGAATTTTGTACCCACGGCTGAAAATACGCCCATTTTTGTTAAAAAGTACACCTGAAGCAGTTTTAGGGCGAACAGGTCAGGTAGTTATTAGTATTGTAGTATTCCACCACTGTGATACAAACAATGCATGTTTGCCGCAGCATGGTTTAAACTTTCTTGTTGGAGTACGCCCATTTTGTAGAAATTTTTTGTTCTTTTTTTTTTTTTTTTTTTTTTGATTTGGAATATTCTATGTCAGATTTCGGGGTAAACAGGGCTGAATACAGCTCAGGCGCTTAAAGTGTCCTTGATGATGAAGGAAGAACAGAATAGATCCAGCATGTCACGTCATATACCTATGAGGCTGGTTACTAACAACACTACAGCACTTCACGTTATGCCTTGGAAATGACTTCCTAGCAAGTGAGTGGGGCCCGCTCCTTTTGCAGACAGAGACGCCCTTGGTGCTGCGTCCCTACCTGCCCAAACTGACCAAGTCGGAGCTGCATGCTGTGATGACCTGTGGCTTTGCCAGTATATCAGGGGCTGTGCTGGGGGCCTACGCCCAGTATGGGGTCAGTACTGCCTCGCTGTGTCTGCCTGGTGCATATCACATGTGTACACTGTGTGTGTGTCTGTCTCTGTGTGTGTGTGTCTGTGTGTGTGTGTCTGTGTGTGTGTGGGGGGGGGGGGGGGGGGGGCCTACGCCCAGTATGGGGTCAGTACTGCCTCACTGTGTCCTGCCTGGTGCATGTCACATGTGTACACTGTGTGTGTGTCTGTCTCTGTGTGTGTGTGTCTGTGTGTGTGTGTTGGGGGGGGGGGGGGGGGGGGGGCCTACGCCCAGTATGGGGTCAGTACTGCCTCGCTGTGTCCTGCCTGGTGCATATCACATGTGTACAGTGTGTGTGTCTGTCTCTGTGTCTGTGTGTGTTGTGTGTGTGTGTGTGTGTAGGGGGGGGGGGGGGGGGGGGGGCTACGCCCAGTATGGGGTCAGTACTGCCTCACTGTGTCCTGCCTGGTGCATATCACATGTGTACACTGTGTGTGTGTCTGTCTCTGTGTGTGTGTGGGGGGGGGGGGGGGGGGGGGGGGGGGGGGGCTACGCCCAGTATGGGGTCAGTACTGCCTCGCTGTGTCCTGCCTGGTGCATGTCACATGTGTACACTGTGTGTGTGTCTGTCTCTGTGTGTGTGTGTCTGTGTGTGTGTGGGGGTGGGGGGGGGGGGGGGGGGGGGGGCTACGCCCAGTATGGGGTCAGTACTGCCTCACTGTGTCCTGCCTGGTGCATATCACATGTGTACACTGTGTGTGTGTCTGTCTCTGTGTGTGTGGGGGGGGGGGGGGGGGGGGGGCTACGCCCGTATGGGGTCAGTACTGCCTCACTGTGTCCTGCCTGGTGCATGTCACATGTGTACACTGTGTGTGTGTGTGTGGGGGGGGGGGGGGGGGGGGGGGGGGGGGCTACGCCCAGTATGGGGTCAGTACTGCCTCGCTGTGTCCTGCCTGGTGCATGTCACATGTGTACACTGTGTGTGTGTCTGTCTCTGTGTGTGGGGGGGGGGGGGGGGGGGCTACGCCCAGTATGGGGTCAGTACTGCCTCACTGTGTCCTGCCTGGTGCATGTCACATGTGTACACTGTGTGTGTGGGGGGGGGGGGGGCTACGCCCAGTATGGGGTCAGTACTGCCTCGCTGTGTCCTGCCTGGTGCATGTCACATGTGTACACTGTGTGTGTGTGTGGGGGGGGGGGGGGGGGGCTACGCCCAGTATGGGGTCAGTACTGCCTCGCTGTGTCCTGCCTGGTGCATGTCACATGTGTACACTATGTGTGTGTCTGTGTCTCTGTGTGTGTGTGTGTGTGTGTGTGTGTGCGCCCACGTGTGTATGTGTGTTTTGTGTGTGTGTGGTTTTTTGTGTGTGGGTGTGCACTTGTGTTGTGTCTGTGAATGTTGTAAAACAGTGTTGTGTGTATGTGTTGTGTGTATGTGTTGTGTGTATGTGTTGTGTGTATGTGTTGTGTGTATGTGCAGGGGTAGCTTACTTCACTGAGAGGTGGGCAGAAGGGAGAGGTAGGGGGACGCAGCGGGGAGTCCTTTTTGTACTCCCAGTTCTTATAGAACAGGGAGTACTTTACAATGGGAATGAAGATACAATGGGAATGAAGAAATGCTGTCTGTGGGTCTGTCTGTGTGTGTGTCCGTGGTCAAAATGTGTTCCACTCGCACCAGACAAAACTTCTGGGCGGATCTTTCTGGAAATTTGTAGTATGTTCATTATGGGTCACGGATGATGCCTGGTGTTTTATCTTACCAGAATATCATTACTAATGGCTATAACAGCCCCAAACGTTTTTTCTTTCTTTATGGAATATCTAGAAAATGATTAACGCAAACAAAAATGATGTCACGCCTCTTTGCATCATAAGCCGAAGTGATGAAATTCATTATGACGCATGTTTGATTTTGACGTCATATTCAAGGTAAACTTGGAGTATGTTTATATGCTTTGCATCTGGTTTAAAATTTTCAAAGAGATATAAACTGTTTGAAAAGGGGATGGGGTGGGAGGGGGAGGGAGGGCCTGGGGTAAAAGGTTGTCGACAAGAAGGTTATGCATAGTACGTGTGGTTCAAGTACACGTGCTAGAAAGTTATGTGGGGTGGCGAGGGACAGGAAGATTTATTCACTGACTAAAATAAATGAATAATCTGTGCACTCTCTGCAGCCATTGTGTTTTGATCAGCGTGGACAGGAAGATTTATTTACTGACTAAAATAAATGAATAATGTGCGCACTGTCTACAACCATTGTGTTTTGATCAGCGTGGACAGGAAGATTTATTCACTGACTAAAATAAATGAATAATGTGCGCACTCTCTGTAACCATCGTGTTTTGATCACTGTTTGTCACTTTCAGATCCTCATTCATTTGTTATTACAGATGTTCATTCATTTGTTATTACAGATGTTCATTCATTTGTTATTACAGATGTTCAGTCATTTGTTATTACAGATGTTCAGTCATTTGTTATTACAGATGTTCAGTCATTTGTTATTACAGATGTTCAGTCATTTGTTATTACAGATGTTCAGTCATTTGTTATTACAGATGTTCAGTCATTTATTATTACAGATGTTCAGTCATTTGTTATTACAGATGTTCATTCATTTGTTATTACAGATGTTCATTCATTTGTTATTACAGATGTTCATTCATTTGTTATTACAGATGTTCAGTCATTTGTTATTACAGATGTTCAGTCATTTGTTATTACAGATGTTCAGTCATTTGTTATTACAGATGTTCAGTCATTTATTCATTCATTGTGTCCTTCCTTCATTCTGAGCTGCCTGTGCTACAGGTCCCAGCCAATCATTTACTGGCCGCCTCAGTCATGTCTGCTCCGGCCGCCCTGGCAGCGTCCAGGCTGATGTACCCAGAAACGAAACATTCCAAGTTCAGACATATGGACTACACAGACATCGGCGACATGTGAGTCCTGACCCTGCCAGAGTGACTCCAAGCATGCATGGAGAGGGAGGAGCAGAGAGAGAGAGAGAGGAGAGAGCGTGTGTGTGTAGAGGGAGGAGCAGAGAGAGAGAGAGAGAGAGAGAGCGTGTGTGTGTGTAGAGGGAGGGGCAGAGAGAGAGAGAGCGTGTGTGTGTGTAGAGGGAGGAGCAGAGAGAAAGAGAGAGAGAGAGCGTGTGTGTGTGTGTAGCGAGAGGAGCAGAGAGGAGAGAGAGAGCTGTGTGTGTGTAGAGGGAGGAGCACAGAGAGAGAGAGGAGAGAGAGCGTGTGTGTAGAGAGAGGAGCACAGAGAGAGAGAGAGAGCGTGTGTGTAGAGAGAGGGAGCACAGAGAGAGAGAGAGAGAGCGTGTGTGTAGAGAGAGGAGCACAGAGAGAGAGAGAGAGCGCGTGTGTGTGTAGAGGGAGGAGCACAGAGAGAGAGAGAGAGAGCGTGTGTGTAAAGAGAGGAGCACAGAGAGAGAGAGAAGAGCGTGTGTGTAGAGAGAGGAGCACAGAGAGAGAGAGAGAGAGGAGAGCGTGTGTGTGTGTAGAGGGAGGAGCACAGAGAGAGAGAGAGGAGAGAGCGTGTGTGTGTGTAGAGAGAGGAGCACAGAGAGAGAGGGATAGAGCATGTGTGTGTGTGGAGAGAGGAGCACAGAGAGAGAGAGAGAGAGAGCGTGTGTGTGTGTAGAGAGAGGAGCACAGAGAGAGAGAGAGAGAAAGAGCGTGTGTGTGTGTAGAGAGAGGAGCACAGAGAGAGAGAGAGAGAGAGCGTGTGTGTAGAGAGAGGAGCACAGAGAGAGAGAGAGAGAGTGTGTGTAGGGAGAGGAGCACAGAGAGAGAGAGAGAGAGAGTGTGTGTGTGTGTGTAGAGAGAGGAGCACAGAGAGAGAGAGAGAGAGCGTGTGTGTAGAGAGAGGGCACAGAGAGAGAGAGAGGAGAGCGTGTGTGTGTGTGTAGGGAGAGGAGCACAGAGAGAGAGAGAGAGTGTGTGTGTAGAGAGAGGAGCACAGAGAGAGAGAGAGAGAGCGTGTGTGTAGAGAGAGGAGCACAGAGAGAGAGAGAGAGAGCGTGTGTGTAGAGAGAGGAGCACAGAGAGAGAGAGAGAGCATGTGTGTGTGTAGGGAGAGGAGCACAGAGAGAGAGAGAGAGAGAGAGAGAGCGTGTGTGTGTGTAGAGGAGCAGAGAGAGAGAAAGAGAGCGTGTGTGTGTGTGGAGAGAGGAGCACAGAGAGAGAGAGAGAGCGTGTGTGTGTGTAGAGGGAGGAGCACAGAGAGAGAGAGAGAGAGCGTGTGTGTAGAGAGAGGAGCACAGAGAGAGAGAGAGAGAGAGAGCGTGTGTGTGTGTAGAGAGAGGAGCAGAGAGAGAGAGAGAGAGAACGTGTGTGTGTGTAGAGGGAGGAGCACAGAGAGAGAGAGAGAGAGCGTGTTGTGTGTGTGTAGAGGGAGGAGCACAGAGGAGAGAGTGTGTGTGTGTGTAGAGGGAGGAGCACAGAGAGAGAGAGAGAGAGAGAGAGCGTGTGTGTGTAGAGAGAGGAGCACAGAGAGAGAGAGAGAGAGAGAGTGTGTGTGTGTAGAGAGAGGAGGAGGGAGAGACTGATGTGGTGTGTGTGTCGCTTTGTGTCATCTGTTTGAGACACAGTCTTGTTTTCTTGAGTGTGTGTGTGTGTGTGTGTTTAAAGACACATACACAACACACACACACACACACACACACACCATACACACATACACGCCAGTCATTGCCAACACACTCACATTTACCACTATGTCGGCGCATGTCTAATTACTGCATGTCACTTGCACACTTTGCTTGTGTAAAAATGAGCTGTTCACCTCACCGTGTTATATGTGTGTTTATATATATGACATTATGTTCCAGTTTGCGTGCATGTGTGTGTGTGTGTGTACATGCGCGTGTGCTGTGTGCGTGCATGTGTGTGTGTGTGTGTGTCTGTGTGTGTGTATGTTTATGACTCATGAACGCAGATTTTGTGTGTGTGTGTGTGCATGCGTGTGTGTGCGGTGGTGAGAGTGTGTGTGTGTGTGTGTGTGTGTGAGTGAGCGTGTGTGTGTGTGAGTGAGTGGGGTGTGTGTGTCGTGTGTGTGTGTGTGTGTGGGGTGTGTGTGTGTGTGTGTGTGCTTTATTTTTAGATGTTGAATTGTTAAAACTTGTAAAGCACCCTGTAGCCTATGTTGTTAGGATGGGCGCTATAGAAATTGTCCTCGTTATTATCATCGTTATGTCGGTCGGGGCAGGCGCCGGCGGAACCTGTGGGAGGCAGCGTCACGGGGTGCGGGACACGCTGGGGCCTTGGCCATGGCCGCGCTGACCAGTCAGCTGGCCTTCGTGTCGCTACTGGCCCTGACCAACGCTGTCCTGCAGTGGTGTGGGGATCGGGTGTGGGCGTGGAGGACGTTACTTTTAAGGTAATTTGCTTTTTTCACCTGTCCCAGTCACTCTGTCCAGAAGCAACACGTACAGAAAAAGTGTGCATGCACCACTGTACTCAGGCTTCATTCCTTCATTCCAGGGCCAAAACTTCGAAGTCCACCATTGGCAAGATTTTTGTTTATGCAGCCCTTTCTAATCCCACCGGGGAGGTAGCTAAATTTTTTAAGAATGATGTGTTAGGTATGACACCATTGTACATTTCTTTTATTTTCATGTTGCCCACCAAACCGGCACTCTCTGGTCGACCTTCCTTCAAACTTGGAAAGAGATTGTATAGGCATGCAAGATTTTGTGAGCATGCATTCTCGCATGAGATTTCGGTTTAAAGTCCTATACAAATTCAAACGAAATTTAAATCTTGAACAGGTTTCACGTGTCTTTTATTTCAGACTTGTAATGGCATTCACTACAACATTTGAAAACATTCCATTGGTTTATTCAGGTTCAGCACTTTGACCCACAATTCAAAAACTCGCAAGTTGTCACTGTTCATCACCCAAAATAACTGCAGAAAATTATCAAATTTGGACCTGAAATGTGAGTCAGAATACTATAATCCCACACCATCCACCTCACCCCCCCCCCCCTCCTTTCCCCCGCCCACCCATCCTTTCCAAGAATTCCATCAGTTTTTGCTTTTCCTCATGGGAGCCCTTAATTTTGGAAAGCAGCTCTCACAGCAAATTTGAACTCATGTTTTGTGTGTGTGTGTGTGTGTGTTTCAGTGGGTGTGCTCATACCTCTTCTACCCCCTTGTGTATGCTATGGGTACGAGATCGTCCGACTGCCACACGGTGGCGGCACTGCTGGGTATCAAGCTGTTTGGCACGCCCATCATGGCTTACACGGAGCTGGCTGATCTCCGTAGCAACCGCCTGCAGCTGGAGAAGTATGTGCTGAAGGACAGCAACGCCACCTGGAGCTGGCAAGGGGAGGATATTATCCTGGGCAACTCCACGCTGGTGGGAGGGGTCATTGCAGTGAGTTGGTGCACACGCTTGTGTGTGTTGACAGTGCTTGCTTCACATTGGAATATGATATTTGTTTGTTTTCATGGGTTTTTTTGTGCTCTTTCTTTGTTCTTTTTTTTTTTAGGAAGGATAACAGATGGAGGCGAGGCTGTGATTGTTTAAATTTCAGGTGTGTTCAGAGGTAAACACCCTGATCATGCAATATTTAGTGTTCTATGGCCAAGTACAGTTTTGCTTTCAAAAACTGTTCAGAGGCATAGCCATACAGCATAGCCATACACAGGCCTTGTTTTCAAAAGTGCTCAAAAGTAAAAGCCCTGTACAGGCCATGTTTTTCAGCGGTGTTTAGAGGTGATGGCTGTCTGTACATTGTATGTTTTCAGCAGTGTTCAGAGGTGATGGCTCTGTACATTGTATGTTTTCAGCAGTGTTCAGAGGTGATGGCTGTCTGTACATTGTATGTTTTCAGCAGTGTTCAGAGGTGATGGCTGTCTGTACATTGTATGTTTTCAGCGGTGTTCAGAGGTGATGGCTGTCTGTACATTGTATGTTTTCAGCAGTGTTCAGAGGTGATGGCTCTCTGTACATTGTATGCTTTCAGCAGTGTTCAGAGGTGATGGCTCTGTACATTGTATGTTTTCAGCAGTGTTCAGAGGTGATGGCTGTCTGTACATTGTATGTTTTCAGCAGTGTTCAGAGGTGATGGCTGTCTGTACATTGTATGTTTTCAGCAGTGTTCAGAGGTGATGGCTCTGTACATTGTATGTTTTTCAGCAGTGTTCAGAGGTGATGGCTCTCTGTACATTGTATGTTTTCAGCAGTGTTCAGAGGTGATGGCTCTGTACATTGTATGTTTTCAGCAGTGTTCAGAGGTCATGGCTGTCTGTACATTGTATGTTTTCAGCAGTGTTCAGAGGTCATGGCTCTGTACATTGTATGTTTTCAGCAGTGTTCAGAGGTCATGGCTGTCTGTACATTGTATGTTTTCAGCAGTGTTCAGAGGTGATGGCTCTGTACATTGTATGTTTTCAGCAGTGTTCAGAGGTGATGGCTCTGTACATTGTATGTTTTCAGCAGTGTTCAGAGGTGATGGCTGTCTGTACATTGTATGTTTTCAGCAGTGTTCAGAGGTGATGGCTGTCTGTACATTGTATTTTTTCAGCAGTGTTCAGAGGTGATGGCTCTGTACATTGTATGTTTTCAGCAGTGTTCAGAGGTGATGGCTCTCTGTACATTGTATGTTTTCAGCAGTGTTCAGAGGTGATGGCTCTGTACATTGTATGTTTTCAGCAGTGTTCAGAGGTGATGGCTCTGTACATTGTATGTTTTCAGCAGTGTTCAGAGGTGATGGCTCTGTACATTGTATGTTTTCAGCAGTGTTCAGAGGTGATGGCTCTGTACATTGTATGTTTTCAGCAGTGTTCAGAGGTGATGGCTCTGTACATTGTATGTTTTCAGCAGTGTTCAGAGGTGATGGCTCTGTACATTGTATGTTTTCAGCAGTGTTCAGAGGTGATGGCTCTGTACATTGTATGTTTTCAGCAGTGTTCAGAGGTGATGGCTCTGTACATTGTATGTTTTCAGCAGTGTTCAGAGGTCATGGCTGTCTGTACATTGTATGTTTTCAGCAGTGTTCAGAGGTGATGGCTCTCTGTACATTGTATGTTGTCAGCAGTGTTCAGAGGTGATGGCTCTGTACATTGTATGTTTTCAGCAGTGTTCAGAGGTGATGGCTCTCTGTACATTGTATGTTTTCAGCAGTGTTCAGAGGTGATGGCTCTGTACATTGTATGTTTTCAGCAGTGTTCAGAGGTGATGGCTCTGTACATTGTATGTTTTCAGCAGTGTTCAGAGGTGATGGCTCTCTGTACATTGTATGTTTTCAGCAGTGTTCAGAGGTGATGGCTGTCTGTACATTGTATGTTTTCAGCAGTGTTCAGAGGTGATGGCTCTCTGTACATTGTATGTTTTCAGCAGTGTTCAGAGGTGATGGCTGTCTGTACATTGTATGTTTTCAGCAGTGTTCAGAGGTGATGGCTGTCTGTACATTGTATGTTTTCAGCAGTGTTCAGAGGTGATGGCTCTCTGTACATTGTATGTTTTCAGCAGTGTTCAGAGGTGATGGCTGTCTGTACATTGTATGTTTTCAGCAGTGTTCAGAGGTGATGGCTCTCTGTACATTGTATGTTTTCAGCAGTGTTCAGAGGTGATGGCTCTCTGTACATTGTATTTTTCAAAACGAGGTGACTGAGGGCGGAAAATGAAGCAAAATTTTAAGGAGACATGGTATTAGTTCTGCCAGACAATACGGATAAACATTACGGGACAAAACTCGATGCATTTCGATCTTGGGTCTTCTTCAGACAACAAGAAACAACATTTAGGATAGTGAAAACAAAGAAGAAGCAACCCCTTCTCAATAGCCTTGTTTTAATCCAACACCCATTTTGCGCTGAATGTGAAAAGATAAGTGGTTGCACATTCTTCGTTTTCATTGTCCTAAATGTTGTTTCTTGTTGCCTGAAGAAGACCCAAGAGGTCGAAATGCATTGTGTTTTGTCCTGTAATGTGTTTGTCCGTATCATCTGGCAGAACTAATACCATGTCTTTTTTAAATCTGTACATTGAATGTTTTCAGCAGTGTTCAGAAGTGATAACCCTGTCATGCTACGTTTTCAGGAGTGTAGGGGATAACACATTCATGCTAGGTTTTCAGGAGTGTAGGGGATAATCCTGTCATGCTCCGTTTTCAGGAGTGTAGAGGATAACCCTGTCATGCTACTTTTTCAGGTGTGTAGGAGATAACCCTGTCATGCTACTTTTTCAGGAGTGTAGGGGATAACCCTGTCATGCTACGTTTTCAGGAGTGTACGGGATAACCCTGTCATGCTATGTTTTCAGGAGTGTAGAGGATAACGCTGTCATGCTATGTTTTCAGGAGTGTATGGGATAACCCTGTCATGCTATGTTTTCAGGTATGTAGGGGATAACCCTGTCATGCAAGGTTTTCAGGAGTGTAGGGGATAACCCTGTCATGCTATGTTTTCAGAGTGTAGGGGATAACCCTGTCATGCTATGTTTTCAGGTGTGTAGGGGATAACCCTGTCATGCAAGGTTTTCAGGAGTGTAGGGGATAACACTGTCATGCTATGTTTTCAGGAGTGTAGGGGATAACACTGTCATGCTATGTTTTCAGGAGTGTAGAGGATAACACTGTCATGCTATGTTTTCAGGAGTGTAGAGGATAACCCTGTCATGCTATGTTTTCAGGAGTGTAGGGGATAACCCTGTCATGCTATGTTTTCAAGAGTATAGGGGATAACCCTGTCATGCTATGTTTTCAGGAGTATAGGGGATAACGCTGTCATGCTATGTTTTCAGGAGTATAGGGGATAACGCTGTCATGCTACGTTTTCAGGAGTATAGAGGATAACCCTGTCATGCTATGTTTTCAGGAGTATAGGGGATAACGCTGTCATGCTATGTTTTCAGGAGTATAGAGGATAACCCTGTCATGCTATGTTTTCAGGAGTAATGGGGATAACCCTGTCATGCTATGTTTTCAGGAGTTTAGAGGATAACCCTGTCATGCAATGTTTTCAGGAGTGTAGGGGATAACGCTGTCATGCTATGTTTTCAGGAGTATAGAGGATAACGCTGTCATGCTATGTTTTCAGGAGTATAGGGGATAACGCTGTCATGCTATGTTTTCAGGAGTATAGGGGATAACGCTGTCATGCTATGTTTTCAGGAGTATAGGGGATAACGCTGTCATGCTATGTTTTCAGGAGTATAGGGGATAACGCTGTCATGCTATGTTTTCAGGAGTGTAGGGTATATGTGTTACTTTAAGAAGTGTTTGAAGGTGATCGCCCTGTACATGTGTTACTTTCATGAGTGGTCGGAGGTGATCGCGCTGTACATGTGTTACTTTCAGGAGCGGTCAGAGGTGATAGCCCTGTACATGTGTTACTTTCAGGAGCGGTCGGAGATGATAGCCCTGTACATGTGTTACTTTCAGGAGCGGTCGGAGGTGATCGCGCTGTACATGTGTTACTTTCAGGAGCGGTCGGAGGTGATAGCCCTGTACATGTGTTACTTTCAGGAGCAGTCGGAGATGATAGCCCTGTACATGTGTTACTTTCAGGAGCGGTCGGAGATGATAGCCCTGTACATGTGTTACTTTCAGGAGCGGTCAGAGGTGATAGCCCTGTACATGTGTTACTTTCAGGAGCGGTCGGAGGTGATCGCGCTGTACATGTGTTACTTTCAGGAGCGGTCAGAGATGATAGCCCTGTACATGTGTTACTTTCAGGAGCGGTCGGAGATGATAGCCCTGTACATGTGTTACTTTCAGGAGCGGTCGGAGGTGATCGCCCTGTACATGTGTTACTTTCAGGAGCGGTCGGAGGTGATCGCCCTGTACATGTGTTACTTTCAGGAGCGGTCGGAGGTGATCGCGCTGTACATGTGTTACTTTCAGGAGCGGTCGGAGGTGATCGCGCTGTACATGTGTTACTTTCAGGAGCGATCGGAGGTGATCGCGCTGTACATGTGTTACTTTCAGGAGCGGTCGGAGGTGATCGCCCTGTACATGTGTTACTTTCAGGAGCGGTCGGAGGTGATCGCGATGTACATGTGTTACTTTCAAGAGCGGTCGGAGATGATCGCCCTGTACATGTGTTTACTTTCAGGAGCAGTCGGAGGTGATCGCGCTGTACATGTGTTACTTTCAGGAGCGGTCGGAGGTGATCGCGATGTACATGTGTTACTTTCAGGAGCGGTCGGAGATGATAGCCCTGTACATGTGTTACTTTCAGGAGCGGGCGGAGGTGATCGCCCTGTACATGTGTTACTTTCAGGAGCGGTCGGAGGTGATCGCGATGTACATGTGTTACTTTCAGGAGCGGTCGGAGATGATAGCCCTGTACATGTGGTACTTTCAGGAGCGGTCGGAGGTGATCGCGCTGTACATGCTGTGCGGGTTCTCCACCATCACGTCCATTGGGGTGTGCCTGGGAGTGCTGCTGAACTTGGCGGAGGATCGCAAGGATGACGTAACGGGTATGATCGTCAACACCCTGGTGGCTGGCAACTTCGCCTCCTTCCTGACGGCCTCTGTGGCAGGTGGGACTGAGGGATAGGCTGGAGCGATGTGTGTGTGTGTTGGGGGGGGGGGGGGGGGGGGGGGGGGGTTAAATGGGTTGTGGTGTGTGCGTAGAGAGATTGTGTGGTTTGTATGAATATGTGCGTATGTTGGTGTGTGGGTAGAGTGAGGGCACAGAGGATGTGTATGTTAAAAGAATATGTGTGTATGTATAGAAGGAGAGCAGATGTGCGTGTGTGTATGTGTGCTTGTGTGTGTTTGCCTTGAATTCGTAAGCATAAGAAAAGTGATATTTATATACATCAAGCTTTACACAGTATCTTTTCTTTCATGTATGCATTACGTGTGCTTGTGGATGGTTGTGTGTGTTTGCACTTTTTTATTGACTCATTGTGTTATACAATGAAAAAATTTGAAGACCAGGGTCCACTGAAGTGTTTCAGAAAATAGATACATGATAGAAAAGATGCATATGCAAGTATATGTACACATGTGTAAGTATATGCACAAAAATGTCTTTTTCTTACCTACCCAAACAAATGCTTTGCTCCTAAATGGCAAGACCATCACCCAAGACAGTTGGGAAGAGAGCTAAATCCATCCCTCAGTCTGCCTCAGCACTCAACAAGTCTCTTACGTTGACTTCTCCAGATTGGCAGTACTCAACAAGTCTCTTACGTTGACTTCTCCAGATTGGCAGTACTCAACAAGTCTCTTACGTTGACTTCTCCAGATTGGCAGTACTCAACAAGTCTCTTACGTTGACTTCTCCAGATTGGCAGTACTCAACAAGTCTCTTACGTTGACTTCTCCAGATTGGCATGTACTCAACAAGTCTCTTACGTTGACTTCTCCAGATTGGCAGTACTCAACAAGTCTCTTACGTTGACTTCTCCAGATTGGCAGTACTCAACAAGTCTCTTACGTTGACTTCTCCAGGTTGGCAGTACTCAACAAGTCTCTTACGTTGACTTCTCCAGATTGGCAGTACTCAACAAGTCTCTTACGTTGACTTCTCCAGATTGGCAGTACTCAACAAGTCTCTTACGTTGACTTCTCCAGATTGGCAGTACTCAACAAGTCTCTTACGTTGACTTCTCCAGGTTGGCAGTACTCAACAAGTCTCTTACGTTGACTTCTCCAGGTTGGCAGTACTCAACAAGTCTCTTACGTTGACTTCTCCAGATTCACACTTTGTTTCCTGTGGAGAACTGTTGGCCAGTTTCCTTTCTGTCCTCAGCAAGGGAAAACACCTGCCTCTGTGTTTAAGCCTGAATTTCCATCCGTTCTCACTGCCGTAGATGCTGGAACACACCCTGACCATGTTGTCTTTGATGACAGTTTCTTTTCTGCCCACCTGCTGCAGGACCGATTTCTCATTAGGATGGTAACAGAAAATTATGGAGATGAGTTTCTTGTCGCCAAACATCATCAGCTTCTGCACCTGTTTATACCATGGTGTCTCTTGCGTGGATGAGTTCCAACTTAGCTGTGTCGACCAAAACTGGCGGTGAAATATGCAGTTCTTGCTCAGAGCGGTGTTTATGCTTGGACAGTCAGCACTAAGTCTTACGTCTGGCGCACACATTTTTCAGCCATGCAGGGTTTGTAAATCGGGGGTACTGCTGCTTGGTGCCAAATTAATGGATTTGATGTGGGAGTTAATCTTTCCATGTTGAGTTCTTGTGACCTTCCTGTCTTTGCCAATTTTTGTCCATGAGTTGGCATGTGGTCCCAGCTGGAACGCTGATCTGCTCAGTCTCCGAAGTTCCACATTCTGTTGATGACTTACAGTTGATGTACTGACTTGCTGATGGTGCCTTCATGGCTTCTTCGGCAGGCATTACGTCTTGCATGAGGTCCTTGGCTCATTCTTCATCGAGGTGGAAGGACATCTCCAGGAATTGTCCTGACTAATGAATGATCTTAGAGCATTGACGATTCAGGCTTCTACTGATCTTAGAGCATTGACGATTCAGGCTCCTACTTCTTGTGTAGTAGCAGAGAAAACTCAAGGTTCAGAGGGTTTCATGGTGGACGAAGTTGAACAGGGTTTCATGGTGAATGAAGTTGAACAGGGTTTCATGGTGAACGAAGTGGAACAGGGTTTCATGGTGAACGAAGCCGAACAGGGTTTCATGGTGAACGAGGTGGAACAGGGTTTCATGGTGAATGAAGTTGAACAGGGTTTCATGGTGAACAAAGTGGAACAGGGTTTCATGGTGAACGAAGCCGAACAGGGTTTCATGGTGAACGAGGTGGAACAGGGTTTCATGGTGAATGAAGTTGAACAGGGTTTCATAGTGAACGAAGCCGAACAGGGTTTCATGGTGAACGAAGCCGAACAGGGTTTCATGGTGAACGAAGCCGAACAGGGTTTCATGGTGAACGAGGTGGAACAGGGTTTCATGGTGAATGAAGTGGAACAGGGTTTCATGGTGAACGAGGTGGAACAGGGTTTCATGGTGAACGAAGCCGAACAGGGTTTCATGGTGAACGAAGCCGAACAGGGTTTCATGGTGAACGAAGTTGAACAGGGTTTCATGGTGAACGAAGTTGAACAGGGTTTCATGGTGAACGAAGTTGAACAGGGCTACTCCTCAGGATCGGTCTCCAGGGTGTCCATTTCCAGGGTGTCCATTTCCAGGGTGTCCATTTCCAGACAGACGGATGTTTTCCACCTCCAAGGGCAGAAAAGGTACTGGAGTTTGCCCAAAACCTCTCTCAGGCTCAGGTAGTCTGTTCGAGGGCAGTTCAGCAGTTGTCTGTTCTCTGCCTCTTCAGTCCTTGTTCCTTTGGGTGGACTTCATCTGTGTCCGCTCCTGTGGCGGTGTGCAGTGTCAGGGAACAGAGCACTGCCAGACAGGACCTTGGGCTTCTCATGTCACAGGGCCTCTTCTCTGCTCTCCGGTCTGGGCAGGCTGTGGTGTGGCCAGAGTAGGGCATTCCCCTGGGCCTCAGCCCTCCCGCACTGTTGATGGAGATGTGAGCCCCCCCAGCTGTGGTGGCCGTGTCTTTCCTTCCTTTCAGGAAGCCAATGGGGTCTGGTCCACTCAGGAATTGTCAGACCACAACATTCTTGTGGAAATCATGGCTGTGCTATGGAGTCATGGCTGTCTTCTGTGCTGACAAAGCCTGAGCCCATCTCATGCAGGTGAAGATGGGACGGCCTGTGCAGACAGTTCTGCAGTCGTTGCTTACCTCAGTGATCAAGGCAAGACGTGCTGCAAGTCTCTGAACTTGTTGGTCACATCTCTGTTCATGGTTTGTCAGTCACTCCAGATCAGTCTTTGTGCGACATATTAAGGGGAAAGTGAAAGTCTTGATGGACTCCCTCCCCATACAGAATCCAGTTTTCTCAATTTAGAATGGGTTTTGAAGTAGAATGTATACAGATCAGTTGGTCAGATTTTGGTAACCTGTGTAGCAAACCTTTTGTCAATGAAGTGGAATCATCAGCTGTTGGTTTTTTTTGTCATCCTATGGTATATTCAGTGCCCATCAACTGCAAGGGAATGTTCACTTTCCCCTGATGTCTTCTCATTCCAGCCACCCTGAACAAAGTCTCCAGGAGAACTGATTCTGGTCTGCCTTCTGAAGTGGTCCAGATCCTGGGTGTGGCTGCTGATCAGTCTTTTGTCGGGCTTTGATTCTCCTGTCAGAGGATTTGCTGGTTCAGCCAAAGCCAAGGAAGTCGCACCAGGCCCATCTTCTCTGTCTCTACAAGCTAGTCTCCTGTTCGGCTGTAACTTGCACGACTGAAAAGATTCCAACCGTCATATCTGTAAAAGGTTATGGCTTGTCAAGAACAATCTCCCTTGAAAGTCAAAGGTTATAGATGGGGGATGTTTTTAGATGGTGCAACTAATCTGGCTATCGGCCAGATAATCTGGAGATCAAAGATACTTCCCGCTTATTTATTTATTTATTTTTTTTTAACTCATGACAAGGGAGATAAACCAAACACAATAAAGTGTTTCAGATTTGCTGTTGTCAAGACCTTTCATCACTTTACACGGAAAGTCCACAGACTATGTTCCTTTCCTAAATAAGCAGTTTGCTGACTTTTCTTTAAGAAAGTCTCAACCTTGCTAGAACCCTAAGTAGAGTCTCCCTCAGGTGGTGTAAGTCTTGGGTTACCTTTCTGTCTTAATCCCAAGTATATAAAGAGAGGGAGAGAGTGTGTGTGTGGAATATAACCTGTAAGTACAAGATCTCCAAATTCCTCGTGAGAGAGAGCCTAGATTTTTTCCTGCCTGTTTGGGACTCGATTCATTAAGGAGAGACAATCCTTAATCTATCTCCAACCATTCAAGGGGTAGTAATTTGCCAACAATGGCCTGCAGTTTCAACATCGCATTTATTGGGGTAGCCTGTTACAGGAACTGGTCTCTGCATTGTCCATGAGCAAGCCAGCTCAAAACAAAATGAAATGTTTCCGTGAGCATGTTCCTGGGCTCCTAGGCACACCATACATTCAAGACATTCAAGAATCTGGCATTATGTGTAGTATGAGACAAGGGACGTTTCTAACTAAAGAACTGTATTGTTGTCATTTCACAGGCTCAGGCTAGAAATCTGGCCTGTGAAATATCTGAACACAGCCTGTCAGGCCCAGCAGAATTGTGGGCTGTTGAGTGGAGACCTGGGATAAATTCCTCAGGCCTTTCCATCTCTAAGGGAGCCTCTAGTCAGGCCCAGGCTAGAGGTCGGGCCAAGAAAACTGAAGAAAACTGCTTTTGAGTGGAATCACTGATAGTCAGCAACCTGTTCTTAACATTACTGATAGTCAGCAACCTGTTCTTAACATTGCTGATAGTCAGCAACCTGTTCTTAACATTACTGATAGTCAGCAACCTGTTCTTAACATTGCTGATAGTCAGCAACCTGTTCTTAACATTACTGATAGTCAGCAACCTGTTCTTAACATTACTGATTGTCAGCAACCTGTTCTTAACATTACTGATAGTCAGCAACCTGTTCTTAACATTACTGATAGTCAGCAACCTGTTCTTAACATTACTGATTGTCAGCAACCTGTTCTTAACATTACTGATTGTCAGCAACCTGTTCTTAACATTACTGATAGTCAGCAACCTGTTCTTAACATTACTGATTGTCAACAACCTGTTCTTAACATTACTGATAGTCAGCAAACTGTTCTTAACATTGCTGTTTTGTTGGCCCAGTTTTCTTTCATGAAGAATGGTGAACTGACTGACTTGCATACAGCAAAAACTTATCTGTATTGGGATTAGTCAAACCTGGATTTCATCATCATCAAGACCACCTTTCCTTTCATGATCTCTGATATACACTGAGTGGATTGACATGTGGGCAGATAGGGACAGTGCTTAGAGATTGATGGAGTGAGACTGAAGATGAGCACTGGAGTTGACATGTGGACAGGTAGGGACAGTACATAGAGATTGATGGAGTGAGACTGGAGATGAGCACTGGAGTTGACATGTGGACAGGTAGGGACAGTGCAGAGATTGATGGAGTGAGACTGAAGATGAGCACTGGAGCTGAGCATGAACAGGAAACGGAAGTGGTCGTGGTTTGATGAGAGTAACGATCAAGGAATTAAAAACAAATTTGGTCGGAGACCCCACTCCACCCCGACTCCTCTGCTATCCTGCTGCTTGTATTTTCCAGCCTGGAAAATGAAAATGTGAAAAGAATCGGGTTGCAGGCCTGGAAAATGGTGAGAGCAAGTGTTCATCATTCTTGCTGGCCTGGTGGCTTAGTTTGCTGGACACCCCAGGAAATATTCACAGCAAGTGTTCATCATTCTTGCTGGCCTGGTCGCTTGGTTTGCTGGACACCCCAGGAAATATTCACCCAGGACTTCCACCACCCAGCTCATTGTGAGGAATGGTGGACAAACTGTTTCACTGTTCACAGCGGGGAACCAAGTGGGAACAAAGAAAGTCAGCGTAAAAGACTGGTTGAATACCAAAGCACGTTCAGGGACAGATGAGCTGTCTTCGCTCTCTGTGGACAGAAGAGCTGTCTTCGCTCTCTGTGGACAGATGAGCTGTCTTCGCTCTCTGTGGACAGATGAGCTGTCTTCGCTCTCTGTTCTGTTTGTTTTGTTTCTTGTTGAGACATCCTAACTGTGTGGGCCAAAGTTCTCAACAAATTAAAATAAAACTTATTTTAGTAGGAAAACTCTCTCTCTCTCTCTCTCTCTCTCTCTCTCTCTAACACTGGAGACACACACACACCACACACACACACACACACACACACACACACACACACACACACACACACACACCCTGACGATGACATTTTCTGTGGTGTTTTTTCCAGGTCTTATGATCAACGGGAAACCCCTGCCCACATGACAAAGGCTTGGAAATGATATGTATCAGAGTGTGCGTGTTGTGTGTGGTGTATGTGTTTATGTGTGAGAGAGACAGAATAATTGGTATGATTGCGTGGCAGGTTATGCAGCGTGTTATGTGTGTGTGTGTGCAGCTTGTTTTGAATATGCGAGTGCATGTGTGTGTGATTGCGCTCACATGCACTTGTTGCTCATCAGCAAACATAAGTGGAACAGGAAGGCTTGTGATCATGGATATTGTGATACAGATGATAATTATGTCTGATTACCTTTTATATGTTATTTAGCTTTATCACTTGATTTATGCTTGCCTTTTTAAAGAAACACACAGACATGCACACACACTCACACACAGGCATACAAAAGAATGCTACATACACTCAAAGTGGTTCATGCTACCTCCAGGAGTACACTATAACGCCTTGAGTGTGTAAGCCAGGATTGGCCCTGTTGACACGTGTTGCTCATCGTCTGTATTGCTCAGAACGTGTGACCCTTCTGGGACAGATAAGTCTTATCTCTGGCAAGCGCTACATCGTTTTCTTTTTTTCTTTGTCAGTTCTCCATGAGAATTGTTTTGTTTTTAGGACCATGAAGTGGCCTGTATTCCAAGTTGTTGATGTTCTGGTCACGACTGTTAAGCAATCCATGGGCTGAAGAAGGACACAGCTGAACAAGGGATGGAGGAGGACAGTTGGTGTCTCTGACTAAGCCAAGCTGGTTGTATGCGTTTTGAATTCCTCTTGTGGCAGATCTGCTTTGAAAACAGCTGCTTGTATGTCTAGGATTCTGTGTGGAGATGGGTCGGTGGGTGCTTGTGGGTATGTGTGTGTGTGTGTGTGTGTGTGTGTGTGTGTGTGTGTGTGTGTGTGTGTGTGTGTGTGTGTGTGTGTGTGTGAAAACTTGTGAAGGGGGCATTAACTTTTTATGACATCTTTGGGTAATATCACAATGGGCAACACACTGTTTTGCCACAGGCGACATTATTATACACAACAACCAGCCAGCCAGCAGTATAAAGATTTGCTGCAAACTTCAGGAAAACCTCTCTGCACAAAGTAACATGGCATTCACAAACAGAGGGTTCTGTGCACACATTCAGTCCTTCCATCAGATGGCCTGTCGTGAGTAACTCTTGTCAGTTCCAAAGGCAGAACAGCTAACCTCCATGTAGTTATAAACGTAGTGTGTACTCTGAGTCACTGGCAAGATGACAGGTGATTAAGTAAAGACAGACAATTAGAGAGTGAACTTGAGTGAAAATAAATCTTGAAGGATGAAGATGTAAAGGCCAGTGCTCCTGAAGCTTGGAAAACCATTTCACAATGACGCGAGGTCAGAGGATGACGGTGAGCAGATACTCCTCACTTGTGGTAGCAAGGTCAGGCAGCCGGTGTCGTATTGTTCTGCTGGCCATCAGAGTCAAAGCAGTTATTGTTCATGTGTGGTTGTTTGAAAGATGAAAAGTACAATTCACCTGTAAATATGTAGTCATTATGAGGTGAGTTGTTGTTTTTAACAAGAAAATCGTGCGCAGTGTCTGAGCTGTGAATGCAGTGATGCCAGTGCACAGTGAGCCCTGCGCAGTGTCTGAGCTGTGAATGTAATGATGCCAGTGCACAGTGAGCCCTGCGCAGTGTCTGAGCTGTGAATGTAATGATGCCAGTGCACAGTGAGCCCTGCGCAGTGTCTGAGCTGTGAATGCAGTGATGCCAGTGCACAGTGAGCCCTGCGCAATGTCTGAGCTGTGAATGTAATGATGCCAGTGCACAGTGAGCCCTGCGCAGTGTCTGAGCTGTGAATGCAATGATGCCAGTGCACAGAGAGAGGTAGAAGGATTCTGTGTTGACCATGTGGAGCAGGCACATACTTTTCTTTAATACCAAGCATGGGGTACCAGTGGTTTATGCTGCTGGCTTCATGGTGAAGAAGGCACCTCACGCCTGTCATTTCAGTGTGAAGACAGTTCCCGCTGTGCAGACCTGCAGCAGGCTCAGTGTGGAGCAAAGTGTCGACCTCAGCACACTGAAAAACAACAGGAATTAGAAAACGATATCGGGGAGAATAAACAAGATGATGAAATAGAGACTGCAGCGAAAGAAAGAGAATCATAATGATGGTATATCGGGGAGAATAAACAAGATGATGAAATAGAGACTGCAGCGAAAGAAAGAGAATCATAATGATGGTATATCGGGGAGAATAAACAAGATGATGAAATAGAGACTGCAGCGAAAGAAAGAGAATCATAATGATGGTATATCGGGGAGAATAAACAAGATGATGAAATAGAGACTGCAGCGAAAGAAAAAGAATCATAATGATGGTTGTGTAGGGAGGAGGATGGTTTTCATGGAATACAGCAGATCATGATCTTGATGGAATAGAGAGAACAACTGTGTTAGTGTTGGGAGGAGGATGGTTTTCATGGAATACAGCAGATCATGATCTTAATGGAATAGAGAGAACAACTATGTAGGGAGGAGGATGGTTTTCATGGAAAACAGCAGATCATGATCTTAATGGAATAGAGAGAACAACTATGGTAGTAGAATAACTTGCTGGTGAGATTGTGTCTCTCGCTGAAATTGGGTTTCATTTGGTGACTGCTTCAACCTTCAACAAGTGTGTGTGTATGTGTCTGCTGTTGTGCACGTGTGATGTATTGTGTGTTGGTGCCAGTGTCGTTGTTTTTGCCCTGTGTGGATGTTGGCCAGACTGGCAGGTCCAGGTACACAGGGTGGGGCAGAGTGTCGCTTTGTGCAGGAGGCGAGTGATGACTGTCTGATGGTGCTAACTGGCTGGAACTTCAGTGTGTGACTTGGTAGTGGCATGCGTTAGTATGCTGCCTTGTGATATCAGGGTCACCCTCCCCACGCCCCCTCTCACTGCCCCTCCCCTCCTGGTCTGTCCTTTCAGTGTGTGTTGTCCTGTCTTCCCCATTCTTTTCACTCCCGTTCAGGTGCACATTACACATACCCATACATGTATATGCATGCACCATGCGTACACTTGCATATATATGCTTGTGTGCACATGCATGCACACAGGTACACACATACACACTCAAACACACACACACACACACACAAAGACGTGAGCATGTAGACGCAGACATTTGCCCATGCTCACACAAAACCCACTCTCGGAAGCTGGTGTACATGAATGCGCACATGAACACACACACATGCACACTTACAGTCACACAAACACAGACGCGTACACACACACACACACATACACACACACACACACACACACACACACACACACACACACTTCTACACCACATCCACCTATGTACATTCATCCCTTGCTGTCAGCCCTGGCCATCAGAATCAACACCTCATTAAATATGGCTTTCGTAATGGGGATAGCATGTGGGCAAGAAGTCAACCATCAGATTCACTTACTTGATGTAAAGCAGGAGGGCTTACCGCATTCAGCTCTGCTGTAGTCATAATGCGCAGACCAGCCTGCAGATTTCTGGGTAAATTTGCTGTGCAAGTACCCAGCATCCTTTGGAGACTTTGTTTCCGGGGACAACAACTGAATTTGGGATGTACATCGAGTGGCAAGACTTGCATTTCTGTTGCAAACTACTGTGAAACCAGGCTGTGTACTGGATCTAGTTGATACGTGCTGTTGTTAGACTTTTCTTTGCGTCCTGTTGTCTGACTTTCTGATTGTTTCATAACCCTTGACCTTGTGTTTCATAACCCTTGACCTCGATGACTGTGTCATTTTTTTTCCTCTTTATTCAACACTTTTGTTCTAATGTTCATACGAGTGGTGTTCTCTGTTCAAAGATGCTGATTGCATTGCTAAGTAACATGTGTTACAGGTCTTCTCCAAAGAACTTTTGAGAAGATTTACCTTGATGATATACCTATTTTTTGAGGCGATTGGTGTTAAACATGTGTTTATTATTTCTCAAGGTGTTGATAACATGCGTTTTTTTATTTCAATTTTTTACCCGTGTACATATTATATTCAGAATGCTGGTCTTTATTCTTGTGTTTTACATGTGATAGACAGTGGTAAGGGTTTACATGTGATGGACCCAGTGTTGAGTTTACATGTGATGGGCAGTGTTAAGAGTTTAGAAAGAAAAACACACACTCACAAACACATCGACATCACCATTCCACTTGAAATTTGAAGGGCACTAGGGAGAGGGCAGATCTTCCCCAAGATCGAACAGTCTTTTTGTCTTCAGTTGAACGCCAGTCCAGTTACTTCCCATCCCCTTCAAACTTTACTGTAAAACTGATCAATGTGTAGCTCACTTTGCTGTGCTGTAACAAAAATTAGGGCCCTGCATGTCATCTCTCTGATGCTCCTGCCCCAGTTCTCTGTGAATGTTTCTGTCCCCTGCCCGCCCCCCTCTGCCCCAGTTCTCTGTGAATATTTCTGTCCCCTGCCCGCCCCCCTCTGCCCCAGTTCTCTGTGAATATTTCTGTCCCCTGCCCGACCCCTCTGCCCCAGTTCTCTGTGAATATTTCTGTCCCCTGCCCGACCCCTCTGCCCCAGTTCTCTGTGAATATTTCTGTCCCCTGCCCTCCCCCCTCTGCCCCAGTTCTCTGTGAATATTTCTGTCCCCTGCCCGACCCCTCTGCCCCAGTTCTCTGTGAATATTTCTGTCCCCTGCCCTCCCCCCTCCCGCTTTGTGTCCCAATGCACAGAGAATATTTCTGTCCCCTGCCCTCCCCCCTCCCGCTTTGTGTCCCAATGCACAGAGAATATTTCTGTCCCCTGCCCTCCCCCCCTCCCGCTTTGTGTCCCAATGCACAGAGAATGTTTCTGCCCCTCTCCCCCTTCCTCCTGTTTCTGCCCCAGTAAATGTTTCTGCTGGGCCCTTCCCCATCCTCACAAGTGTGCACCAGTTCCTCTATGAATAGTTCAGTATGAATAGTAATTTTGCTTTATGAATCTGGGTTGTAAATCCGATCTACATCAGATCCTACAAGTTCGTAGATATCGATTTATCTGCAAAGCTTGGTCATCTTCATAGAGATCCGTGCTTTATTTCTGGAGAAATTTAATAAGATGTTGAAAAGTGCCTATCTCACACTGCATAGAGATCCATGCTTTATTTCTGGAGAAATTTGATAAGATGTTGAAAAATGCCCATCTCACACTGGATAGAGATCCATGCTTTATTTCTGGAGAAATTTGATAAGATGTTGAAAAATGCCTATCCCACACTGCATAGAGATCCATGCTTTATTTTTGGAGAAATTTGATAAGATGTTGAAAAATGCCCATCTCACACTGGATAGAGATCCATGCTTTATTTCTGGAGAAATTTGATAAGATGTTGAAAAATGCCTATCCCACACTGCATAGAGATCCATGCTTTATTTCTGGAGAAATTTGATAAGATGTTGAAAAATGCCCATCTAGATATCTCACACTGCTGAAGAAGTGGGGTGAGGGGGGGGGGGGGGTGAGGATGGGGGAATCCTGGATCTGTCCTGTGATCTGCATCGGCACCAACACTTCGATGGGTTTGTCCTGTGACTAGACAGCATCTTCCCACCCCATTCCATGGAAATGGGTTTGTCCTGTGACTAGACAGCATCTTCCTCACCCCATTCCATGGAAATGGGGTTATCCTGTGACTAGACAGCATCTTTCCCACCCCATTCCATGGAAATGGGTTTGTCCTGTGACTAGACAGCATCTTCCTCACCCCATTCCATGGAAATGGGTTTGTCCTGTGACTAGACAGCATCTTCCCCACCCCATTCCATGGAAATGGGTTTGTCCTGTGACTAGACAGCATCTTCCTCACCCCATTCCATGGAAATGGGTTTGTCCTGTGACTAGACAGCATCTTTCCCACCCCATTCCATGGAAATGGGTTTGTCCTGTGACTAGACAGCATCTTCCTCACCCCATTCCATGGAAATGGGTTTGTCCTGTGACTAGACAGCATCTTCCCCACCCCATTCCATGGAAATGGGTTTGTCCTGTGACTAGACAGCATCTTTCCACCCCATTCCATGGAAATGGGTTTGTCCTGTGACTAGACAGCATCTTTCCACCCCATTCCATGGAAATGGGTTTGTCCTGTGACTAGACAGCATATTCCCACCCCATTCCATGGAAATGGGTTTGTCCTGTGACTAGACAGCATATTCCCACCCCATTCCATGGAAATGGGTTTGTCCTGTGACTAGACAGCATCTTTCCCACCCCATTCCATGGAAATGGGTTTGTCCTGTGACTAGACAGCATATTCCTCACCCCATTCCATGGAAATGGGTTTGTCCTGTGACTAGACAGCATCTTTCCACCCCATTCCATGGAAATGGGTTTGTCCTGTGACTAGACAGCATCTTTCCACCCCATTCCATGGAAATGGGTTTGTCCTGTGACTAGACAGCATCTTTCCCACCCCATTCCATGGAAATGGGTTCAGTAGTATCTACCTAAACTTGGTGGTGGATAGACAGACGACCAGACCAAGAGACGGGCGAAAGTGGTACCTTGGTGGAGATAACTACAATACTACAGAGAATTAGAAAGGCAAGTCAGGTGTGTTAAGATTTTTTGATTCAGGTGTGTTAGAGATGTTGAAGATTTTTGTGTGTGTGTCTCAGGTGTGTAAGAAGATGTGTTCAGTGATGTTTTATGCTAATACTGCAGCAGATTCAATGTACATTCTATCAGGACCAGACTTCACTTCAGTTTCTCTGAAGCGGAGGAGATCAACAGCATATCAAATGCAGAACTCAGAGTGGTGACCTATTGCCGAGTGTAGCCCAGTATTAATCATTTTGAAGTGAATTAAGCAAAAGCAACCACATGAAAGTGAGCAGCCTTATTTGTTTCCTCAATATCAGTTATAAGACAATACCAGCACAACACCAATTTGCCTTTATGACTGAAAGAAAAGAAAATTAATGAAATAGCAGACATAGATGTGGGGAAATTCGAAAAGAAAGGGTCAGGTGAAACAACCATGGTCGGTCATGATGTGTAAGATAACTACAGTCATTTGAAACAAGTCGGGCGAAAGCATGCATGTGACCAAAGGCAGCCGAGGAAGGATGGCGTTCTTTGAACTGCAGCTCCCCCAGTCTGAGCCCCGACCAAACAGAAAATAGGCGAGAGAGCTTTCCCTCCATGCTCCGCTCCCTTTGTCTGCCCCCTCCCCCCCTGTCCCCTGTCTGCCCCCTCCCCCTGTCCTCTGTCTGCCCCCTCCCCCCTGTCCCCTCGTCTGCCCCCTCCCCCCTGTCCCTCTGTCTGCCCCCTCCCCCCTGTCCCCTGTCCCTTTGTCTGCCCCCTCCCCCCCTGTCCCTCTGTCTGCCCCCTCCCCCCTGTCCCTCTGTCTGCCCCCTCCCCCCTGTCCCTCTGTCTGCCCCCTCCCCCTGTCCCTGTCCCTTTGTCTGCCCCCTCCCCCCTGTCCCTCTGTCTGCCCCCCCCCCCCTGTCCCTCTGTCTCTGCCCCCTCCCCCCCCCTGTCTGCCCCCTCCCCCCCCCTGTCCCTCTGTCTGCCCCTGTCCCTCTGTCTGCCCCCTCCTCCCCCCCCCCTGTCCCGTTGTCTGCCCCCTCCCCCCTGTCCCTCTGTCTGCCCCCTCCCCCCTGTCCCTCTGTCTGCCCCCCTCCCCCCCTGTCCCTCTGTCTGCCCCCTCCCTCCCTGTCCCTCTGTCTGCCCCCTCCCCCCCTGTCCCTCTGTCTGCCCCCTCCCCCCTGTCCCTCTGTCTGCCCCCTCTCCCCCTGTCCCTCTGTCTGCCCCCTCCCCCCTGTCTGCCCCCTCCCCCCCCTGTCCCTCTGTCTGCCCCCTCCCCCCCC
>CM031617.1:69707279-69907279 GCA_018398815.1 Conus ventricosus | reverse complement strand
ATTTACCTGTCAAAGATCATGAAAATGTCTGTCACTGTGTGCATGGTTGAGAGTGAAGTTTTCAACTTTTGTTCATATTTACCTGTCAAAGATCATGAAAATGTCTGTCACTGTGTGCATGGTTGAGAGTGAAGTTTTCAACTTTTGTTCATATTTACCTGTCAAAGATCATGAAAATGTCTGTCACTGTGTGCATGGTTGAGAGTGAAGTTTTCAACTTTTGTTCATATTTACCTGTCCACACAAATGCCTTGTACGCCACTTGATGTGTAACATCATTATAAAGATCATGAAAGAAAAACAAATCCTGAGAGCAGGGAGCTAACCTCACTTCAGTTCCCAACCAAAACGGCCAGAGTGATCGCCCCTGCTGAATTCACACCTTTGCGCCGTGGTTAAAAGTGGCTCACTGTTCTCCATTGTCTTTTTTGAAGGAACATAAAATAATAATAATAATGAATACTTATATAGCGCCTATTCTCGGCTAGAGACCAAGCTCTAAGCGCTTTACAATCAACACTCGTTTACACAACGGGCTGCCTACCTGGGTAGTGCCGACTGAAGAGCTGCCAGCTGGCACTTCATTCAGTCGTTTCCCGTGTCATCCAGTCAATATCGTTCAATAGTGATCACTCATTTTTCTTCCTTCATTCATTCTTTCCATTTCTCACGCAGGGTGCATGTTACGTGTAATGTGTCATCCATACCAACGGCCAAACTGGCCTACTCTTCCGAAAGTTGGTGATGGGATTTTACGTGTGTGCAAGATGTTATGCGTGCATTCACACACGGAACCTCGGTTTATAGTCTCATTCGAAGGACTGCATGGGAAATGGAGTCAGAACCAATGTTAACTCCGAGGGAAAAATCCCCCTGTACCGAAACGCCCCGGCGGAGGTTCGAACCCGCAACCCCAGGATCACCAAGATTACGAGTCCGGCGCTCTACCAGCTGAACTATTCCGGCTCCGTTCAGCTTTCTAATTTTTCGGACTTTGTTCTCGATTGGATATGGATGCCTGCAAGTGACTGTTTAAAGTCAGCTTCCCCATTTGAAGAGATTGTTTCTAATTCTGTGGCTGGAAAATTCTCCAAAGTTGCGTTGTATTACATCTTCGTCACAACAGCAGTCGTTGGCCTTGGCATCTTGGTTGTTCACTTTGGCATCTCCAGAGTCGGTTTCAAAACTTGCTGCTTTAATGGCCTCCCATATCTGCTCTGCTGGTCAAAATGGTGTTTTAATGGCGATTCACATGAGACATGCATCTCTTGTACGATTTGTTCACTGTCTGCTCATTGCAGCTCTTGTGAGAATTGGTCAGGCCTCAAAGGTAGTTGGGTTATGTAAGCGATTTCGATCATTGCAGCTCTTGTGAACATTAGTCAGGCCTCACAGGTAGTTGGGTTATGTAAGCGATTTCGATCATTGCAGCTCTTGTGAACATTGGTCAGGCCTCACAGGTAGTTGGGTTATGTAAGCGATTTCGATCATTGCAGCTCTTGTGAACATTGGTCAGGCCTCACAGGTAGTTGGGTTATGTAAGCGATTTCGATCATTGCAGCTCTTGTGAACATTGGTCAGGCCTCACAGGTAGTTGGGTTATGTAAGCGATTTCGATCATTGCAGCTCTTGTGAACATTGGTCAGGCCTCACAGGTAGTTGGGTTATGTAAGCGATTTCGATCATTGCAGCTCTTGTGAACATTGGTCAGGCCTCACAGGTAGTTGGGTTATGTAAGCGATTTCGATCATTGCAGCTCTTGTGAACATTGGTCAGGCCTCACAGGTAGTTGGGTTATGTAAGCGATTTCGATCATTGCAGCTCTTGTGAACATTGGTCAGGCCTCACAGGTAGTTGGGTTATGTAAGCGATTTCGATCATTGCAGCACTTGTGAACATTGGTCAGGCCTCACAGGTAGTTGGGTTATGTAAGCGATTTCGATCATTGCAGCTCTTGTGAACATTGGTCAGGCCTCACAGGTAGTTGGGTTATGTAAGCGATTTCGATCATTGCAGCTCTTGTGAACATTGGTCAGGCCTCACAGGTAGTTGGGTTATGTAAGCGATTTCGATCATTGCAGCTCTTGTGAACATTGGTCAGGCCTCAAAGGTAGTTGGGTTATGTAAGCGATTTCGATCATTGCAGCTCTTGTGAACATTGGTCAGGCCTCACAGGTAGTTGGGTTATGTAAGCGATTTCGATCATTGCATCTCTTGTGAACATTGGTCAGGCCTCACAGGTAGTTGGGTTATGTAAGCGATTTCGATCATTGCAGCTCTTGTGAACATTGGTCAGGCCTCAAAGGTAGTTGGGATATGTAAGCGATTTCGATCATTGCAGCTCTTGTGAACATTGGTCAGGCCTCAAAGGTAGTTGGGTTATGTAAGCGATTTCGATCATTGCAGCTCTTGTGAACATTGGTCAGGCCTCAAAGGTAGTTGGGTTATGTAAGCGATTTCGATCATTGCAGCTCTTGTGAACATTGGTCAGGCCTCAAAGGTAGTTGGGTTATGTAAGCGATTTCGATCATTGCAGCTCTTGTGAACATTGGTCAGGCCTCACAGGTAGTTGGGTTATGTAAGCGATTTCGATCATTGCAGCTCTTGTGAACATTGGTCAGGCCTCAAAGGTAGTTGGGTTATGTAAGCGATTTCGATCATTGCAGCTCTTGTGAACATTGGTCAGGCCTCAAAGGTAGTTGGGTTATGTAAGCGATTTCGATCATTGCAGCTCTTGTGAACATTGGTCAGGCCTCAAAGGTAGTTGGGTTATGTAAGCGATTTCGATCATTGCAGCTCTTGTGAACATTGGTCAGGCCTCAAAGGTAGTTGGGTTATGTAAGCGATTTCGATCATTGCAGCTCTTATGAACATTGGTCAGGCCTCAAAGGTAGTTGGGTTATGTAAGCGATTTCGATCATTGCAGCTCTTGTGAACATTGGTCAGGCCTCAAAGGTAGTTGGGTTATGTAAGCGATTTCGATCATTGCAGCTCTTGTGAACATTGGTCAGGCCTCAAAGGTAGTTGGGTTATGTAAGCGATTTCGATCATTGCAGCTCTTGTGAACATTGGTCAGGCCTCAAAGGTAGTTGGGTTATGTAAGCGATTTCGATCATTGCAGCTCTTGTGAACATTGGTCAGGCCTCAAATGCAGTTGGGTTATGTAAGTGATTTCGATGTGCATGTCAATTCCAGTGTTAGTCTGCCAATTTTGGCGAGAGAGTCGGCTACCTCTGTCTGCCACACCCATTCCCATTCAGCCGTGGGACCAGCGGAGACAGACCAGCGTCTCCTCCTAATCCACACTGGTCTCATGGTCACTGGGCGCCGTGTAAGTGAGGCAGAGGGAAGGGCCGTGAGTATTGAGGCAGGCTGTAGGAGAGACAGTGCACCACCAACCTAAATAAGTATACCTGACTCACATGTCTCAATACCAGGTTACAACCATATCCGCCTTGACCCTACTTTGCCAAAGCAAACTGGTCTAATACTGTATTCAAGCCAGTCTCTCACGTGCAAACGGATCAATTCTTTTGAAAGCCATGGCTTTTAATCAGTCTGGGTTGAAGTTTATATCAAGAAAAGCAAACCCATCTTTATTGGGTTTTTTTATATAGGAACCCTTTAGAAGGCATTGACTGGTACGATAAATTCAGCAAAATGATGGAATCTGCTTCACTTGCCAGAAATGAAATAATTTTGTTCGGTGATTTTAACATAGACCTCTTTAAAATCAATAATCGATGGAATGCAACATAGGATAACTTAGGTCTGTCTCAGTTAATTGATATCCCAACACAAGTTACCTCAACATCCAGGACACTGATTGATCATGTTTATGTCTGCACAAAACAAAACATTATAGAAACATGTTCTCCGCTCTGTGGCTGTAGTGATCACTCACCTGTAGGCCTAACTTGGCTTAAACAGGGCATTAAAATTCCTAGACCTGAACACAGAGTCATCAAGTAAAGATCATTTGCCAACTTTAACAAGAATTCCTTCTTACATGATTTAGCTCAATCATCTTTATCTCGTGTTTATCAATACACTGATCCTGATCAAGCTTTTGAATTTTGGCATAAAGCCTTCATAGATGTCTACAACAAACATGCTCCATTTAAAACCAAGAGGGTCAAGTATTCGCCTAAACCTCCTTGGTTAACGGATGAAATTCAAGAAGCAATGCAGTTAAGAGACAGACTGCTTAAAAATAAACAATCTGAAGAGTTCAAGAAGCAAAGGAATAAAGTTACCTCAGTGTTGTCACCTTGGACAATAATCTCTCTTGGTCACCTCATATTATGGGTTTAAGCAAACATGTATCTCAGAAAGTCTTTCAGCTTTCAAAAATAAAAAATTTGGTAAACACTTTTACCATGCATATATCCCATCATCTGTTGATTATGCCTCAGCTCTTTATGATTCTTGTTGTGTTAATACACTAAAACCTTTCCATAGAGTCCACAAGCGTGCTCTGAAAGCTGTACTTATGAAATCGTCATCATTAACACCACAGGACTATATCAAACTAAATATTCTACCTTTAACATTCAGACTTAAGTACAATATAGCAATAATGATGTATAGAATTATGAACGGTTTTGCACCTTCGACATTAATTGCAAAATGTCCATTAAATAGGTCAAGATACACCAATAATATACTAATCCAAAAACCCAGAACTGATCTATTCAAAACTGGCCTTGTTTATTCAGGTGGAATGCTGTGGAACTCTCTACCAATAAATATTAAACAAAGGTAGCATGTATAGAAATTCGTTATTTCAAGCAATAAAACATATGTCAACGGCAACTATATAAATATTTTATTGTTATCAAGTAACATTAGTTTTATTATCTTGCATTTTCTATATTTGTTTGTAGATATATGCGTGTATATGTGTACACATGCGACTGCTACTTCCCCCCCCCCCCTTCCCTCCTTCCCATTCTGTTAGTTAATGTGCTTTATGTAGCATATGTTGTGTATGATTGCTGTATGCTGCCCTTCCCTCCTTCCCATTCTGTTAGTTAATGTGCTTTATGTAGCATATGTTGTGTATGATTGCTGTATGCTGCCCTTCCCTCCTTCCCATTCTGTTAGTTAATGTGCTTTATGTGGCATATGTTGTGTATGATTGCTGTTAGTTAATGTGCTTTATGTAGCATATGTTGTGTATGATTGCTGTATGCTGCCCTTCCCTCCTTCCCATTCTGTTAGTTAATGTGCTTTATGTAGCATATGTTGTGTATGATTGCTGTATGCTGCCCTTCCCTCCTTCCCATTCTGTTAGTTAATGTGCTTTATGTAGCATATGTTGTGTATGATTGCTGTATGCTGCCCTTCCCTCCTTCCCATTCTGTTAGTTAATGTGCTTTATGTAGCATATGTTGTGTATGATTGCTGTATGCTGCCCTTCCCTCCTTCCCATTCTGTTAGTTAATGTGCTTTATGTAGCATATGTTGTGTATGATTGCTGTATGCTGCCCTTCCCTCCTTCCCATTCTGTTAGTTAATGTGCTTTATGTAGCATATGTTGTGTATGATTGCTGTTAGTTAATGTGCTTTATGTAGCATATGTTGTGTATGATTGCTGTATGCTGCCCTTCCCTCCTTCCCATTCTGTTAGTTAATGTGCTTTATGTAGCATATGTTGTGTATGATTGCTGTTAGTTAATGTGCTTTATGTAGCATATGTTGTGTATGATTGCTGTTAGTTAATGTGCTTTATGTAGCATATGTTGTGTATGATTGCTGTATGCTGCCCTTCCCTCCTTCCCATTCTGTTAGTTAATGTGCTTTATGTAGCATATGTTGTGTATGATTGCTGTATGCTGCCCTTCCCTCCTTCCCATTCTGTTAGTTAATGTGCTTTATGTGGCATATGTTGTGTATGATTGCTGTATGCTGCCCTTCCCTCCTTCCCATTCTGTTAGTTAATGTGCTTTATGTGGCATATGTTGTGTATGATTGCTGTTAGTTAATGTGCTTTATGTAGCATATGTTGTGTATGATTGCTGTATGCTGCCCTTCCCTCCTTCCCATTCTGTTAGTTAATGTGCTTTATGTGGCATATGTTGTGTATGATTGCTGTATGCTGCCCTTCCCTCCTTCCCATTCTGTTAGTTAATGTGCTTTATGTAGCATATGTTGTGTATGATTGCTGTTAGTTAATGTGCTTTATGTAGCATATGTTGTGTATGATTGCTGTATGCTGCCCTTCCCTCCTTCCCATTCTGTTAGTTAATGTGCTTTATGTAGCATATGTTGTGTATGATTGCTGTTAGTTAATGTGCTTTATGTGGCATATGTTGTGTATGATTGCTGTATGCTGCCCTTCCCTCCTTCCCATTCTGTTAGTTAATGTGCTTTATGTAGCATATGTTGTGTATGATTGCTGTTAGTTAATGTGCTTTATGTAGCATATGTTGTGTATGATTGCTGTTAGTTAATGTGCTTTATGTAGCATATGTTGTGTATGATTGCTGTATGCTGCCCTTCCCTCCTTCCCATTCTGTTAGTTAATGTGCTTTATGTAGCATATGTTGTGTATGATTGCTGTTAGTTAATGTGCTTTATGTAGCATATGTTGTGTATGATTGCTGTATGCTGCCCTTCCCTCCTTCCCATTCTGTTAGTTAATGTGCTTTATGTAGCATATGTTGTGTATGATTGCTGTATGCTGCCCTTCCCTCCTTCCCATTCTGTTAGTTAATGTGCTTTATGTGGCATATGTTGTGTATGATTGCTGTATGCTGCCCTTCCCTCCTTCCCATTCTGTTAGTTAATGTGCTTTATGTAGCATATGTTGTGTATGATTGCTGTTAGTTAATGTGCTTTATGTAGCATATGTTGTGTATGATTGCTGTATGCTGCCCTTCCCTCCTTCCCATTCTGTTAGTTAATGTGCTTTATGTAGCATATGTTGTGTATGATTGCTGTTAGTTAATGTGCTTTATGTAGCATATGTTGTGTATGATTGCTGTTAGTTAATGTGCTTTATGTAGCATATGTTGTGTATGATTGCTGTTAGTTAATGTGCTTTATGTAGCATATGTTGTGTATGATTGCTGTATGCTGCCCTTCCCTCCTTCCCATTCTGTTAGTTAATGTGCTTTATGTAGCATATGTTGTGTATGATTGCTGTATGCTGCCCTTCCCTCCTTCCCATTCTGTTAGTTAATGTGCTTTATGTAGCATATGTTGTGTATGATTGCTGTTAGTTAATGTGCTTTATGTAGCATATGTTGTGTATGATTGCTGTTAGTTAATGTGCTTTATGTAGCATATGTTGTGTATGATTGCTGTTAGTTAATGTGCTTTATGTAGCATATGTTGTGTATGATTGCTGTATGCTGCCCTTCCCTCCTTCCCATTCTGTTAGTTAATGTGCTTTATGTAGCATATGTTGTGTATGATTGCTGTATGCTGCCCTTCCCTCCTTCCCATTCTGTTAGTTAATGTGCTTTATGTAGCATATGTTGTGTATGATTGCTGTTAGTTAATGTGCTTTATGTGGCATATGTTGTGTATGATTGCTGTTAGTTAATGTGCTTTATGTAGCATATGTTGTGTATGATTGCTGTATGCTGCCCTTCCCTCCTTCCTCACCCTCCCCCCAGCCTGATTCCTTCCCCTTCTTTTCCCCGTTTACCCTGTGTCCACATTTTTCCCCACTACATTTGTTTGACAGTGGTGTTGACCGCTGTTTATTTGTATTTTGTATTATTATGTTGTTTGTTCTTCTTCTTATACGTATTTGCTATGAATTGTTTGTTTCCTTTTGCCTCAGGGCTGGGTGGAAAAAAAGCATTTATATCACTTATCTCTTTACCCTGGTTAAATAAAATTTCATTTTGTTTCGTTTCTCTCTCACTCTTTCGTATATGTCTGCTTGTTTCTGTGTTCTTCCCTCTCTCTTTCTTCCATCTTTTTGTGTTGTATCTTTGTCTAGTTCACGTGGCTCTGCCTGTGATAAAGACAAGATTCTGTTAAGTGTTTCCACATCCTTGTACAAAGTTTTGAAACGATGGATTAGTTCACTTGGTTAAGTGGTGAGGGATTACACCAGCTGTACAGTCCACTGTTTAACTGTCCTTGTAATAAACAGTAAACAAGTAGGGTAACTTGTAATGCCACATCATTGTTGTTCCCAGTTCAGCCTGTTATGTTGTTTGACCCCTTTCAATTCCCTTTAGGAATCTCCTCTTTTTTCTTCTTCAGTCATCCAGATTTCTTTATCTTAGCTAAGCGAGATCAAAATGCTTTCCTGGTAACTTGTGGCAAAATTTCATGACGTCAGTTTTTTAGAGTAACAGAATTTGTATTGGACAAACATTACTTTAGTTTGTTTTTAAATTCTTTGGGGAGAAAACATCACATTTGTTTTTGTTTTTTATCTACGGAACTTTTTTTTTTTCATATTTACCTGTCCAAACAAAAGCCTTATCCCCACTCGCATGGAACATTGCCGTATTATCAGGTTTAAAAAAAAAAGAAGGAAATTGGGAGAGCAGGGAGCTAATCTCACCTTCATAGCCAGATGGGCAGTAAGAGTGATTGCCCTTAATGAGTATACTTCTTCATACCTAATTAGAAGTAGCTCAGTTTTCTTCATTTCGTTGGTGGTGACATCTGTCTTGATGTCTGTTTTTTCGACTATGGACTTAGTCATTTTTTTGGACGCAGTGGATTCTCACAAACACTTGTTAAAGCTCGCCTTTGCTTCTGAAGGAGAAGCAACCTTTCCTTTAGCTTTTCGCTGGGGAATTTCAGTGGACAATTCCTCATTATTACACTTAGATGCCGTTCACTTCAACAGTCGGCTCCATTGTGTTTCACCTTCCAGTTGATGTTGAAACCTGCTATCTTAACGTGCGCTTGTCTGCTCGTTATTCCTCAATGGGTGCCTTTGCACCGATACACGAATTCTGCATCTCTTTACAAGATGTACTCCATTTTCACCTTGAAACTCCTGAAAAGATTGGTCTGGCGTAACGAGGCATTATTCATGAGTTTGATATTTGGTTCAACTTGTACAACAGTCTGCCAGTTTTGGCAGGAGTCGGTCTCATCTCTCTCCGCCATATCCATGCAACAGTGGTACCGAGGACTGCAGAGAAAGGCCAGCATCCCCCCCCTCCCCCCCTTCTGCTTTTTTGACCGCTCAGTGCCTTGTCGATGAAGAGGAGCGGTGGGGGAATTCGTAGGGAATGTGCTATCTTGCTTGCCCCCCCCCCCATCATAAGGTTTAAGGTTGAGTGGGTTCCCAAGTGGATGAGACTCAACAGGGGGTCCCAGCTGCAAAAGGCTGGATCTCAGGAGAAGGCTGGGAGGCTTGGTCAGCCTCTGTCCATGACCAACTCCTTCATGAAGCGGGTATGTTTGATGTGAATGCAGACAAATGTTGTGCCAGTGACAAACATAAATGAGATGACGTCTGTGGAAATTACGGCGTTTCAGTGCAGAATTCGGTTACGTTTCTCACATTAGAACTACCATTTCCAATTCTTTGTCTGTTGTCGGGAGTTACTCTGACTTCCTGCTATTTCCATCTTTCTCCTCATCCCCCTCATCAGCAGACACATATAAAGTCGTCGTTAAATTACCATGTCCAACGAAGCTTCATTATTCCTTATGTCAGGCTGTTGTCGAGTGTCATTTGCAGTTATTCCCTAGGTTTCTGCTGTTTACCTGTGATGGTCATGCATGGATGGGGACACTCCCTTAGTGCTGTACATTGTATGCTGGAGCCCACTCCTGTGTTTGTACTCCGCTTAGTCAAACCATGCGGTCACTTCCTTTTTTATCTGTCAGCGTGCTTGCTGTTCAGTGGATGATCTTTTCTCCTCCATGTTGTTCCTAGAGCTGTTCTCTCTTTCTGTCTTGTGCGTCCTTTGATAGGGACCATTTTTGTTCTTAGAGGATTTTGTGCCTTGCTAAAGTTTCTGTCCCATTTGGCATCTGTTGTGGCTTGGTCCTCCTCATAGTTATGTTGTCTCCCCTTTCCCTTCCTTCACCCCGTCTTTTGAGGTCAGTGATCCATCTAACCCACTATAATCTTAGAAAAAAAACTATTAAAAAAAGAGATGAAAATACAGTAGATAGATAGACATGATTTATGTTTTAAAAAACAGAAAAAGATTGAAATGAAGAATAAAAGAGGAAAAAAGAAGGAAATTAGAGAGAGAGAAGAATAAGAGAGGGGAAAAATGTATGTAAAAATAATGAAAATAAATATATCAATAAAAGATGAAAGGGGCCTCCAATGCTTACCATCCAATAGGGTTTGACCCAGGGCCATGGCCGAGGGTGTGGCTATCTTCGTTCTCTGGAGATGATTCCGCTGGAAGTTGTGTCTGGGCTTCCTTTCTGCTGAGTGAACTGTCAAAGCTTGCATTATTATTAAAGTAGTGGGTAATTGCGTCTCCATGCTTCATTTCTGCTGAGTGAACTGTCAAAGCTTGCATTGTTATTGAAGTAGTGGGTAATTGTGTCTCCATGCTTCATTTCCTATCCTTGCGTCAATCAGACCCAAGAGACACTGACACCTGCAGTGTTGGTTAGGCAGTTTGAGCAGCATTCCGAGGGATGCATCCAGTCAGTGGTGAAACTCAACTGTCCTTCCAGTCTTCCCCTTTGGGCCCATGGCAAACCCAGGCCTGGATTGGAGCCAGTCAGTGGTGAAACTCAACTGTCCTTCCAGTCTTCCCCTTTGGGCCCATGGCAAACCCAGGCCTGATTGGAGCCAGTCAGTGGTGAAACTCAGCTGTCCTTCCAGTCTTCCCCTTGGGCCCATGGCAAACCCAGGCCTGGATTGGAGCCAGTCGGGCCCATGGCAAACCCAGGCCTGATTGGAGCCAGTCAGTGGTGAAACTCAACTGTCCTTCCAGTCTTCCCCTTTGGGCCCATGGCAAACCCAGGCCTGGATTTGAACCAGTCAGGGCAGAAAAATCACACAACACAATGGCTTTAATGGGATGCGAACCCATGACCTCACAGCTGGAGATCAGCATGCTCACCACTGTGCCAGGGTGGCATGGTAGAAGGACCATTCTGATGCTTGTACTGGTCAGCTCACTTTGGTACGCCCAACGGTCGCCAAAGGTGACTGGGTGGTGGTCTTTTTCTTTTTTTTCTGTAGTTTTTTTTTTCTGTAGTTTTTTTTTTTAATGAATAAATTTTGATGTCCTTTGATCAGTTGGGTATTCAGATGAAAGTTTCTCTTTGTATTATTTTTCTGGATCAGCTTGTCTTGATTTTTGTTTTTCTTCATAATCAGTGTGTAATTGACTGAAAGCGAGTTGTGGATTTTGGAGAACAACTTTTATCAAGGACTCCATTTACTTCATCTTGCCCTTCAAAGCCACAGCACCTCCACTTGGAGTGTGGCATCATGCCTAGTTTTGTGTTCAGTAACTCTTAACATACTTCCTTGTAATGTTCTTTTATCATTTTTCTTTTATTACATTACACACACACACACACATACATATATATATATATATATATATATATATATATATATATATATATATATATATATATGTGTGTGTAGTGTGCATGCATGTGTGTATAGAGATTACTGGATGTATTAACATTTCCACAAAATACAGAAATGAGATTTGCTGGCACTCTTAAGATTTCATGCCTCCCTCCCCCCCCCCCATCCTCCTCCTGTACATTTACCTAGAAATGGAAGCTGCTGCTGATACTTGGACATTATCTGAACAATTTTGGTGTTATTTGTACCGGAAAGATTCGACTAGTTCCTTGGCATACAAGTCCCATTTTGCTGAACTGTGTTCCAAGTTTCCATCCTTCAAAAGAATTTTCACTGACGGTTCCAAATCTGAGGAGGGAGTTGCCTCTGCTGTGTTTTGTGCAGTAGACCTCCCTCAGAGATGTGCCGTACACATTCCCACCGACAGCTCCATCTGCACTGCTGAGCTGACAGCCTTGGTCCTAGCTCTGAAAATGGTCTGTGAATCCAAACATTAAGATTTCCTCATTTTGTCAGACTCCCTTTCTGCTTTGGAGGCCATTGCTGGCCGTCATCTCCAGCACCCTCAGCTGCTGAAAGTTTTTGAACTGTACACCTCTCTGAGATCAGACGGATACAACATAGCTTTTGTTTGGGTTCCCAGCCATGTGGGCATTTGAGGCAATGAGAGGGTTGATCAGTTAGCCAGGAGTGCCACAAAGGGGAAGTTGAGCAGGTTGTCTGTTCCTCACACTGATCTGAAACCCAAAACACAGGCCTATGTCAAAGACCTCTGGCAAGAGGAATGGACCTTGCAGGCGGATAACAAACTATTTGAAATCCGTCCAAACCTGAAAGAGTTTTTACCATGTTCCCGGGGCGGCCGTAAAGACGAAACAGTCTTATAATATTTGCATGCAGGCCACTCGTTTTACACCCGTTCTTATCTTTTAAAAGGTGAAGAAGCTCTGTGGTGCATTCCATGTCATGTTCCACTCACAGTGAAAGATATTCTTTTAAGAGTGTTGGGGCTTGCACAATGCGAGACATAAACACTTTACGGCAGACTCCATGAAAATCCTGTTCAGAGATGTCCCACCTGATGTGATCTTTGAGTTTCTGAGGGAGATAAATATTTTTCTTCTGAGCTAAGATTTTACAGATAAAAGATTTTTGAAGAAGTTTCTGTGCGGTTTTAGAAGATGTATTTTAAAGAGATGCGTGAATGTTTTCTTTTTAATTTTTCTTTTTCTTTTTTAATTTTGTTTGTTTGTTTGTGATGACTTGTGAGTTGATTTTAACGTTGTGGCAGCCCTGATATGGCCCTTAGAGGTCGGCTGGGCTATAAGCAACATTACCTTAACTTAGAGGTCTGCATTGTGGTTAATGGACAGCCATTTTGTATGGAGGATTTTTTTTTTAAGTGTACAGCTACCCAGTAACCTACTTATGACCACTGAAGGTTGTACATATGTATACTGTGTTAACGGCCAATATGAAACAGTCTTAACTCAGCTTTTGCAAGTTTTTATATCTTCTTGACATTTGCAGCACTCCCAAATTGGAAATGGAGTCATCTGGATCGAGGTTTCATAATATTTCTATTTTTTGTCATGCTTCAAGCTCATGGAGCAGAATCCAGTTTTCAAACTTGGGATAACCTGCAAGTGATTTTTAATCCTTGTGAACTTTTATCCATAGTCACTGGCCCCCGTAATTTACAAATTCCATCTTTTGATATTAGACAAACAAAAGTCTACCATCTCATATGAAAATCTTAATTTTTTCCCCTTCACCAAGTACTCTTCTTTGATTTTTGTTTTGAGACACTTTTTATATATGCAGGAGTATTTTAACATGGTTTTAGAGCATTGCCTTTTTGCTAGTATGGAAGTGCTTCTCATCAGGTAACCAGGTTCCACTAGCAAGCCTGAGGAGTTCTTCATGGAGCAGAACACAGCTGTACCTGCTGGTCTTGATGAGGCTCCCCTTGAAGGAACAAGAAAAGGAATGGAGCACTCACTGGAGCTGAACATCTCATGGCCTGTTCTCCTCACAGGCAGTCAGCCTCCTCACAGACAGTCTTCTGGCCCTTTCTCCTCACAGTCAGACTTCTGGCCCTTTCTCCTCACAGTCAGTCTTCTGGCCCTTTCTCCTCACAGACAGTCTTCTGGCCCTTTCTCCTCACAGTCTTCTGGCCCTTTCTCTTCACAGTCAGTCTTCTGGCCCTTTCTCCTCACAGTCAGTCTTCTGGCCCTTTCTCCTCACAGACAGTCTTCTGGCCCTTTCTCCTCACAGTCTTCTGGCCCTTTCTCCTCACAGTCAGTCTTCTGGCCCTTTCTCCTCACAGTCTTCTGGCCCTTTCTCCTCACAGTCAGTCTTCTGGCCCTTTCTCCTCACAGACAGTCTTCTGGCCCTTTCTCCTCACAGACAGTCTTCTGGCCCTTTCTCCTCACAGACAGTCTTCTGGCCCTTTCTCTTCACAGACAGTCTTCTGGCCCGTTCTCCTCACAGGCAGTCTTCTGGCCCTTTCTCCTCACAGACAGTCTTCTGGCCCTTTCTCCTCACAGGCAGTCAGCCTCCTCACAGACAGTCTTCTGGCCCGTTCTCCTTACAGGCAGTCAGTCTCCTCACAGTCAGTCATCTGGCCCGTTCTCCTTACAGACAGTCAGTCTTCTGGCCCTTTCTCCTCACAGGCAGTCATCTGGCCCTTTCTCCTCACAGGCAGTCAGTCTTCTGGCCCTTTCTCCTCACAGGCAGTCGGTCATCTGGCCCTTTCTCCTTACAGGCAGTCAGTCATCTGGCCCTTTCTCCTCACAGGCAGTCAGTCATCTGGCCCTTCCTCTTCACAGGCAGTCTTCTGGCCCTTTCTCCTCACAGTCAGTCATCTGGCCCTTTCTCCTCACAGGCAGTCTTCTGGTTCTTTCTCCTCACAGGCAGTCAGTCATCTGGCCCTTTCTCCTCACAGGCAGTCAGTCATCTGGCCCTTCCTCTTCACAGGCAGTCTTCTGGCCCTTTCTCCTCACAGGCAGTCAGTCATCTGGCCCTTTCTCCTCACAGGCAGTCAGTCATCTGGCCCTTTCTCCTCACAGGCAGTCTTCTGGCCCTTTCTCCTCACAGTCAGTCATTTGGCCCTTTCTCCTCACAGGCAGTCATCTGGCCCTTTCTCCTCACAGGCAGTCAGTCATCTGGCCCTTTCTCCTCACAGGCAGTCAGTCTTCTGGCCCTTTCTCCTCACAGGCAGTCATCTGGCCCTTTCTCCTCACAGGCAGTCTTCTGGCCCTTTCTCCTCACAGGCAGTCATCTGACCCTTTCTCCTCACAGGCAGTCAGTCATCTGGCCCTTTCTCCTCACAGGCAGTCATCTGGCCCTTCCTCTTCACAGGCAGTCTTCTGGCCCTTTCTCCTCACAGGCAGTCAGTCATCTGGCCCTTCCTCTTCACAGGCAGTCTTCTGGCCCTTTCTCCTCACAGGCAGTCAGTCATCTGGCCCTTTCTCCTCACAGGCAGTCAGTCATCTGGCCCTTCCTCTTCACAGGCAGTCTTCTGGCCCTTTCTCCTCACAGGCAGTCTTCTGGCCCTTTCTCCTCACAGGCAGTCATCTGGCCCTTTCTCCTCACAGTCAGTCTTCTGGCCCTTTCTCCTCACAGGCAGTCAGTCATCTGGCCCTTTCTCTTCACAGGCAGTCATCTGGCCCTTTCTCCTCACAGGCAGTCATCTGGCCCTTTCTTCTCACATGCAGTCTTCTGGCCCTTTCTCCTCACAGGCAGTCTTCTGGCCCTTTCTCCTCACAGGCAGTCAGTCTTCTGGCCCTTCCTCCTCACAGGCAGTCAGTCTTCTGGCCCTTTCTCCTCACAGGCAGTCAGTCATCAGGCCCTTTCTCCTCACAGGCAGTCTTCTGGCCCTTTCTCCTCACAGGCAGTCAGTCTTCTGGCCCTTTCTCCTCACAGGCAGTCAGTCATCTGGCCCTTTCTCCTCACAGGCAGTCTTCTGGCCCTTTCTCCTCACAGGCAGTCTTCTGGCCCTTTCTCCTCACAGGCAGTCAGTCATCTGGCCCTTTCTCTTCACAGGCAGTCTTCTGGCCCTTTCTCCTCGCAGTCAGTCGGTCATCTGGCCCTTCCTCTTCACAGGCAGTCTTCTGGCCCTTTCTCCTCACAGTCAGTCATCTGGCCCTTTCTCCTCACAGGCAGTCAGTCATCTGGCCCTTCCTCTTCACAGGCAGTCTTCTGGCCCTTTCTCCTCACAGGCAGTCAGTCATCTGGCCCTTTCTTCTCACAGTCAGTCTTCTGGCCCTTTCTCCTCACAGGCAGTCTTTTGGCCCTTTCTCCTCACAGGCAGTCATCTGGCCCTTTCTCCTCACAGGCAGTCTTCTGGCCCTTTCTCCTCACAGGCAGTCATCTGGCCCTTTCTTCTCACAGGCAGTCATCTGGCCCTTTCTCCTCACAGGCAGTCAGTCATCTGGCCCTTTCTCCTCACAGGCAGTCAGTCATCTGGCCCTTTCTCCTCACAGGCAGTCTTCTGGCCCTTTCTCCTCACAGGCAGTCTTCTGGCCCTTTCTCCTCACAGGCAGTCATCTGGCCCTTTCTCCTCACAGTCAGTCATTTGGCCCTTTCTCCTCACAGGCAGTCATCTGGCCCTTTCTCCTCACAGGCAGTCAGTCATCTGGCCCTTTCTCCTCACAGGCAGTCAGTCTTCTGGCCCTTTCTCCTCACAGGCAGTCTTCTGGCCCTTTCTCCTCACAGGCAGTCAGTCATCTGGCCCTTTCTCCTCACAGGCAGTCAGTCATCTGGCCCTTTCTCCTCACAGGCAGTCTTCTGGCCCTTTCTCCTCACAGGCAGTCAGTCATCTGGCCCTTTCTCCTCACAGGCAGTCAGTCATCTGGCCCTTTCTCCTCACAGGCAGTCAGTCTTCTGGCCCTTTCTCCTCACAGGCAGTCTTCTGGCCCTTTCTCCTCACAGGCAGTCAGTCATCTGGCCCTTTCTCCTCACAGGCAGTCAGTCATCTGGCCCTTTCTCCTCACAGACAGTCAGTCTTGTAAAGTTACATATTTTAACTGGGGCATGGTTAGTGCTTGCTCCACTGCATCTGAAAATCAAAGGCACCTGGCCCATGAGGTTTTATTTTCGTATTTCTAATATCGGCATACTGAAGGTAGTATTGCAAAAATTGTAGCTTAAAACGACCTATATTACCCATTACAGTCTGTGACAGTAGCATGCTCACATTAGTTTAAGACTGGTTCATGATTGAAGCTTACATGATTGTGTTCTGTTATGTGACATGCTCACATTAGTTTAAGACTGGTTCATGATTGAAGCTTACATGATGGTGATCTATTATGTGACATGCTTACACTAGTTTAAGACTGGTTCATGATTGAAGCTTACATGATGGTGTTCTGTTATGGCCTGATGATTTGCTTTAAGCAGTAAGATTTTTGGCCAGTTTTCATACATTTTTTTTTATCCATCTCTGTCCATGAAAACTTGTTACACACCCCATTTTAGATTACTTTGTTTTTGGAAGATTTTGAATTATTCCTTTGGATTTTTTTTTTTAATACCTTGAAGTATGCTTTAACAGATTGAATTCAGTGTTGATTTTTTATTTACAGCAAATGAACAGTGGTGGATTTTTGCAAGGAAGTTTATTACAAGCTAACTAACGGTTGGGAACAAAATATTGTATAGCGCAGAATTTTTTTTCACTCCCATGATGAGATAATTGCATACTGTAGCAGGGCAGTTTTACATCAAATCATGTAGAAAACTCTTGACTGACATCGGGAAAGTTACCATTGTTTCCATGGCATAAACCAGCAATGCCGTGCTTGTCTTACTTTAAAGGCCAGAAGGATTGCTCATACAAACTGTTAAGCACTTGATCCACAGTTTCAGGGTGGTCTCAATGATGCAACGAAGTGCTAAAGTAACGGAATTGGTACTGTAAGGTGAAGACAGGTGTTTACATAACAGATGACCCAACTTTATCCAGGCGAGCATTTAAAAAATGGACTTATATACAATATAAAAACCACATATATCCAATGTAAAAACCACATACAAAATAAAAACTCCATTGCCAAGCACAGAGCCATGGTTGTGTTGTATATGAATGGACATTGCATACAAGAATATGCCCGTTTTTTTTACTACTGACAGCTATTCACTGAACATTTCTGTGTGAATGTGGCAATAACCTGTTACCGGGTTCAGCGTTGATGCTGCATTTCTGCACCAGCTCCAGCACTGCTGTTGTAAGACTGGTAGCTCTTTGTTGTGGAAAGAAAACAAATCATCCGTCTTAACCTGTGTTCATGTTGTTTCACACGGGGAGGAGTGAAAGTCAGGTATTTCTGAAATGAAGAAAAGAAAAGAAAAAGTTACTCCCCTTGTCTGGGTCCCAGCCACACCTTCAGGGGTGTGCCTTTTCCTTTCAGAAGTAGTGAAGCGATCACAAGCCTTTGAACAATGACTGGAGAATCAGCTGGTGCTCAGACAGGAGGGTGTCAAGGACACCTGGCGGTGAAGTGATTCATGTCTTTTTGTCTTCAGTCCCTTACCTCGGGTTTTGATCAGTTACGGAGAACAGGGGAAACCAACCAGAATTGATGTCAGAGGTACGATACTGGTTGTATGTGATTGAATATTGAACAAGTATGAAAACTTTGTGACTTTGAGCTTTTTACATGGATTGATTTTTTTTTTTTGTATGCAGATTTTTTTTTGTTTTTGAAGTATGATAGTATGAAAACTTTGTGACTCTGAGGTTTTTACATGGACTGATTTCTTTTTTTTGTATGCAGATTTTTTTTGTTTTTGAAGAATGATTTGTGTGGATCTCAACGCAGAAGTCCATGGGTGTATATATGATTGTGCCCGTTTTCAGAGAATGTACAAGTGTGATTAGTGTGGATCTCAACGCAGGAGTGCATGTGTGTATATATGATTGTCGGTGTTTTCAGAGAATGTACAAGTATGATTAGTGTGGATCTCAACGCAGAAGTGCATGGGTGTATATATGATTGTGCCTGTAGTGTTTTCAGAGAATGTACAAGTATGATTTGTGTGGATCTCAACGCAGGAGTGCATGTGTGTATATATGATTGTGGGTGTTTTCAGAGAATGTACAAGTGTGGGAGTGGGATTGTATTTATTCAGTGTTGATGACAAATTGCCATTTCAGTAAAATGCAGGTGCCTGTCTGTCTCCTGTTCTTTGTTCAAGCTGTGAATGAAGTGTGCACAGTGGAATCAGGAAGTCAACACTGAATGCTCAACTATTCAAGAGAAATACAGTCCTACAATGTCTCAAAATGCGGTTTTTAAAAAAAACGGAGCTATTAGCACATACGCATCTTCCCCTCTTCTCCCTACCATACATTGTCGCAGCATTTTGTGCTGTTCAGTACATGGACACGAAGGGGGGGGGGGGGGGGGGGGGGGGGGGCGTCAACAGGCTGTGGCTGTTCAGCATCGCTGCCTTTACTGGAACCTTTGCTGATCATTTTTGTGTTCTGTTATCTGTTATCCACATTTTATTTTCACATCTTGTCACAGCATCCGAGTTGCCAGTTCGGCATGAGACAGTAAATTTTAACTTGTGCCTTTTGAATTCCTTGAGGAACCTAGGGCTGTGGTAACAGTTCTCCAATAACCTCTGTTCTGGCGGACTCCCCAGTGACCTCTGTTCTGGCGGACTCCCCAGTTGCCTACAGCAACTCGCTTCATTGCACACAGGTGTTCAGTCTCTCCTCACACCAACACAATAATCATCAGAACAACCATGCACAAACCTTTTCCTTTTAATTTTTCCAGTATTCCACACACTTCTTTAAACTCTGAACCACTGCCTCCCTGCCCCCAACCAAATTAACCAATGAAAAAGTCTAGCCTGCTCCCTGACAAAACTGCATTTTCAAATTTCGCCACAGTGTTGAACTCCTTTTCTGATTCCACCACGATGCCACACGCTTTCCTCCTTTAATGTTTTCAAAATGCCATCCCTTGTATTTCCATGTCACAATAAACAGTAACATCCACTCCTTCACCATCATGACAAAAACAACATGCTGACTACAACTTCGAAATTAAAGTATTCACAAAGCTAGCTGATGTATATACATACCTTTCAGCTGGTGAATAAAGTTTATTTATAGCTTTTGAATGAAATTTCCTTTTTCCATTTTTCTTGCAAGTCTGAGGAATCGGGGCAGGCTGTAAAAGGAATGGTCGATTTTGAGGTCCCAGAGATATTGTACTCGTGACCATGTGTGTGTCAGCATGCAGCAAGAACTCGCTGCCATCAACGTGAAGCATTGAGCTTATGACCACAGCTAGAACAATGTTGTTTCACAGCCACAAGTCAACCATTTATGGATCCTGTCCATGTTAAAAGAACAGAAAAAGAAATGGTCTTGACTTGATCAGATGTGTTTTGCAGCAACCTCATCATCTTTGGGATATTGTAAATCTGGGTCAAATCTGGTTTATACATTCCAAATAACAACTCTGATTCATACATTCTGAGTAAAGCCTGTAAACATTCTGTTCATTGTTTCTTTTAACGATTTAACTGAAGAGGGTGTCCATTTTACCACAACTTTCCTCATGTTAAAATTGTTGCTCAGTTCCTTTGCTGTGCCAACTGAAAAATGCAAATTCTCTAGCAATTTATGGATCCCTTCAAGCACTTTAAGTACCATGTCTCTGTAACCCTGTAAACAGCTGAGAAAACCAAAGCAGCCACAGCTCCACCTTGTCAACATAAGCTTCAAAATGGAGTGACCGAGGGTGGAGAATGAAGCAAACGAACACCCATTGCAAAACACATAATTTACTCCTATAAAATCTGATAAAAAGTTAGGGTTCATGCAAATACATATATTGCCAAACTGATCCATTTATAAGCAGAACATTTCAGAAACATGTCATTCCCTATAAACGCTTTTTGGGCCATCACATTTAAGGTAGAAAAAACATGCCAGTGGAAGTTTGTGTCAACATGAAAAGTCATACCGTTACATTTGTTCAATGTTATCTCCTCTTCAAACATCCTTCACAATCAAGCCTTCTCTTGTTCAATCTCTCCTACTGAGACACAATAGAAATCGGCAAAGGAAGACTTTAAGCAACTTTGTTTTTTTTGGGTCTGTCATTGAGACTCGCCTGTCTCCCACCATGTTCCCCATTTAATGACCCATATCCTAAGACTGCGAGCCCAAGTTGAGAGCTTACATTGTTCCGGAAGATGTCCTTCACTCACTGAAGATGTCCTTCACTCACGGAAGATGTCCTTCACTCACGGACATGTAACACCTCTAAAAGAAAATCAATAACAAAGCAAGCAAACAAACATGGTAGACAATACATGAATGCATACATTAAAAATGACATGATATATTCAAAAAGGTGCAACCATTCAGGATACCGTGGCAATCTCTTGTCCCCTGCCCATCATCAAGCAAGCCTTTATCAACATTTCATTATTCTCAATGGTCATTTACCATACCTTGACCTGCGGGTAAGTATCAGTGACTGCCCTTCAGAAAATCCGTTCATTATTTTCAGAGGTTTTACAACATCGGAGCGTTTGCCTGCAGAGCTGACAGTCCTCAAAAACATGTGGGATCAGACGTTTAGCTCAAGAACCCATCAGTCCACCTGGCAGTAAATGGGTACCTGATTTAGTTCTGGGAAGGTTAAAGGTGGTGGAAGGACAGGGACAGGCTCCACCTTCCATCATGCCATGCCCACGTCACAGTGAACCTCGGACAGTTCACCACTGCCCATACAGCCAATGGGGTGTGGAACTTCTCTAAAAACCATCTTTAGCAGATTTCTTTCAGTGAGTGCTCTAATAGTGTGAAACTTCTCTAAAAAACATCTTTAGCAGATTTCTTTCAGTGAGTGCTCTAATAGTGTGGAACTTCTCTAAAAACCATCTTTAGCAGATTTCTTTTAGTGAGTGCTTTAATAGTGTGGAACTTCTCTAAAAAAAACTTCTTTAGCAGATTTCTTTCAGTGAGTGCTCAAATAGTGTGGTGGAACTTCTCTAAAAACAATCTTCAGCAGATTTTTTTCAGTGATTGCTCTAATAGTGTAGAACTTGTCTAAAAACAATCTTCAGCAGATTTCTTTCAGTGATTGCTCTAATAGTGTAGAACTTGTCTAAAAACAATCTTTAGCAGATTTCTTTCAGTGAGTGCTCTAATAGTGTGGTGGAACTTGTCTAAAAATAATCTTTAGCAGACTTCTTTTCGTGATTAACAGTGTACAACTTTTCAAAAAAAACAATCGTGATTGCTCTAATTGTGTGTGGAGGTCTGTTTTTAAAAAGATCTTTAGCAGATTTCTTTAAGTGATTACTCTAAGTGTTGAATTTCTTTTTAAAAAAACAATCGTAACTGCACTAATAGTGTTGAACTTTTTATTAAAAAAAAATCTTTAGCAGATTTCTTTCAGTGAGTACTCTAATAGTGTTGAACTTCTTTAAAAAAAAACAATCGTGATTGCTCTAATGGTGTAGAACTTTTTAAAAAAAACAATCTTTAGCAGATTTCTTTCAGTGATTACTCTAATAGTGTGGAACTTAAAAAAAAAAAAAAAACCTTTAGCAGATTTCTTTTAGTGATTGCTCTAATAACGCGAATTCATCAAATACTTAGTCTCATGCAGAAGAGTTTCAGTGATCACTCGACTGCATATTCAAACACAGTTCATGCTTTTCCTGCGACACACTTTGCCGACATGCAGACTGGTTTCAGTAATGGCACTACAGATTGTCACCCGCCAGTTTGGCCCAGGAGGGTCGCTAGACACTGAGCACACCCTGCGACACACTTTGCCGACATGCAGACTGGTTTCAGTAATGGCACTACAGATTGTCACCCGCCAGTTTGGCCCACGAGGGTCGCTAGACACTGAGCACGCCCTGCGACACACTCTGCCGACATGCAGACTGGTTTCAGTAATGGCACTACAGATTGTCACCTGCCAGTTTGGCCCAGGAGGTCGCTAGACACTGAGCACGCCCTGCGACACACTCTGCTGACATGCAGACTGGTTTCAGTAATGGCACTACAGATTGTCACCCGCCGGTTTGGCCCACGAGGGTCGCTAGACACTGAGCACCCATCCATTGCACACAAAAATGTTCCATGTTGTTCTCCACACTCTGCGCTACCTTCCCTTCTCTCCTCCCCCACAAACCCCATCTTTTGCCCAATCCCCAACAGAAGGACACAGAAATAAATCACAATGTCAGCAAATGATGCAACGGCCAGCAGTGGAAAGAGTCCTGCTGTGAAATAACCTGTTGTTCCTGTACAAAATTTAGTTTTATATATGGAGACATTAAAGCGCTGAATACTCGGACCTCAGTCACTAAGACGGTCACAGCTGAAAACATTAACGGCATAATATCAAGCGAAAAGCCAACGCTGAACTTGCCCACATCTGCGATTGATGGAAAGTTGCATCCCTTGTATGGCTCCCGTATCAGTTGGTTCTGTCAAAATCTAGCCAGTGCTAGGTTACGTACCATTCACTTGATTTCTTTTGGTATCGATGATTTTTTTTTGTGCACTTACTCTTCTTTTTGCTTTCCCTCCCCTTTGCATCGACATTGCCCCACTTGTTTCATACAGGCACACGCCTACTGTGACTGGATTGGAAAACGCAGATCACAGAAAGTGGAAGCAAATCAGTGCTGGCATTCCTCTCGACATTCCCTCCTTGACCTTACCGACCACACAACGGTCAGTTCTTCCAACGACAGTGTCACGGACAAAAAAAGAAAAGCTGTAATCATGGTCAGTTGCCAGCCAGTTCAATTAGACATAAGTGCCAAACTCAAACATTCTGGTTTCCAGGCAGACGGCTTCATGTGTCGCGTCAGCCAATTAGGCACGGCGAGGAGGCTATTTTCTAGTCCTTCGCGGAGTCGGCACCGTCCGGCAGACAGACTTGAGTGGCTTGACCAACGTCTCAATAGGTCTGGCCAGACGGATCTCTGCGTCCAGGTCAGACTGATACAGCTAATTTGCAAGACCAGTGCCCACAGTTAAGTCAGACGTCGCCGGTTAAAGTAGGAAGGGGAGAGGTATTGTGTAGTGGGGGTGAAACCAAGTTAATTAATTAAATGACCCATTGACCACCACAGAGAGCAAGGCCGGTAGATGTGACTTTGATGATTTGCATGTCCAATGAAATTAGAGGGGAGGTAACCTCGGTACAAGGCGGGAAAAATACTGACCAATGGTACTCACCCTTTTGACAGATAGGAACAGAATAAGAAAGCTGTGGGAGTGGGAGCAAGGAAAAGGGGGAGGAAAGAAAAGAAGAGAGAGGGAGAGGTTCTGGGAGTAGGCTCTGCACGAGAGAAAAGCAGAGAGATGAGAGGAGGAGTGAAGAGAACCGAGTTGAAGCATTAGCACCGTATAGAGTCTGCAGGGGAAGGACTAAGGAGAGATGTGAGAGAGAGAGAGAGTTGCTATTTGATGAAGAGAAAAAGAAAAAGAAAAAAAAGCAACCATGTCCATTTGATAGAGCAGACCAGAAGAGAGAGAGAGAGTGCAATGCGTTAGTGCAGGAAGGAAGAAAGGAGAACAGATCGATGCCTGGTAGTCACTGTTCAATTTGAACCGGGGTTCGACCTCATACCTGGCAGCGCCACTTTCATCAGGCAGAACCACAGGCCAACGCCAGTAACCTGACCAGTGCCAGCGGTCCAACCTGACCAGAGCTGCCAACCTGCTCATGCGGCTTACAGTAGCATTTCACAATTTTCACAGTAGCATTTCCAATTTGACAGTAGCAACTTAATTTTGCGCGCGTTCTAAAAAGAAATCAGGCCTATAACCAGTTTTACGGACCACATTAAAGCTACAGTACTCTTAGTATATCTATAAATGTTATTATACAGAGATGAAGCAGAGGAAGAGGGCAAATTGTTAAAAAAAATCTACGTGCTACAGTAAAACCGAAAGCGGAAATGCAGTTCCGACAGACCGATAGAGACGTTACTTAGCGCTGTCCAAACAAAACGAAAGTATCTTCGAATTTTTTTGTTTCGCCGTAGCAATTTAATGATCGTAGTAGCGTCGTAGCAAGCATTCTCTTGGCGTAGCAAACTACGGCGATCTCGTAGCAGTTGGCAGCTATGCCTGACTAGTGCCAGCGGTCCAACCTAACCAGTGCCAGCGGTCCAACCTGACCAGTGCCAGTAGTTGTGTTGCGACTGGTGCTTGTGAAAGTGACAGTGAAAAGAAAAGAAAGAAGAAAAGGAAAGACAGTGATTCGTAAATAGTTTAAGATCACCTGGCCAGGTAAAGTAGAAAATCTATTTATACCCGGGTTAGTTATGATGATTTAGATAAATGGTTTTGTGAAGTTCAAGGAAAGAGAGAATGCTTTATTTTGTTTGACTCCATGCGCATTGATGGGTTTTTTTCCATGATTATGTGTAGTAAAGTTATAGACTTTACTAGTGGTTTGATTTGACGAATGCATGATATATGAATGAGATTGTAAGCAAGCTGTGAGTGTGTTTGGGCTGTGCACTAGTCCTTCCTCCACCGACGTACCCCGAGGTTGACAGACAGGAACACTCATAGTGAAAGAACACTCGAGGCCATATAAACTGAAGACAGTAAAATTATATGAATGCAGCAAACTTTCCTTCAAGGTATACAGAAAGGTACTATCTACCAGGAAATATGAACATATGTGGTATGCAAATATCTACCAGGAAATATGAACATATGTGGTATGCAAATATCTACCAGGAAATATGAACATAATTATGTGGTATGCAAATATGAGTGAACAAAGGCATGAAAAAAGAAAAGAAAACACCTTCAGATCAACACTTGTGAAATAATACATGGAAAATAATTTTAGAAACCAGTCGATAGTAACAACAATTTCAAATCAACTAGTACACATAGTTTAAAAGTTGATGGCAAAAAACTACATCAATTAGCACAATGATTTTCAAAGAAAAAAAGTAAAAAAAAGGTTGGTGGAGAAAACTTATTTCCAATATAAAACGATTTTGATAGACAGTTGGGCAAAAAAAAAATTACTGAATCTCATATCATCATAGTCTGTCAGCAAGGAGAATGTTAACTGTAATTGGAACCTTGATCCAGGGAAAACAAGTGATGAAGGGGGAGGGAAACCCTCCTCCCATCATTGACACCCCCCACACAACCACTCCACCTCAGACTGGCGCAGGTCAGCCAAGCAGAAACATCATTTCTTAGTGGATTTGCCAGACTGGCGCAGGTCAGCCAAGCAGAAACATCATTTCACTCCACCTCAGACTGGCGCAGGTCAGCCAAGCAGAAACATCATTTCTTAGTGGATTTGCCAGACTGGCGCAGGTCAGCCAAGCAGAAACATCATTTCTTAGTGGATTTGCCAGACTGGCGCAGGTCAGCCATGCAGAACCATCATTTCTTAGTGGATTTGCCAGACTGGCGCAGGTCAGCCAAGCAGAACCATCATTTCTTAGTGGATTTGCCAGACTGGCGCAGGTCAGCCAAGCAGAAACATCATTTCTTAGTGGATTTGCCAGACTGGCGCAGGTCAGCCAAGCAGAAACATCATTTCTTAGTGGATTTGCCAGACTGGCGCAGGTCAGCCATGCAGAAACATTTCTTAGTGGATTTGCCAGACTGGCGCAGGTCAGCCAAGCAGAACCATCATTTCTTAGTGGATTTGCCAGACTGGCGCAGGTCAGCCAAGCAGAAACATCATTTCTTAGTGGATTTGCCAGACTGGCGCAGGTCAGCCAAGCAGAAACATCATTTCTTAGTGGATTTGCCAGACTGGCGCAGGTCAGCCAAGCAGAAACATCATTTCTTAGTGGATTTGCCAGACTGGCGCAGGTCAGCCAAGCAGAACCATCATTTCTTAGTGGATTTGCCAGACTGGCGCAGGTCAGCCAAGCAGAAACATCATTTCTTAGTGGATTTGCCAGACTGGCGCAGGTCAGCCAAGCAGAACCATCATTTCTTAGTGGATTTGCCAGACTGGCGCAGGTCAGCCAAGCAGAAACATCATTTCTTAGTGGATTTACCAGACTGGCGCAGGTCAGCCATGCAGAAACATTTCTTAGTGGATTTACCAGACTGGCGCAGGTCAGCCAAGCAGAACCATCATTTCTTAGTGGATTTACCAGACTGGCGCAGGTCAGCCAAGCAGAACCATCATTTCTTCGTGGATTTACCAGACTGGCGCAGGTCAGCCAAGCAAAACCATCATTTCTTAGTGGATTTGCCAGACTGGCGCAGGTCAGCCATGCAGAAACATCATTTCTTAGTGGATTTGCCAGACTGGTGCAGGTCAGCCAAGCAGAAACATCAGTTCTTAGTGGATTTGCCAGACTGGCGCAGGTCAGCCAAGCAGAACCATCATTTCTTAGTGGATTTGCCAGACTGGTGCAGGTCAGCCAAGCAGAAACATCATTTCTTAGTGGATTTGCCAGACTGGCGCAGGTCAGCCAAGCAGAAACATCATTTCTTAGTGGATTTGCCAGACTGGCGCAGGTCAGCCATGCAGAACCATCATTTCTTAGTGGATTTGCCAGACTGGCACAGGTCAGCCAAGCAGAAACATCATTTCTTAGTGGATTTGCCAGACTGGCGCAGGTCAGCCAAGCAGAAACATCATTTCTTAGTGGATTTGCCAGACTGGCGCAGGTCAGCCAAGCAGAAACATCATTTCTTAGTGGATTTGCCAGACTGGCGCAGGTCAGCCAAGCAGAAACATCATTTCTTAGTGGATTTGCCAGCGTGCAGGGACATCTCTCCACCACTCCTCCGCTTCCTCTGCAGCATCTGCGGAGGTCTGTTCAGCCAGCCAGTCACAGGATTGCCACAGGGAGGCAGCCCCTGCACTGGCGGCGGAACCAGGTCACCACAGGGCAAAGGTCGGCTTCCCGGCAAAATCTGAAATGAAACGGGATCCAGTTGTGGTTGTCACAAGTCTATTCTTTGGGCTCCCATAAAAGTTCAAAATTTCTAAACTCACGCCAAAAACCATCCACACTGCTACAGAAAACAAACATGGCATTCAAGAGGGAAGGTGAGGAGGCAGATACAAACTCTACCAAATGATGTTGCTCTCTACACATAACTATTTAGTATCCATGGCACAGCTTTTCAGTATTTCAAAACAAAACTCAGAATTGCAATGAAATACTATATCTTATGCCTAATTTTTCTTGTGCGCAAAATGATGCAATTTTGATTTGTAGAGGAAAACCATTTTTTCTGTAACCTTTAGAATTTAAGTCACCATTACATTCTTTTGTTAACATTTGGATACCTGTATACCTTTTTGTTCGTTTTCCATTTCTGGTCTTCCTTGTTTTGGCAATGCTATAGATCTTGCTCAGAATGCTAGAACGTATTATAATCATTTTCGTCTTACAAACACATGGCACCTTTGAACTGCACTAATTGTCATAATCACCAAACATAACTATATACTGTATCCACAGTTGTACTGTATCCACAGATGCACTGTTCATCCAGTATTATACCTCCCAGGAATCACATCATGTTGCCCACGGTAAACCAACCAAATGTCCTTTATCCTAATTTGCACAGCTATTTGATGCGAGAAACTGCTGCCTGCTCTTTTCTTGTCTCTCTCTTTCTCTCTCTCACTGTAAGTGTGTGTGTGTGTGTGTGTGTGTGTGTGTGTGTGTGTGTGTGTGCCACAACACTGTCTTTTTATCAGTCACTTCAACCTCACTGTAAGGTGTGTGTGTGTGGTGTGTGTGTGTGTGTGTGCCACAACACTGTCTTTATCAGTCGGTTCCAATGGTGTGTGTGTGCCACAACACTGTCTGTATCAGTCACTTCCAATGGTGTGTGTGTGTGTGTGTGCCACAACACTGTCTGTATCAGTCAGTTCCAATGGTGTGTGTGTACCACAACACTGTCTGTATCAGTCACTTCCAATGGTGTGTGTGTGTGTGTGTGTGTGCCACAACACTGTCTGTATCAGTCAGTTCCAATGGTGTGTGTGTACCACAACACTGTCTGTATCAGTCACTTCCAATGGTGTGTGTGTACCACAACACTGTCTGTATCAGTCACTTCCAATGGTGTGTGTGTACCACAACACTGTCTGTATCAGTCACTTCCAATGGTGTGTGTGTGCCACAACACTGTCTGTATCAGTCACTTCCAATGGTGTGTGTGTGCCACAACACTGTCTGTATCAGTCACTTCCAATGGTGTGTGTGTGCCACAACACTGTCTTTATCTGTCACTTCCAATGGTGTGTGTGTGCCACAACACTGTCTTTATCAGTCAGTTCCAATGGTTGTGTGTGTGTGTGTGTGTGTGTGTGTGTGTGTGTGTGTGTGTGTGTGTGTGCCACAACACTGTCTTTATCAGTCAGTTCCAATGGTGTGTGTGTACCACAACACTGTATTTATCAGTCAGTTCCAATGGTGTGGTGTGCCACAACACTGTCTTTATCAGTCAGTTCCAATGGTGTGTGTGTGCAACAACACTGTCTTTATCAGTCAGTTCCAATGGCAGGCATTGGAGTTCTGTCAAGACCACAAAAGCAACAATTTCACCAAGTTTACACAAACTGATTTGTTCCTAAAACATGAACAAAGAGGAAGACACAGGTACGTTTCATCATGACAGAAAAGGATTCATTTTGTGTGAAAATCATTTGACGATTGACATGGACAAAGTTGACTTGACCGAGTGGAACTCAGTTTGGAACATTGCTGACCACTCAAGATTTGTCTGAGCGAAGAAGGTGAAAGTGTTGGACTGGTCTGAAAGTTTGATGACTTGTGCTGCTAACAGTTTGCAGTTTTGTACGTGAAACTGCTAATCATTTCACTGCAGGTTCACATTGCCGATAAAAAATGAACTATTCAAGTTGTCAATTGAACTGGTGAGCCAAAGTCCAAATTTCGAACACTAAAATAACAATGAAAGGTTATTGAAATTCAATTCATAAATTGAAATGTTGAACGAGAGAAGTCTCAATTTTTGAACATTAAAAATACTATGAAAAGGTTGAATTAGAAAAAAATCTGAATTTTGTAACTTTGAAAAGTTTGACCGAAGGTAAAGTAGTATCAATTTTGTGACATTAAAAATACTGATGAAAAGGTTGAATGTGAAAAAAACTGAATTTTGTACATTTTGAAATATATTGATGAAAGATGACTGAAGGTAGGGAAAAGTCAAATTTTGTAACATGATAAAATAGTTGAACGAAATAGAAAGTCAATTTTATAACATGAAAATTTGTGAATAGAAAAGGATGAGCAAAAAGTCAATTTCTGCAACATGTGAAAAATCGGAACAAAGAAATAGTCAATTTTTAACACTGAAAAATAATGAAAGGTGACAACAAAAAAAGTGTAAACTGAAAAACTGATGAAAAGGACTGAACAAAGAGTCATTTGTAACAAAATGTGAAAGGTTCAACAAGAAATTGACATGAAAATACTATGACTATTTGTACAAAGAGCACTGAACATGTGACAAACTTCATGCAAGGAAATAGCAGGACAACTTACTACAGTAACCATACAGAACAGACATTCATACAGGAACCATACAGATGGACAACTTCATACAGGAACCATACAGTGACAACTTCATACAGGAACCATACAGTGACAACTTCATACAGGAAACCATACAGTGACAACTTCATTCAGGAACCATACAGTGACAACTTCATTCAGGAACCATACAGTGACAACTTCATACAGGAACCATACAGTGACAACTTCATACAGGAACCATACAGTGACAACTTCATGCAGGAACCATACAGTGACAACCTAATACAGGAACCATACAGTGACAACTTCATACAGGAACGTTACAGTGACAACTTCATACAGGAACGTTACAGTGACAACTTCATACAGGAACCATACAGTGACAACTTCACACAGGAACCATACATTGACAACCTAATACAGGAACCATACAGTGACAACTTCATGCAGGAACCATACAGTGACAACTTCATGCAGGAACCATACAGTGACAACTTCATGCAGGAACCATACAGTGACAACTTCATGCAGGAACCATACAGTGACAACTTCATACAGGAACGTTACAGTGACAACCTAATACAGGAACCATACAGTGACAACTTCATACTGGAACCATACAGTGACAACTTCATACAGGAACGTTACAGTGACAACTTCATACAGGAACCATACAGTGACAACTTCATACAGGAACCATACAGTGACAATTTCATGCAGGGAACTATACAGTGACAACTTCATACAGGGAACCATACACTGACAACTTCATACAGGAACCATACAGTGACAACTTCATACAGGAACCATACAGTGACAACTTCATACAGGAACCATACATTGACAACTTCATGCAGGAACCATACATTGACAACTTCATGCAGGAACCATACAGTGACAACTTCATACGTTCAGGAACCATACAGTGACAACTTCATACAGGAACCATACAGTGACAACTTCATGCAGGGAACCATACAGTGACGACTTCATACAGGAACCATACAGTGACAACTTCATGCAGGAACCATACAGTGACGACTTCATACAGGAACCATACAGTGACAACTTCATACAGGACCATACAGTGACAACTTCATACAGGGAACCACACAGTGACAACTTCATGCAGGAACCATACAGTGACAACTTCATACAGGAACCATACAGTGACAACTTCATACAGGAACCTACAGCGACAACTTCATACAGAAACCATACAGTGACGACTTCATACAGGAACCATACAGTGACAACTTTATACAGGAACCATACAGTGACGACTTCATACAGGAACCATACAGTGACAACTTCATACTGGAACCATACAGTGACAACTTCATACAGGAACCATACAGTGACAACTTCATACAGGAACCATACATTGACAACCTAATACAGGAACCATACATTGACAACTTCATACAAGGAACCATACAGTGACAACTTCATACAGGAACCATACATTGACAACTTCATACAAGGAACCACACAGTGACAACTTCATACAGGAACCATACATTGACAACTTCATACAGGAACCATACATTGACAACTTCATACAGGAACCATACAGTGACAACTTCATGTAGGAACCATACAGTGACAACTTCATGTAGGAACCATACAGTGACGACTTCATACAGGAACCATACAGTGACGACTTCATACAGGAACCATACAGTGACGACTTCATACAGGAACCATACAGTGACAACTTCATACAGGAACCATACAGTGACAACTTCATACGTTCAGGAACCATACAGTGACAACTTCATTCAAGAACCATACAGTGACAACTTCATACAGGAACCATACAGTGACAACTTCATACAGGAACCATACATTGACAACTTCATTCAGGAACCATACAGTGACAACTTCATACAGGGAACCACACAGTGACAACTTCGTAAAGGAACCATACAGTGACAACTTCATTCAGGAACCATACAGTGACAACTTCATGCAGGAACCATACAGTGACAACTTCATACAGGAACCATACATTGACAACTTCATACACGAACCATACAGTGACGACTTCATACAGGAACCATACAGTGACAACTTCATACAGGAACCATACAGTGACAACTTCATTCAGGAACTATACAGTGACAACTTCATACAGGAACTATACAGTGACAACTTCATAAAGGGAACCATACAGTGACAACTTCATACAGGAACCATACATTGACAATTTCATACAGGAACCATACAGTGACAATTTCATACAGGAACCATACATTGACAATTTCATGCAGGGAACCATACAGTGACAACTTCATACAGGAACCATACAGTGACAACTTCATACAGGAACCATACAGTGACAACTTCATGCAGGAACCATACAGTGACAACTTCATGTAGGAACCATACAGTGACAACTTCATACAAGGAACCATACAGTGACAACTTCATACAGGAACCATACAGTGACAACTTCATACAGGAACCATACAGTGACAACTTCATGCAGGAACCATACAATGACAACTTCATGCAGGAACCATACATTGACAACTTCATGCAGGAACCATACATTGACAACTTCATACAGGAACCATACAGTGACAACTTCATGCAGGAACCATACAGTGACAACTTCATACAGGAACCATACAGTGACAACTTCATGTAGGAACCATACAGTGACGACTTCATACAGGAACCATACAGTGACAACTTCATACAGGAACCATACAGTGACAACTTCATTCAGGAACCATACAGTGACAACTTCATTCAGGAATCATACAGTGACAACTTCATGCAGGAACCATACAGTGACAACTTCATGTAGGAACCATACAGTGACAACTTCATGCAGGAACCATACAGTGACAACTTCATACTGGAACCATACATTGACAACCTAATACAGGAACCATACAGTGACAACTTCATGCAGGAACCATACAGTGACAACTTCATACAGGAACCATACAGTGACAACTTCATACAGGAACCATACAGTGACAACTTCATACAGGAACCATACAGTGACAACTTCATACAGGAACCATACATTGACAACTTCATACAGGAACCATACATTGACAACTTCATGTAGGAACCATACATTGACAACTTCATACAGGAACCATACAGTGACAATTTCATGTAGGAACCATACATTGACAACTTCATGCAGGAAATGACAGGAACCATACAGTGACTTCATGCAGGAAATAACAGGAACCATACAGTGACAACTTCATGCAGGAATCATTCAGTGAAATCTTCATCTAAGGCATGACAGGAAATTCTGTCAAGTTTGGTTGTGCCAGCAGGTCACTTCAACTGCTAATAGTCAACAGACCCTGAGAGGTTAAATCAGACTCTGAGAGGTTAAATCAGGGCTGTCATCTTTTCAATCAATTCTGTACACAAATGTTAATGGGGAAAAAACTCTATAAAACAAGATTTTCCAAAGCATAAAAATTGCTAAAAAGAAATCTTTATTGAACAAAATCCTACATGAAATAAATTCTAACTGCAGAGAAAATCTTCAATGAGGCCTGGAACAATAAACAGTAAATGAAAAAACAAAAACAAAAGCAAGTAGGGTAACTCTTGCTCCCATGATGAAACAAACACACACCCTTTATTCAAATGAATGCTTCTTACCACAATGAATCAACAAACACACACCCGTAATCCAAATGAATGCTTCTTACCACACTGAATCAACAAACACACACCCTTAATTCAAATGAATGCTTCTTACCACACTGAATCAACAAACACACACCCTTAATCCAAATGAATGCTTCTTACCACACTGAATCAACAAACACACACCCTTAATTCAAATGAATGCTTCTTACCACACTGAATCAACAAACACACACCCTTAATTCAAATGAATGCTTCTTACCACACTGAATCAACAAACACACACCCTTAATTAAAATGAATGCTTCTTACCACACTGAATCAACAAGCAAAAATGTATTCAAATGTGAACACACACACACACACATACACACACACACACACATACACACACACATACACACACATACACACACACATACATACGCACATACACATACACACACACACACATACACACACGATAAGATAAGATAATGTTGCTTATAGCCCAGCCGACCGCAAAGGGCCACATCAGGGCTGTCACCACGTTAAAATCAACTCACCAGTCATTTGGGGGAAAAAAAAAAAAAAAAAAAAAAACCTTTCATACATCTCAGTAAATGACATCGTCTAGAAACGTACCAGAAACTTCGTTAAAAATCTTTCTTCCGTAAAATCTTAAATCAGATGAAAAATGTTAATCTCTCTCAAAAACTCAAGGATCACGTCTGGCGGGACATCCCTGAACAGGATCTTCATGGACTCCGCTGTAAAATGTTTGTGTCTCACATCATGCAAGTCCCAACACTCTAAAAGAACATGTTTCATTGTGAGTGGTGCATGACATGGAATGCACCACGGAGCTTCTTCACTCTTTAAAAGATAAGAATGGGTAAAATACGAATGGCCGGTGTGCAGCCGGCACACACACACACACACACACACACACATACATACATACACACACACACACACATACATACACACACACACACACACACACACACACATACACACACACACACACACATACATACACACCTCTGTAGTCGGCACCCGGAGTCTGATGCCTGGGGTTCCACGAACAGGAGAGTTACTGGTTAAAACTGAAGGCTCTGGTGCTCCCTTGTCTGCAAGCACATGTTCAAAAACAATGTCTGCATGTGTTCAACAACAGTGTCTGCAAGCATGTGTCCAAAAACAGTCTGCAAGCACGTGTTCAAAACAGTCTGCAAGCACGTGTTCAAAAACAGTCTGCAAGCACGTGTTCAAAAACAGTCTGCAAGCATGTGTTCAAAAACAGTCTGCAAGCAAGTGTTCAAAAACAGTCTGCAAGCATGTGTTCAGAAACAGTCTGCAAGCACATGTTCAAAAACAGTCTGCAACCATGTGTTCAGAGACAGTGTCTGCAAGCATGTGTTCAGAAACAGTGTCTGCAAGCATGTGTTCAGAAACAGTGTCTGCAAGCATGTGTTCAGCAACAGTGTCTGCATGTGTTCAAAACAATGTCTGCATGTGTTCAAAAACAGTCTGCAAGCATGTGTTCAAAAACAGTGTCTGCAAGCATGTGTTCAAAAACAGTGTCTGCAAGTGTTCAAAAACAGTGTCTGCATGTGTTCAAAAACAGTGTCTGCATGTGTTCAAAAACAGTGTCTGCATGTGATCAAAAACAGTGTCTGCAAGCATGTGTTCAAAAACAGTATCTGCATGTGTTCAAAAACAGTGTCTTCTAGCACCTGTTCAAAAACAATGTCTGCATGTGATCAAAAACAGTCTGCAAGCATGTGTTGATAAACAGTGTCTGCAAGCATGTGTTGATAACAGTGTCTGCAAGCATGTGTTCATAAACAGTGTCTGCAAGCATGTGTTCAAAAACAGTGTCTTCTAGCACCTGTTCAAAAACAATGTCTGCATGTGATCAAAAACAGTCTGCAAGCATGTGTTCATAAACAGTGTGTGCAAGCAAGTGTTCAAAAACAGTCTGAAAGCACATGTTCAAAAACAGTGTCTGCAAACATGTGTTTAAAACCAGTGTCTGCAAGCATGTGTTCAAAAACAGTGTCTGCAAACATGTGTTTAAAACCAGTGTCTGCAAGCTTGTGTTTAAAAACAGTGTCTGCAAGCACTTGTTTAAAACCAGTCTGCAAGCATGTATTCAAAAACAGTGCCTGCAAGCATGTGTTTAAAGACAGTCTGCAAGCATGTACTCAAAAACAGTCTGCAAGCATGTGTTTGAAAACAGTGTCTGCAAGCATGCGTTTAAAAACAGTCTGCAAGCATGTGTTTAAAAACAGTCTGCAAGCATGTTTAAAAACAGTGTCTGCAAGCATGAGTTTAAAAACAATTTCTGCAAGCATGTGTTCAAAAACAGTCTGCAAGCATGTGTTCAAAAACAGTCTGCAAGCATGTTTAAAAACAGTGTCTTTAGCATGTGTTTAAAAACAGTGTCTTTAGCATGTGTTCAAAAACAGTGTCTGTAAGCATGTGCTTCAAAACAGTGTCTGCAAGCATGTGTTTAAAAACAGTGTCTGCAAGCATGTACTTACAAACAGTGTCTGCAAGCATGTGTTTAAAAACAGTGTCTGCAAGCATGTGTTTAAAAACAGTGTCTGCGAGCATGTGTTTAAAAACAGTGTTTGCAAGCATGTGTTCAATAACAGTCTGCAAGCATGTGTTCAAAAACAGTGTCTTCTACTATGTGTTCAAAAACTGTCTGCAAGCATGTGTTCAAAAACAGTGTCTTCTACTATGTGTTCAAAAACAGTGTCTTCTACTATGTGTTAAAAAACTGTGTCTTCTACTGTGTTCAAAAACTGTCTGCATCATGTGTTCAAAAACTGTGTCTTCTACTATGTGTTCAAAAACTGTCTGCAAGCATGTGTTCAAAAACTGTGTCTTCTATGTGTTCAAAAACAGTGTCTGCATCATGTGTTCAAAAACAGTGTCTTCTACTATGTGTTCAAAAACAGTCTGCAAGCATGTATTAAAAAATGGTGACTACAAGCATGTGTTAAAAAATGGTGACTACAAGCATGTGTTAAAAAATAGTGACTACAAGCATGCTTTCCGAATACTGCCGACAATCATTTGTTTGTAACCTTATAATAAAAAAAGTATTAGAGTCTGCAGTCATGTTTCCAAGTATGTATTAACATTTTTCTTACCATCTACAATCAAGATCTATTCACCCTAAAACTACTATTGGTGTAATTTTCAACATAAAGGAGTGTATTTTCTACAATGAGCGTATACTTATCTTCCAAATGTTTGTAAAAGCAGAGGAAGGGGGAAGGAGAGGGTGATGGCAATGTTAAATGCTACATCTTCCACATTTGTGTCAAAAAGAAATAAAAAGAAATTTCAAAAAAAGGGAGGGGGGGGGGGGGGGGGGGGGGGGGGGGGGGGACTTGTTTTCACTTGTCATCACATGGCTGGGGATTAACAGTTGGATATTTTGCAGTAATTACTGAAAAAAAAAAAATTTCCAACAAAAATTATTATAAAATCTGATTAACTGGCAAACAATGGCACAAACGCATGCTATCTCGACAGGGTCTTTTTTGCTGTTGGGCAAGGAGGGAGGGAAACCCCGACCACTCCTCCTTCTTCTTCTTCTTCTTCCTAAAATACTGGTTCACTCAAAAACGAGTAGGTCACCAGCGCGCATGTTAAAAAGTAAAATAAAATAGCATAAAATAGTGCGACTCAGACTGTTGGCCCCTGGAGCAAATTTGGCAAGGGGTCGCACTCGATATTTAAGAAGTTAAAAGCAATGGCCAAATTCAGGCCCAGGTAACAGTAAAATATCTGGGGAAGTGTGTGGGTGCCATGGAGTATTCTGACCTAGTGGCCACCTACCAGTACCCGTCATATGACGCCGGATGAAAGGCTGGAGGACGGCAACTCCCTCCGTGGCAGAACATCTTTGCCGAGGGTCCACGCGCAGTGCTCTCCTCACCAGGTCTTTCAGCACCTTGGCCTCCATCCTAGTGACTGGCTCTTTCAGAGCACAGGGCCAGGAAGGGTCCAGCAGTACTGCCATTTTTTCATCGGTCATCTGGGAGATCTGCAGCAGACAACAACATTGCCCTTCACAGTTCTGATTCTAGATGGTGGGCAGAAAATTCACTTGAGTACAAGCACACATACTCAAGGATTAAGTGTGGGCGTCGGTGATTCACCACACTTCACTCCATTCAACTGAATGCATGTTTCAGCCCAGCCAACCACACGGGGCCATAGCCGGGGGAAATACCACAAGCAGAGAAGTCATTAAAATAGATTTCTAAAAAACTTACTGAAAACAGCTTTAAAATCTTCTTCCTCAAAATCTTAAATCAGATGAAAAATATTCATCTCTTTCAGGAACCAAAAAGTCACCATTAGGTGGGACATTAATCAAGATTTTCATGGAGTCTGCTGTAAAGGGTTTGTGTCTCACATCGTGTAAGTCCCAACGCTTTAAGAGCACTTCAGAGGTACATCAATGGAATGCATCATGAAATGCATCATGAAGCTTCTAAGCTTTCAGAAGATAACAAGCATGTGTAAAAGGAATGAACTATGTGCATGCAATCAGTACAAAACTGTTTTTTCTTTATGGCTTTCAGTGGCACAACCTTAAAAACTCTTCAAAGTTTAAAGTTGTCAGAAGTGTTTATCGAAAGTGTGTGCTGTAGGTTCCAGACAAATGTGGGGTTATCTGAATCCACTCTTGAATCCTGATCTGCATCGAAAGTGTGTGCTGTAGGTTCCAGACAAATGTGGGGTTATCTGAATCCACTCTTGAATCCTGGTCTGCTCCAGGGATCTGCACCAGGGTGTGACGGATCGTTTCTCGTCCAGTCACAAATTTTCATGCAACTGTGCTTACCGGAAGGTAGTTGTCTGGAAGCCGGTTGGAAAGTTTAGCTGACTGCTGCTCACCTGTACACCGTTAAAAGCCGGGTGAGTTGAATCAGTTAGGCAGTCTCTGCAGTGATTCCGGCAACGCAACAACACAGAAGGCCGAAGAGGGACTCCAGCTGTTTTTTGTGGCAGTCAGTTTCCCCCAGGTAGAAGTGCTCCCTGGACTGAGGGGGACTGGCTGCCATTTACTGAGGGTCTGGGCCGTAGCCACATACTACCCCCTTGTTCTCCGCCTTTTGTCGGCGTGGAGAGGTCGGCCTGAGTGCCGATAACCACCCTACCTGCCACTGCGCCCGGGACCGACTACCCGCTGAGCCAGTTGGGCTGGAGACGCCGCTGCTGCCAAGCCAGAGCACCGCTCCCGAGTTTGAACCAGCGACTTGTTGGCTAGGCCGACGCTGCATTGTGTTTGTGTGTGAGCCACAGCTCCTGTGCGAGACTGTCACCTTGCCGCCGGCAGAGACGACGTGAGTGTGGTAGAGATTTTTGAGCCACAGCTCTGAAGTTCTTTAAGTCCTGTGTCGGACTTGATGCTGTAGTCGTCATCTCTGTCGTCTTCGTCCTCTTCGCCATCTCGTCGCCTCCATCGTCTCGTCGTCTTCTTTGTTTTCATCGTCATCGTCGTCTTCGTCGTTGTTGGACCCAGCAGTGCTAGTTGATAGCCATTATATATAGACATATTTTGTGTGTACGCCTCGTGGTTGGCGTGCTGACCTATTGATGTTGTTGCATTTATATTATATGTTTGTCTGATGGCTCGGGCAGCATAAAGCAAAAAAAAAGTGTTGTTCTGTTGCCTGGCTGTCAGTGTTCGGGTGAGTGGGTGTGTGTATGTGAATTAGAAAAGTCGTGCATGCATCCGTAATTTCTGAGTGAGAGTCAGACAGTCAGACACCTGCAGACACCACCCATTCCATCCGTAACACAGGGATCTGCACCAACATCTGTCCAGTGGGTTTGACCACACATCACCTGTCGGCGTGTTTTGTCAAAATCACATCAGTCATTTTTCTATAATATTGCTGAACAGGTCCTGGGTCAGAATTAAACGTTACTGGAACAGTCCTCGGACCACGTCCCATCTTTCTGTCACATTTCGTTATGTTCAGTTTGGTTGTGCTGGCTAACACTGAAACCAACCAATTCAAACAGGTGAAAACAGACTCCTCAGCGGGGGTAAAAAAGTGAACCTCGCACAGGTTTGAATCACCTACAATGTGTTGTCGACAAGGCACCACCACCATATCCCTTGCCCCTGTCAACCAACAGACTGTATTCAGGGCACGACTCGCAGGCACACAGGAAACCACCCTCATAGGCAGTTTTTTGTATAAATGGCCTGCACACATCACCCCTGACTATGCTTGACAAAGCAGATCTGGGTTTGAGAAATAACATGGTTAGTGCAGCAAGAGAAATTCTCAGGAGGCATGTCATTGTGACTGGGCATTCATCTGACAATAATTCTGACCATACAATCCTGGCTTCATTCACTTGACAATAATTCTGGCCATACAATCCTGGCTTCATTCACTTGACAATAATTCTGGTCATACAATCCTGGCAACATTCACTCGACAATAATTCTGGCCATACAATCCTGGCAACATTCACTGGACAATAATTCTGGCCATACAACCCTGGCTTCATTCACTTGACAATAATTCTGGCCATACAATCCTGGCTTCATTCACTTGACATTAATTCTGGCCATACAATCCTGGCTTCATTCACTTGACAATAATTCTGGCCATACAATCCTGGTTTCATTCACTTGACAATAATTCTGGTCATACAATCCTGGCTTCATTCACTTGACAATAATTCTGGCCATACAACCCTGGTTTCATTCACTTGACAATAATTCTGGCCATAAAATCCTGGCTTCATTCACTTGACAATAATTCTGGCCATACAATCCTGGCTTCATTCACTTGACAATAATTCTGGCCATACAATCCTGGCTTCATTCACTTGACATTAATTCTGACCATACAAGCCTGGCTTTATTCACCTGACAATAATTCTGATCATACAATCCTGGCTTCATTCACTTGACAATAATTCTGGCCATACAATCCTGGCTTCATTCACTTGACAATAATTCTGACCATACAAGCCTGGCTTCATTCACTTGACAATAATTCTGGCCATAAAATCCTGGCTTCATTCACTTGATAATAATTCTGGCCATACAATCCTGGCTTCATTCACTTGACAATAATTCTGGCCATACAATCCTGGCTTCATTCACTTGACATTAATTCTGACCATACAAGCCTGGCTTTATTCACCTGACAATAATTCTGATCATACAATCCTGGCTTCATTCACTTGACAATAATTCTGGCCATACAATCCTGGCTTCATTCACTTGACAATAATTCTGACCATACAAGCCTGGCTTCATTCACTTGACAATAATTCTGGTCATACAATCCATGCTTCATTCACTTGACAATAATTCTGACCATACAATCCTGGCTTCATTCACTTAATAATTCTGGCCATACAATCCTGGCTTCATTCACTTGACAATAATTCTGGCCATACAATCGTGGCTTCATTCACCTGACAATAATTCTGGCCATACAATCCTGGCTTCTTTCAGCCTAGCCTTCTGATGGATCTTGGCCAAAAAGCAGAGGGCAGGAGATACAATTGCCTCCACCGACAGGTTGGATTCAGCCAGAGCACACAAACTGGGTGGAAACCTGGAATAGTGCCCAAGGCTGAACCCATTCAATGTTGGTGAAGACACCAGATCACCAGGCAGATCCAGTGGGGGTGTTATGCCCACAAGACCAGTCCACCTTGATGTTGGTGAAGACACCAGATCACCAGGCAGATCCGGGGAGGGGGGGGGGGGGGCAAGACCAGTCCACCTTGATGTTGGTGAAGACACCAGATCACCAGGCAGATCCGGTGGGGGTGGGGGGTGGGGGGTTATGCCCACAAGACCAGTCCACCTTGATGTTGGTGAAGACACCAGATCACCAGGCAGATCCAGGGGGGCTGTTATGACCACAAGACCAGTCCACCTTGATGTTGGTGAAGACACCAGATCACCAGGCAGATCCAGGGGGGCTGTTATGACCACAAGACCAGTCCACCTTTATGTTGGTGAAGACACCAGATCACCAGGCAGATCCAGAGGGGGGGGGGGGGGGGGTTGCTCACAAGACCAGTCCACCTTGAAAGTGACCACACTGCATGAGGCCAGTCAGTTTCCTTCACCTGGAAAAACAGACCACTGCTTTGTTGACGGAAGTCTCCCAAAATAGATGCCATTATTGTTGATATATGATTTTTTCTTTTTAAATCATCATTCACTACACATACTGATAGTTGACAATTTTCAGTTTACAGCCGTCAGCTTCTTGGATTCCGACCAGTGAAATTACAAATGTTCCCTTCATCTAAGCACAGGTACGAAACTGTTCTGTGCGCACACATAATTCTTATTACACTAAAGGCTTAAGATGCAGTAACTACTCCACTGCCCCTCCCACTGCCTCCCCTGCACCGCCTGACTTACCTTCAAAAGGCTCTCAACGCGTTTCTTCTCCTTTTCCAACCCAGTTACATGATAGTCCCATTCCCCGGTGCAGACATAGATCATGGGATGGTGGCCGTACAGGCAGAACAGCAGAGACAGGGCCATGGCCCAAACATCCGTTCCTTCTTCCAGCCTTTGCCCTTGTGCATGTCTCCAATACTGGTACTGGGAAAGTAGAGAAAATAAAGGGGTTGTGATTTTGTTTTTAGATTTCAGAATGTTTCAAACAGTTCTCAAAGAACATATGTATATGAAATGACTTACTACATATTTATTGAATAAAGAATCAATATTTGGCAAAGAAAGAAGTCTGTGTGTTTTTTTTCTTATTGTGATATTTTTTTCTGTCCGTGACGGCATGAAAATAGGGCAGAAAAGTGGGACCTGCTTTCAGTCATCTACTTTGCAAAGATACTGCTTGTAACTGCAGCTGCCTACAGAACTGATTTTACTCATCTACTTTGCAAAGATACTGCTTGTAACTGTAGCCGCCTACAGAACTGATTTTACTCATCTACTTTGCAAAGATACTGCTTGTAACTGTAGCCGCCTACAGAACTGATTTTACTCATCTACTTTGCAAAGATACTGCTTGTAACTGTAGCCGCCTACAGAACTGATTTTCGGTGCCCAGCTAGCAAAAAGAACCAGCTGTTTGTTGCCAAAGTCCAGGAACTGTTTTAGTTTACAAAATTAGCTTTGTACACAGCTACAAAAAAAGCCAATCATGTGTAACCATAGTTTCCACTTTCACTCCTTATGATGATAATGGAATTCATAAAAATATTTTTCATAAACTGAATCAATAATACCTCGAATGACAACTAAGCGAACTCCTTTTTACTTCCAGAGAGTGTTATGGTACGAGTTTCAATAGATTTACTTGATCTGCTTGGAAATTCTTTGCTGCTACAAGATCATTTCTTAGTGACCCATGCTATCTACACGTTCTGCATGCCACAGGCAAGGCCTATGTGACTTTCTCCAGCTGTATCGTAAAGCCCACTGTCTTACAACAAAAATGTGTAAGCAACACTGAAGCACCCAACATGTCTGGAATAGCAGTGGCCTTGAAAGGCACTCGTTTCCATCCCACGCGGCATGATGAAACGAATCCCGCCGTTCATCTAAGCTTGACTCGGTTAGTTGCATCGACACTTACGTTTGTCAGATTCTGCTACATTTGGTGCTAGGTAAGCCAAAATGCACTTACAACACTGTTTCATTGCATGTGTGTATTTTTGTGTTTCTGTTTACACATGCAACAAACGTAGTTCAGCAATTTTATAATTGCACAGTGTTGAATTGTTGTCCTATTAGTGGTTTCCATTGTAACCTACGAAAGATTATTCATTAATGTTATTGACGATTTTACTGGAATGTGTGTTTTTTTAAATATGTTTTTCTCTACTTTTCTTTCAGTGTAATAAACATTTTCACTGCCAGTCATTTTATGGTTTCAGCCAAACGCATGGAATGATTTCAAGGTAAATGACAGTTTTGATGGTTTTTAGTATTTAAAAAATTTTTTTTTTAAATTGGAGCAGGAGACACCAATTAAAATTCCTGTCAGAAAGAAGGCACGGAATGTGGTAAAATTAAAAACAAAAGAAAATAGATCTGGCATTTTTGTTTTCTTCTGGTTTCAATCGTTACTTATGTGGTGTTTGTGCCGGTTCGTCTTCAAACTGCTTAGGATAAGATAATGTTGCTTATAGCCCAGCCGACCTTCAAACTGCTTCACTTACGCCATAATCAGTTGTTTAGAATGAAAACTAGCAGTATTTCTTTTATGCTGATGGCTCCTTTTATAGTAGACAGCATTGCTAATAAAATATCGCCAATGTCGGCAACGTGCGTTATCTAGACAACACGTACAGTGGCCGCATCGTTTCCACTTTACACAACGATATAACTATGCGGCATTTTCTCATGCACACCGGCAGGGTAGGCACTGTTGAGGACGCCTTTCTTATTGTCCATTTTGTTTTGTTCAGTGGGTGAAATTCAATAATACACAGGCATTTGTCCAAGATCAATCAATGCACCATCGTGCGTTACCATGGAAACAAAGTGACCTTTAAGTATCATATGCAGAATTTTTGCAAATTCTGCCTCCTAATCTTCACTGGGAAGACATGTCTGATGACATAAGAACACTGACACCGAGAACCATGGCAACTCATAGGCCAGGTCTTATTCAAAGTTGAATATCTACAAGTTCTGAAAGAACAGAAATGAAGGACACTTATTCACACACACTCCTTCAGATCCACATGTGGACTATATGCTTCAAGTGAAGACATGTTTGACAACATAAGAGACTATACTGTTATAATTATGTATATATGTATTAATAAAACTTTTTCCCCCAGATACAGGAATCAGATTTTTTTAATTTGATTTTTTTTTATCTCATACACAGAAACCAAAACAGTCATCACTGCTCTTTCATCTAGTCCAGTTAGACACATAAAAACATCCCTCTTCTGTAAGAAATACATACTTTTTTTCCATAAAATGCATTTTCATTTTTTCCTCTTTTTTTTCTTATTTTTTTTTTACATTTTACTTGTATTATCTACCCTGTGACTGTTCCAATTCTTCACATTCTTTCACAGATAATGGCTGATCCAGATCTATTACAAAATCTTGAAGCACCTGGAGCAGTTCTGGTTGTCCAAGCCTGAGTTAAAACGTATATTTTCTCTTCCCCTTATACTGCCAGGGGAGACAAAGAAAAAGAAGACAGCAGCAGAAGTCAGCAAAGCATACAGACAAAGATTAAAAGAAAATCCAGAAATGTTCAAGCTACACAGACAGTATGAAAACAAGCAGATAAAACTGTATCTTGCTGGGTTACCCGAGAATAAAAAAGCGGAATATAGAGGAAAAAACCAGACTCCGCATGCAAAGATATCGTCAACAACAGAAAGAAAAAGAAGTCCCAATGGCAAAAACAAAAACAAGAAATGAGAGAAACTTCAAGCAAAATGGCGGCAACAGAAAGCTAATCAGAGCTAAAGAAACTGATCAAGACAGAGCAGCAAGAAATGAGAGAAGACGGCAAAGGTATGCACAAAAGAAGGCTGAAAAAGAAGCACTGAAGATGACAAAACAAAAGTTCAACAGTAAATCTATCAGTCCTAAACCATCTGATCAGACACTGTCACAATCTATCAGTCCTAATCAGTCTGATCAGACACTGTCACAATCTATCAGTCCTAAACCATCTGATCAGACATTGTCACAATCTATCAGTCCTAAATCATCTGATCAGACACTGTCACAATCTATCAGTCCTAATCAGTCTGATCAGATATCAACAATTTCCTCAGAGAATCCAGCTTGCAACAGCACTGAATCCCTTTAGAAGGCTGTCTACAGAACTTCTAAATCACTACCACAGGACAGCAACAAAAAAGCAGAAGTGATCACCAAAATGGTCGAAAATTCGACACCAAAAAACAAACGGAAACTCATCAGAGATAGAATGATTGTCAGCCCCAATCCAAAAAGAAAACTGGATTCTGTCAACACATCCTTCAACAAAATAAAAGAGACAGTGGAAATCTTGAAGAAGAAGAGAAACAAACGAAATCTGAAAACAAGGCGTACTTAAGCATTTGTAGTCGGACTAAAAAGAAAGTATTCTGCACAATTTCAGAACGAGTGCGGCATAGGCTATAAATTCTTCAAAAAGGTCCGAAAATCCTCACAACTTTCAGATCTTGAAGTGAGAAAGAAAAGAAAAGATGCAGTAAGTGAAGAGCTGACAGAAGCAGTGAGCCTCTTTTATGACCGTACAGACATTTCATTAAAAAAATCTTATCCTCATGTTAAATCTCATGTCATCTTTCGAAAGAGCTGATCACCGTGTGTCGGTGGACATGGATGACACAAACTGTAACATATGCACACACGTGCAACTGATGCTTCAAAGTTCTAAAGTTGGCTTCTATAAAAAGAAGAGGTAGAATGCCAGCGAGTGGGGGGGGACTGCCGCAAAAACAGGACTTAACCAGTTTCTTTGTTTCCTTCTGATCCTTTTGGTTTGATAGCAGCTACGTGGACGTTTATGTTAACACCTGTCTCTTGATAGCAGCTACGTGGACGTTTATGTTAACACCTGTCTCTTGATAGCAGCTACGTGGACGTTTATGTTAACATCTGTCTCTTGATAGCAGCTACGTGGATGTTCATGTGAACACCTGTCTCTTGATAGCAGCTACGTGGATGTTCATGTGAACACCTGTCTCTTGATAGCAGCTACGTGGATGTTTATGTTAACACCTGTCTCTTGATAGCAGCTACGTGGATGTTCATGTGAACACCTGTCTCTTGATAGCAGCTACGTGGATGTTCATGTGAACACCTGTCTCTTGATAGCAGCTACGTGGATGTTCATGTGAACACCTGTCTCTTGATAGCAGCTACGTGGATGTTTATGTTAACACCTGTCTCTGAGCGCTGGTGGTGTGAAAAATGGACAAGAGTGTTGGTGTAGCATTACTGGTAAATAAGAATTTCTCCAAAGTTTTGTTTAAATAGTGGGGACCCTCAGATTTTATCAAAGCATTCTCAAATGTTTTTCCCAGAGGCACCCAAAGACCCGTGCTTTTTAAGTGCTGTAAGGAACACTGCTTTTTAAGTGCTGTAAGGAACACTGCTTTTTAAGTGCTGTAAGGAACACTGCTTTTTAAGTGCTGTAAGGAACACTGCTTTTTAAGTGCTGTAAGGAACACTGCTTTTTAAGTGCTGTAAGGAACACTGCTTTTTAAGTGCTATAAGGAACACTGGTTTTTAAGTGCTATAAGGAACACTGGTTTTTAAGTGCTATAAGGAACACTGGTTTTTAAGGAACACTGCTTTTTAAGTGCTATAAGGAACACTGCTTTTTAAGTGCTGTAAGGAACACTGCTTTTTAAGTGCTGTAAGGAACACTGCTTTTTAAGTGCTGTAAGGAACACTGCTTTTTAAGTGCTGTAAGGAACACTGCTTTTTAAGTGCTGTAAGGAACACTGGTTTTTAAGTGCTATAAGGAACACTGGTTTTTAAGTGCTATAAGGAACACTGGTTTTTAAGTGCTATAAGGAACACTGGTTTTTAAGTGCTATAAGGAACACTGGTTTTTAAGGAACACTGGTTTTTAAGTGCTATAAGGAACACTGGTTTTTAAGTGCTATAAGGAACACTGATTCTCTTCAGTTTTTTCAAAATTTGCAATCACACAGCGAGTAAGCAACTTGCTTCAGACCAGAAACAGCTGTAACGGATTTCTGATTCCTGTGCAGATTCGTGTTTCTGAATGTCTTCTAGAGATGAAGGCTAACAGGACCTAACTATCACATGCCTTCTGATCCTGTGTTTCAGTTATCTGACAAATAATGTTTAACACCAGATGCACAGAGACCAACGACCCACCTTCAGATAAGCGACACAGCTCTCTGGGCTCAGATACTCATAGGTCAGCCCTTTCATCTTCATCTCCCCAGGCATCTGGCAGGAGCCCCAATCTATGAGCTTGAAGAAAGGAACCCCATTTCTCACGTCCACACAGACGTTGTGAGCTAGAAGAGAAAGAGACATGCTCATTTTCTACATAGTTACCACCATCATCACAGGGCATGTCAACTTAGAGGTTCAGAGTAACCATGTGGCCACATACCCAATGTTTCTGTGCTTACACCAGTTAGTGCACTGCACTGCACTGCTGCGGTCAGCAAAGCAGGTTGTGGGCTAGAACGTCTTGGATTAAAGTGCCATCACAGTCACATCTATTCTAGGGATAGTGTGGGATATTTTGACCTTGGCTGGCTCTAACCCACAGTTACTGAATGTCTAATAGGGTTCAAATGTCAGGCTGAATGTCTAACAGGTTCAAATATCAGGACCCTCAGTTTGCTCTCATGCAGAGCTGTTGAATGTACAAGAGGCTCAAACGTAAGGGCTCTCAACCTGCTCTAGGTCGAACAACTCAGAGCTGCTTCATGCCCAACAAGTTCACATGTCAGGACTCTCAGCTGGCTCCTGCGCACCACTGCTGAATGTGCAACAAACTCCAATGCTATGACCAAGTTTCAAGGCCAGACTCCGGTTCCACACCTTTAACAAATGCACACATTTGCACCAATGTCCTGACCAGCAATACAGGTTGCGTCTTTGTGAGGCCTGGTCAAGGTCAGGACCTATCCTGAATGGAAGTGCTGACCACATACATGGCAGTCTCAGATCAGAATGGAACCTCCTCAGCATCAGATCACAGAAAAAAGAAAAGGGTCTCCAATTCTGTGGCCCTTAATGCTCTGTTCTCACAGTGCCCTGAGGAGTGTCCATGTCAAGGGGGTTAAGGTCTATGGGAATACAGCAGTGTTCATGTCAAGGGGTTAAGGTCTATGGGAATACAGCAGTGTTCATGTCAAGGGTTAAGGTCTATGGGAATACAGCAGTGTTCATGTCAAGGGTTAAGGTCTATGGGAATACAGCAGTGTTCATGTCAAGGGGTTAAGGTCTATGGGAATACAGCAGTGTTCATGTCAAGGGGTTAAGGTCTATGGGAATACAGCAGTGTTCATGTCAAGGGGTTAAGGTCTATGGGGATAGAGCAGTGTTCATGTCAAGGGTTAAGGTCTATGGGGATAGAGGAGTGTTCATGTCAAGGGGTTAAGGTCTATGGGGATAGAGTAGTGTTCATGTCAAGGGGTTAAGGTCTATGGGGATAGAGGAGTGTTCATGTCAAGGGTTAAGGTCTATGGGGATAGAGCAGTGTTCATGTCAAGGGTCTATGGGGATAGAGAAGTGTCCATGTCAAGGGGTTAAGATCTATGGGGATTGAGGAGTGTCCATGTCAAGGGGTTAAGGTCTATGGGGATAGAGGAGTGTTCATGTCAAGGGTTAAGGTCTATGGGGATAGAGCAGTGTCCATGTCAAGGGTTAAGGTCTATGGGGATAGAGCAGTGTTCATGTCAAGGGTCTATGGGGATAGAGCAGTGTTAATGTCAAGGGGTTAAGGTCTATGGGGATAGAGTAGTGTTCATGTCAAGGGGTTAAGGTCTATGGGGATAGAGGAGTGTCCATGTCAAGGGGTTAATTTCAACTTCCCTTTATCCTCTGAGCGCTACACAAACATCAACGCATCTACGTATTCAAGGTATGAATACAAAAGTCTTCACCTTTCAATGATTTGTTCCATTCTGTATACCCCCAATTGCTCTGAAGGTTCAGATATGCCAGCTGAGGACAACTGTTGGGAATGAGGCCCCGGTCCTCATCAAGAAAAACAAGCCTCTGCTGGTGTGGAGAGCGACTGTGAGTGAGAGTGACAGACGACATCCATTCCATGGGATTGTGGACAACTTACTGGCCAAAGTGTTGCCAACTTGATGATGATGGCTCAGTAAGCACCACTGATGGTAGGGCACATCTGCACTTGCTTGGAACTTCAGTAGCAGTGTCCAAGATGACAAAAATGGATTGTCAGCTTCGAGATCACTCCAAAAAATTCAGATTTTCAGTGAAAAAGTGAGTGACCATAACGGTCACTTATAAAACAGATACATGCACTGATATATGCAGAGCATACTGTATCCATACATTATAAGAATTTCAAATAAAATTCAGTGCCATTTGCACTTATAGCATTTGTCCAATGATTTTCTTTTACAAGTGTCCATTTTAGGAAAAGTTCTTTTACTCTGGTTTTCTGTCCCATCTTCTGCACCACCTCTGTGGCATGGCAGCCATGCTGCATATTCTATCCCCTCTTCCACAGCCACAGCCAGGCCCAACCAACCACAGACCCAGCACCAGCAATCCACAGGGAGCAGTCAGTGTCATGTCATCAAGAGGCAACCCATCAAAGGAGACACTGCACTGCTGCTGGATCACTTTGGTGGCGTTCAGTGGTGCCTGTTCTGATCCACCATACACAGGACATGTTCAGTGGTGCCTGTTCTGATGCACCATACACAGGACATGTTCAGTGGTGCCTGTTCTGATCCACCATACACAGGACATGTTCAGTGGTGCCTGTTCTGATCCACCATACACAGGACATGTTCAGTGGCGTCTGTTCTGATGCACCATACACAGGACATGTTCAGTGGCGTCTGTTCTGATGCAATATACAGAGGACATGTTCAGTGGTGCCTGTTCTGATGCAACATACAGAGGACATGTTCAGTGGTGCCTGTTCTGATGCAACATACAGAGGACATGTTCAGTGGTGCCTGTTCTGATGCAACATACAGAGGACATGTTCAGTGGTGCCTGTTCTGATGCAACATACAGAGGACATGTTCAGTGGTGCCTGTTCTGATGCAACATACAGAGGACATGTTCAGTGGTGCCTGTTCTGATGCAACATACAGAGGACATGTTCAGTGGTGCCTGTTCTGATGCAACATACAGAGGACATGTTCAGTGGTGCCTGTTCTGATGCACCATACACAGGACATGTTCAGTGGTGCCTGTTCTGATGCACCATACACAGGACATGTTCAGTGGTGCCTGTTCTGATGCACCATACACAGGACATGTTCAGTGGTGCCTGTTCTGATGCACCATACACAGGACATGTTCAGTGGTGCCTGTTCTGATCCACCATACACAGGACATGTTCAGTGTGCCTGTTCTGATGCAACATACACAGGACATGTTCAGTGGCACCTGTTCTGATGCAACATACACAGGACATGCTAACTAAGCCCCCTTATGATGACAATAATTGCTTAGTCGTGGAGCCAGCATGAACCAGCTTTCCCTCCAGAGGGTGCCACCACATCTGTCCAACAACAGTCCCCATGAATTAGCAAATACTGGTGACCCCAACATAATCTTGCCTTGGTCATAGATGTGGAGAGGGAATCGAAACTGAGGTCACCATGAGAACAGGGCATGACGGGAGACAGAGTTTGTGACTTTTCTTTAAGCTGATTGATGAGGATGTTGTTGATGAAGATAATGCTATGGATTTCCGTTCTGGTCCTAGTCTGCATGATAGGGCTGTACTCTACGCTTACTTTCATGGTATATCCCAGCATCAAACAGGCCCAAGAGATACAGACACCTGCAGTGTTGTCAGAAAATTTGAGCAACACTCTGAGAGACGCATCCTGTAAGTGGGTGAAGCTTCACTGAGTGGTCCCAGTTTTCCCAAATAAGCCGGACGGCGCACAAATAAATCGCTCTGATAGGAATAAAACCCAAGACCTCCTAGCCTGGTGTCCACAGAACTAGCCACTTTGCCACAGCAGCTGGTGGTTGAAAAAAATATGATCCTTGGTTGTTAACGAGCACACACTCTGCACTACTGTCTGAACATCCATACTCACGTTTAATGTCCAGGTGCTGGATCCCTTCACAGTGCAGTTTCTCCAGTGTTTTGAAGGCTTGGAAAGCCAAGCACACCAGAACCCCAGGCTGACGCAAACAATCAGAATACTCCTTAATGTGTATCAGCTTGTCCAGCGACAGTCCTGTACAAAACAAAACACCATCAGAAAACACCTACAAAGCACACGTTCAAACTAGTATTGAAATCAGTTGAACACTAAAGTGGGTCCATGCTTAGACAAACACCATCAGAAAACACCTACAAAGCACACGTTCAAACCAGTATTGAAATCAGCTGAACGCAAACGCAGGTCCATGCTTAGACAAACACCATCAGAAAGCACCCACAAAGTACACGTTCAAACTAGTATTGAAATCAGCTGAACGCAAACGCAGGTCCATGCTTAGACAAACACCATCAGAAAGCACCCACAAAGTACACGTTCAAACTAGTATTGAAATCAGCTGAACGCAAACGCAGGTCCATGCTTAGACAAACACCATCAGAAAGCACCCACAAAGTACACGTTCAAACTAGTATTGAAATCAGCTGAACGCAAACGCAGGTCCATGCTTAGACAAACACCATCAGAAAGCACCCACAAAGTACACGTTCAAACTAGTATTGAAATCAGCTGAACGCAAACGCAGGTCCATGCTTAGACAAACACCATCAGAAAGCACCCACAAAGTACACGTTCAAACTAGTATTGAAATCAGCTGAACGCAAACGCAGGTCCATGCTTAGACAAACACCATCAGAAAGCACCCACAAAGTACACGTTCAAACTAGTATTGAAATCAGCTGAACGCAAACGCAGGTCCATGCTTAGACAAACACCATCAGAAAGCACCCACAAAGTACACGTTCAAACTAGTATTGAAATCAGCTGAACGCAAACGCAGGTCCATGCTTAGACAAACACCATCAGAAAGCACCCACAAAGTACACGTTCAGACTAGTATTGAAATCAGCTGAACACAAACGCAGGTCCATGCTTAGACAAACACCATCAGAAAGCACCTCCAAAGTACACGTTCAAACTAGTATTGAAATCAGCTGAACGCAAACGCAGGTCCATGCTTAGACAAGATCAGACCACCACGCAGACTCTGCCATTCTCATTCACCTGCCAACTCTCACCTGCAAACTCCAGGAAAATCTCAGTGGTTGGGCCCCTCCGGATGACCCCGAAGACCTGTAGAATTCCGACGACCTCTTTGAACATCAATGGTACCTGCACCTCATTTTTCTCCACTGTACCTTCCACCTGAACACACACATACATTTTTCTCCACCGTACCTTCCACCTGAACACACACATACGCATACACACATTTTTCTCCACCGTACCTTCCACCTGAACACACACATACGCATACACACATTTTCTCCACCGTACCTTCCACCTGAACACACACATACACACATTTTTCTCCACCGTACCTTCCACCTGAACACACACATACGCATACACACATTTTTCTCCACCGAACCTTCCACCTGAACACACACATACGCATACACAGAATGGTGCTAAGTCAATGCGATCAGCACATACCAACTGCAGCAGACTGTAAAAACACCATACAGAGAACAAAGGCACTCTGCAGACCTTCCCCAACAATGCATACGTTTCCAGCTCAATTTGCTATAGTGCCGTGACCCTGTACATATTCCCTACCCCCACCCCACCCCATCCCCTCCTCCACCTGAATATCTATGGCTCACCCGATCCTGGCTGTAATCTATACCCCGTGCACCCAACCTTACATCCTGGCTGTAATCTATACCCCATGCACCCAACCTTACATCCTGGCTGTAATCTATACCCTGTGCACCCAACCTTACATCCTGGCTGTAATCTATACCCTGTGCACCCAACCATACATCCTGGCTGTAATCTATACCCCGTGCACCCAACCTTACATCCTGGCTGTAATCTATACCCTGTGCACCCAACTGGTTAAGCTTACATCCTGGCTGTAATCTATACCCTGTGCACCCAACCTTACATCCTAGCTGTAATCTATACCCCGTCTCCCCAACCTTACCCTGGCTGTAATCTATCCCCTGTGCCCCAAAAACCCAAAAACCTGGCGTAATCTATCCCCCTTTTGAAACCCAAAACCCTTTTAACATCCTGGCTGTAATCAAACCCCCGTGCACCCAAACCTTACACCGGCTGAAAACTAAACCCTGTGCACCCAACCTTACTCCTGGCTGAAAACAAACCCGTGGCACCAACCAAACATCCTGGCTTAAAATCTATACCCTGTGAAACCCAAAACCTACTTCCGGCTTAACAAAAACCCTTGAAACCCAAAACCTTAAAATCCGGGCTGTAATCTATACCCTGGCACCCAACCAAAAATCCTGCCTTAAATTTCAAACCCTTTTAAACCCAACCTTCATCCGGGCTGAAATTATCCCCTTTGCCCCCCAACCCTTAAAAACCGGCGTAACTAAACCCTTGCACCCAAACCCTTTTTAACATCCGGTTTTGGAATCTATCCCCCTTTTCACCCAACCTTACATTCCGGGCTTAAACTATACCCGTGCACCCAAACCCTTACATCCTGCTGTAATCATACCCTTGCCCCAACCATACCCCGGGCAAAAATTCTTACCCTGGCCCCAAACCGGGAAATTTCCCCCAATAAATCCTTGTAATTTCCCGGCCCCAAAACCCGTCATTTTTTTGTAATATCAAAGAATCAGGGTTTAAATTTTTCCCCCCAAACCCAACCTACTGTTTTTGAATCAGAGATCCGGGGGCTTTAATCAAAACCCCCTGCACCAAACCGCCCTTTTTTAGATTTTAAAATTAATCTAATAACAATTTTCTGGGTTTCCGGGTTTTTTGGACCAGATTTTTTGTACCTTTTTAAATAGAAATTGACATTGCTATAAACCATCCCCCCCAGAAAATTGACTCGTCATAAAGCATCACCCAAAAAATTTTGAAAATTTCCCCAAAAATGCATAAACCCTAAAAAATGACATTGCCCTATAAATGCATCACCCAGAAAATTGACTTTGCCCCTTTAAATGCATCGGCAAATGAAACAAACGCGGCGTTACTGGAACCAAAAAAAACAAAAGCACACAAAACAAATTTGGGGAAAACGCCATTAAGGCCGACACAAAACGGGACAAAAATTTTTTGGGAAAAAAATGCCTTCCCAGCGAAAAAAAATACAGACATAAACATGCACAATACTCCCCTGTGGGGGCCAAAGTGGTGAATGAATAGAAAAAGGGACAGTGGAAGAGAAGGTGGGAAGGGGAAAAAAGGGGGGTTTGGGGGAAAAGGGGGAAAAGGAAAGAGGGAAGAAAGGAGGGGAGGAAAAGGGGGGGGGGGGGGGGGGGGGGGGGGGGGGGGGGGGGGAAGGGGGGGGGGGGGGGGGGGGGGGGGGGGGGGGGGGGGGGGGGGGGGGGGGGGGGGGGGGGGGGGGGGGGGGGGGGGGGGGGGGGGGGGGGGGGTGGGGGGGGGGGGGGGGGGGGGGGGGGGGGGGGGGGGGGGGGGGGGGGGGGGGGGGGGGGGGGGGGGGGGGGGGGGGGGGGTGGGGGGGGGGGGGGGGGGGGGGGGGGGGGGGGGGGGGGGGGGGGGGGGGGGGGGGGGGGGGGGGGGGGGGGGGGGGGGGGGGGGGGGGGGGGGGGGGGGGGGGGGGGGGGGGGGGGGGGGGGGGGGGGGGGGGGGGGGGGGGGGGGGGGGGGGGGGGGGGGGGGGGGGGGGGGGGGGGGGGGGGGGGGGGGGGGGGGGGGGGGGGGGGGGGGGGGGGGGGGGGGGGGGGGGGGGGGGGGGGGGGGGGGGGGGGGGGGGGGGGGTGGGGGGGGGGGGGGGGGGGTGGGGGGGGGGGGGGGGGGGGGGGGGGGGGGGGGGGGGGGGGGGGGGGGGGGGGGGGGGGGGGGGGGGGGGGGGGGGGGGGGGGGGGTGGGTGGGGGGGGGGGGGGTTGGGGGGTGGGGGGGGGGGGGGGGGGGCGGGGGGGGGGGGGGGGGGGGGGGGGGGGGGGGGGGGGGGGGGGGGGGGGGGGGGGGGGGGGGGGGGGAGAAAAGGGGGGCCCACCGCCTAAAGAAACCGCCCAAGTCGGGCCCCAAAGGGTTTGGGTTTGCCCAACCCAAAGAAACCAAAGGGGGTGAGGGGGAAAAAACGGGGGGAACCCCGAAAAAAAACCCCCACTCCCAGACCCAAGCAAAAGGCTGCAAGGCTCCCCCCCCCCCCAAAACCAAAAAAAAAAAAAAAAAGCACTTGCCCGCGGGAAAAAAAAAAAAAACCACAAAACAACCACACACACACAAAACACCCAAAAGTCCCCGCGCGCCCCCACGAACAAAAAAACCAAAAACGAAACCAAAATACACACCCCAAATTTAACGCACACACTGGGGGGGGGGGGGGGGTAACAAGGGGGAAAAAAAGGGGGTAAATTAAAAACAAGGCTACATTAAGACATCGGGGGTAAAAAGGGGGGAAGTGGGTGGGCTATGGGGCGCAACAAAAAAAAAAAGGGGAAAAAAAATTTTAAAATTAACGCAAAGATAGATATGCGGTCATAAATGAGAGGCCCCAAAAACAACCCCCCAAAAGACAAAAAATAAATAAAAAAAAAAAAAAAAAAAATTATCTATACATAAAATATACACACACATAATATAAAAATATATATATTTTTAATATAAAAATTTATATAAAAACAGAAAGCCCCAAAAAAAATAAAAAAAAAAAAGGGGGAAAAAAAGAGGGAGGGGGGGGAAAAAGGGGGGGGGGCCGGGGGGGAAAGAAGGAGAGACATAAAAAAGGGGAAACAAAAAGGGGGGCCTAAAAAAGGGTGGAAAAAAGAGGGGGGGCGGGGGTAAGGAGGGGGGGGGGTGAAGAGGAAAAAAAAAAGGGGTTTCGAAAGTAGAGAGAAAGGAAGTAAAAAGGGGAAAGTAAAGAAAAGGGAAACCCAAAGGGGGAAGGACCCCTTCAGAGCATAAAAAGGAACAAGGACGAGGGTGGGGGAAAAAGAATGAAAGGGGGAGAAGGGGGGGGGGGGTAGAAAAAGGGGGGGGGGGGGTAAAAGGGGAAAAAAAAAAAGAGGAGGGGGGGGGGGGGGAAGGGGGGGGGCAAAGGGGGGGGGTAAAAAAAAGGAAAGGGGGGGATATATACAAAAAAAATTGAGAAGAAAAAAAAAATAAAAAAATAAAAGAAAAAAAAAAAAAAAAAACAAAAAAAACAAGACGGGGGAGCTAACCTACTCAGAAACTCCGGGAAAAAAAGATATAGGCCTCAAACAACTTTTCCAGGGGGGCGCCGGCTCAAAAGGGTCACGAAGGGGGCCACTGATCGCCCAAAAAACCATGCACAAAGACTAAAGGAAAAGGGAAATATAATTTCATTGTCCCCCCCCTAAAATTTTTCCCCCGGGAAAAAAAAAAAAAAAAAAAAAAAGAAACACAGAATTGCAAAAGTTTTTTTCTTTTGAAAAACCCACCTGATTTCGGTTCCCCTTTTTTTTTAAAACAGGTGAAATTTTCCATATCCTTCCGTCTTTTAATTCACTATTTTTCCCATGACCCCAAAAGCCCTTCACTCTTGCATTGTGCGGGATGGGGGGGGTTTTGAAGGTTTTGGCAACGGGTTTTGGGCCCCCTTTTTGTTTTTAAAATTTCAGCGAGGTTTTTCCTTAAATTTCTAACAGCCCCCAAAAGTGGGGCCCCCGGGCCTCGCCGAAAAAAAAGTTTAGAAAAATCGGTGCGGGTGGATGATTTTAAAAACCAAGTTATTTGTTTGGCAGGGTTTAAAAGAATTTTAAAGACAGTCTCGGGGGAAAAAGGGTCCTTTCATTTCAAGGGCAGGGGCAGATGAAGGGGGCAGGTTTTGGGCAGTTGGGAAATTTTGAAAGGGTTTTGTGCCTACAAAAAGGGTTTTGACTCTGGGGCGGGAAAAGGGGCACAAGCAATTCAAGGGATATCGGTCCCTTTTTGGGGGGCAACTAGGGGGGGCGGGGAAAAAAATTCACTGACGGCAAAAGGGACTGGGGGGATTTTTCCAGTTGGTTTGGGAAAATTTTTGGGCCCCACCGGGTGGACAAAGGGGGGTGAGCAGCTGACAACGGGTCTGCCCCTCTGGGGTTTTCCGGGGGGTTTGGGTTCCAAGTTTGTGGAGGGGCGATGACGGGACTTTCGGGAGAGCCGATCAAGGGAGTTTTCCCGGGGTAGTGGCGATCAAGGAAGAACGTTTCATTAAAAGGTTTTTTTTACTTAAAGACAGATTTTCTCAGAGCAGAGTCTGGGGGAGCCTCAAGAACTGAAATAGGGAAAGCGGTTTTTGGTACGGGGAAAAAAAGTGAAATCGGAGTCGAAAAAGAGTGGGGGGTCCTTTAGGTTTGGGGGTTGGGAAGTGGAGATCCACTATCAGGGATGGAAAGATTCATTCAAGGAAATTTATCCCATTTTTCCCCAATTTTTCGTGGGGAACTGATACGGGATAAATTTCCGGGACTGTTTGTGATGAAGACATGGGGTAAAACTGATGGGCATGGAGGTACCCCAAGCCCGTCACAAGTAGCGTTTATAAAATTTCGGGATGGGAAACCAGGGTTTTGGTTGCAGGAATTTGTTCAAAGAACCCCCTGAAAAGGGAAAAATTGGGTGGGGCCCATTTTGTACCCATGGCGACACCACGGGTTGGTTTTAAATTTCGCCAAGGAAGGGAAAAAGGGGTTTTTTGGGAAGGGCAAGTTCCCCCAAGGCGAATAAGGGGGATCGCAGGGGGGGGGCTTTTTCTTTTGGGTTTTTAAAAAAATGACGGGCTTGCAGTCCACTGCATGGGAAACATATTTAAAAAGATGGGCACGTCGAGGTGGGAAAAGAAAATTTAGGGGTGAAACTTCGGATGAGGTGGGGCATTAATGAACTGAAAGCAGGGGTTGTCCCTTTGAGAACGGGGCAGGTCCTTGAAAAAGAGGGGTTTTGGGGGATGGAGTTTTGGGTATTAAAAAATTTTCTTGGGGGAACTGGGGAGGCCGGGGAAAGATGGGCTAAAACCCGGGTGTTAGCCTTTTGGGAATTTTGGGGAGAAGGGAAAAATTGACTCCTGGTCTTGGCTTTTTTTAAAAGTTTAACCGGGGGTAAGTGGCCTTTTTTTGACAAGATCCAATGGGTTTTTTAAATAGGTTTTTGGGCTACGGGGGGGTGGGCTGTTCCAGTTTCTGGTAGCGGGGGGTTGAGTTGCCCCGAGAGCCTTTTGGGGGTATACAAATTTTCCGTCCCCCAAAACCACTCCCCCCCACCACCTTGGCCCTGTTTTTTTACAATTTCAACCCCCCTTGTGGGGGGACTCAAAAACTTTATTTTTGGGGTAAGGTTTTTAAAAAGGCTTTGGGGGGAATTTTTAAATTTTCGTAATTCAAAGGAAGTTTTTATTTTAAAACATTAAAAATTCCCTTATTCCCACGGGGGGGTTCTCGGGAAAACAGGGGGGTTTTGGGAAAAATTTTTGAAATAAAAACATCGTCAGGGGTTTAAGGGACGGGTTTGGGGGGGTGACCCAAACACGGGCCCCCATCTTAAAAGGGAAAAAAGAAGCGTTTCCCCAGTCAAGGAAGACGTCGTACTTTTTTTGATGGAGGGCTTTCCGGGGAAGAATTTGAGGGCCCCTAGAAAGTAAAGATTTTTCGAGGCAGACCAAAAGGGGGGTAAAGGGTATGCGGGGTACCATTTAACACATTTGTTTTTCATTTTAAAGAGGGGAGGGGGTTAGGGTTTTCAGAAAGGGAAATTTCCCGGGGGGGCAGAAGTCCCCGGGGGGTAAGGGTGGGAAAAGGCAAAGGGAAAAAAAACTGGTAAAGCGAAGGGCAGCCCCCGGAGGGCATCAAAAAAGACGCGGGCAGGGTTTGGGAGGGGGTCCGTCGAAACCAGGGGCGGCGTCCAAATTTTAGGGGGGGGCAGGGCCGGAACAGGAAAATGGTGCGCAAGAACCCGGGGTGTTGGAGGGGGGGAAAGGAAACCTTAACAGGGGTTAGCAGTGGAAAATTTCATAATTTTTTTCTGTTTTTTTTTGTGGGAGGTGATGGGAGAGTAGTGTGTTGAGGTTTAAAGACTGCATTTTGAATACGGATAGAAAAAGGGTTTAGTTTTGCGTGCCCAGTGCTTTTTCATAAGGGGTGATGCTTTTTCACAACAAAACTCTCTGCACCAAACTCCATCGCAAACCCCGCACAAAACCCCCTTTTTACTTTACAAAGCCCCCTCACACGCACACCCAAACCCCTTTTCAACCTGTATCTCAAAATGAAGTCTTTAACCCAAAACACTACTCTAACCCTCACCCAAAAAAAACAAACAGAAAAAAATTTAAAAATTTTTCCCCTGCAACCCCCCCTGTTAAAGGGGGGCCTTTCCCCGCCCCTCCCCAGCCGGCTTTCTTTCGCACCCCGTCCCCGTTCCTTTCCTCGCCACCCCCCCCCCCCTGGAAAGCCCCCCCCCCTTGGGAAATTTGGGCTGACACCCTCACCACCCGGGTTGCGCCTGTTTTATGCTCCTCCTGTGGCTGCCCCCCTTTGCGACCATTCCCTTTTCCTCCCCCTGCCCCCCCCCCCCCCTTCCCCCCGGGGGGGGGGGCCCGCAGCCCCCCGGATTCCCCACTGACACCCTCACCACCTCCCCTTTCGACTGACAACAAATGTATAAACCGGGGACACCGCATACCTCCTACCCTCCATCTGTCGCCTCGGGAAAAATCTTTACCTTTTTTTTAAAGGGGCTCAAATTTTATCCCCAGGAACCCCTCCATCAACAAGTACGACGTCACCAAGACTGGCCCAACGCTTTTTTTCGTTTCCCTTAAAAAGGATTTTCCGTGCTTGGAACCCCCCCCAAACACCTTTTAAACCCCCGCTGATTTTTTTCACTAACTTTTCCAAACCCCCGGGACCGAGAACCACCCCCTTGGGAATAATGAAGTTGAATGCACATTTAAAACTTGCCCCCTCTGAATTTTCGCAAACTTAAAATTTTCCCCCAGCCCGATTTCCCCCCTTTCCCCCCCAGAAAAATTTAAGTCTTGATCCCCCACAAAAAGGGATGACATCGTCAAAAACCAAACTGACAAGGGGTGCGGGAGTGGTGTGGGGCAGGGAAACCCGTATATAAAGGAGAAGCCTCGGCAACTCAAAGACACCACCAGCTACCAAAACTGGAACAGCCCCCCCCCCTCCCAGTAACCAGAAAAAAATTTCAAAAACCATTAAGGGTCTTTCAAAAAAGGGCCCCTTTCCCCCTACGGGTAAACCCGTTTAAAAAAGCCAAAAACCCGAGAGTCAATTTTTTTACCTTCTCCCCAAAAAATTTACAAAGGGTAACACCCCCGGTTTGACCCCTCGCTCACCTCAGTTTCCCCACAGAAAATAATTTTTTGAATACCCCGACTCCAACCCCAACCCCCTGGGCAAGGGCCTGCCCGTTCCAAGGGCACTACTCATGCCCTCAGCCCCTTTAATCCGGGGGAAAAAAAATTCAGCCTAAATACTAAAAAACCCAACCCTGGGCATCTCTGTATACAAGGGATTCCCCCCTCAGATGGAATGCAAAACCCTGTCATTTTTCTCAACCCCAAAAAAACAGACCCTTTCCCCCGCAAATACCACCTTAAATTTGCCCTTTCGGAACTTGTCCCCACCCCCAAACCCTTTTTTTTCCTTGGGGACCACTTCAAAAAAATCAGTGTTCGGGCCCTGGGAAACCAAAAAAGGGCCCCCCTACCATCCTTTCATGGGATTCTTTGGGAAAACAACTTCCGCAACAATACCATGGGTTTTATCCTGAAAATTTTAAAAAAGCTACATTGGGTTTAAGGACTTGGGGCTACCCCATTTTCCCTCAGTGATCTCCAGGCTTCATCACAGCATCCCCGGGAAATTTCATCCCCGCATCAAATTCACCTACGCAATAAACTGAAAAAATGGGAAACACTTTCCTTGACAAAAACTCTCCACACTGATAGTTTGGCCCTCCACTTCCAACCACTACAAACCTACCCGGGCCCCCTCTTATCTCGACAAAAGATCGTCCCCAAAAAATCCCAGTACCAAAAACCCGCAAACCCTATTCCCAGTTTTTGAGGGGTCCGCAGACTCTGCCTAAACCTGTCCCTTTAACTAAAAGCCCGGGAAATTGGGAAAAATTCTTCCTTTATCGCCACTACCCCAAGACATCATTAAACGGCTCCCCAGAAAGTCCCGCTCATCGCCCCTCCCAACTCTGGAACCCAAAAACCCAGGGTTTAACCAGAGACAAGGCCGGGTTTCACCTGCCCACCACCCTTCTTCCCCCCAGGGGCGCAAAAAAACTCCAAACCAAATGAACTTCCCCTTTAATTTTTGTGCCCACCAGCAAAATTTTTTTCCAAACCCCCTCGAGTTTTCCAACAAACGGGGCCGAATAATTTCCTGACTTGCTTTTTCGTTCCCGTCTCCAAAAACCCCCCACAGACGGCCAAACTTCTGTTTGGCACCCAAACCCATGCTTTTGCCCAACCGCAAGACCCGCCCCTTCTTTTGCACGGCCATTGAAATGAAAAAACCCAGGCCCCCATTACTGGGCTCCAAATTCTTCAAAATGCCAAACCCCTAACTTGGTCTTCATTTACCACGCACCATTGTTTTTTTAAAAATTTTCCCTCGGCGAGAAACCGGGCCCCACTTTACGTCAAATTCAAGGAACACCTCGCTGACATTAAATACAACAAGGGGCAAACCATAGCCAAGGGGACTTTAACCCCCCAGCCATTCCGCGCACAAAGCAAAGGAAGGGGGTTTTGGGTCAAGAAAAAAAGGACTCAGAGAAAAGGAAGGATTTGGGTCTCCCCCTGATTTTAAAAACTGGGGACCCGAAATCCAGCCGGGGATCAAAAAAAAAGCTTAGCAATTCTGTTAAATTTTTTATTTTTTTTTCCGGGGCCAAAATTTTTGGACAAGACTTTTGATTCCCTTAACCCCCTTTTTAACTTTCCTGTGCATGGGTTTGGCCCCGCATCAGTGGGCCCCTTTGTGACCGTAGAGCCTGGCGCCTACTGGAATGAACGTTTGGGGAGCCTAAATCTTTTGCCAGGGGGTTTTTTGATAGGGTTAGCTCCCCAGTCTTCCCGTCTTTTTTTTTTTTTTTTTTTCATTTTTTTTTTATTATTTATTTTTTTTTCTCACTTTCTTTTTTACTATCCCCCCTTCCTACCCCCTTTTCCCCCCCCCCCCTCCCCCTCCCCTTTTTTTTTTTTTTTCCCTTTCACCCCCCCCCCCCCCCCCCCCCCCCCCCCCCCTTTTTTACCCCCCCCCCCCCTCTCCCCCCCCCCCTTTTTTCTCCCCCACCTCCTCCCCCTTGGGTTTCCCTTTTTTTCTTCGTCCTCTGAAGGCTCCTTCCCCCCTTTTGTTCCCCTTTTCTTTTACTTTTCCCCTTAAATTTCCTTTTTCTCTCTACTTTCGACCTTACCTTTTTCTCCTCCCACCCCCCCCCACCCTCCTTCCCCTCGCCCTCCCCAGACTTTCCCCCCTTCCCAAGGCCCCCCCTTTTTTTCCTCTCTTTTTGTTTTTCTCCTTCTTTTCCCCCCCGGCCCTCCCCCTTTTCCCCCCCCCTCCCCTCCTTTTTCTTCCCCTTTTTTTATTTTTTGTCTATCTGATATATATATAAATATTTAAAAAATATATAAAAATATAAAATAAATATATATAAGTAAAAATTTTTTATATAATGGGTTTGAAAAAAAATGTAAATAAAATTTTTTTTTTTTTTTATTTATTTATTTTTTGTCATTGGGAGTGTTTTTTAGGCCTCTCATCAGACCGCAAATCTATCCCTTTTTCGTTTAAAGCTCATATTTTTGGGCCCCTTTTTTTCTTTTTGCACCACCATACACCACCTACTCCCAAACAAAAACCAGATTTTTAATGTATGCCTTGTTTTTACATTTTTCCCATTTATTTTCCCCCTTGTTAAAACCCCCCCCCCCGTGTGTGCCTTAATTTGGGGTGTTAAAGTTGGGGCGTCTTGGGTTTTTTCGTGCGCGCCGCGCACTTTTGGGGGTTTTGTTGGGGGGGGGGGTGGGGGGGTGTTTGCCCGCGGGGCCCAATGCTTTTTTTTTTTTTTTTTTCTTTCGGTGTGTGGGGGGGGGGGTGAACCCTTTCCCGCTCAGCTGCGTCGGGTTGTGGTTTTTTCCCCGGGGCTCCCGGTTTTTCCCCCCCACCCCTTGGTGCTTTTGGGGGCAACCTAACCCCTTTGGGTTTAGACTTGGGTTTGGATGCTTAGGCGGCTTACCCCCTTCCCCCCCCTCCCCCCCCCCCCCCCCCCTCCACTTGTCATTTAAAAGCTTTTTCGAGTATATTGTATCTTATTTATTGTGCTTTCTCTTGTTCATTTCCTTCATATGCAACACACCCACTACATACCATCACACCCTCCCCCTCCACTCACTCCCTTCCCCTCCTCTTCTCTCTCTCATTCTCCACTCTTCCTCTACTTCCATTCTCTCTCTGTCTCTCCCCTCCTTTCTCCCCCCCCCCCCCCCCCCCCCCCCCCCCCCTCTTCTCTATCTCTCTCTCCCTCTCTCCTTTTCCTCCTCCTCACTTTACCCTACCCTCTTTCCCTCGGCCCTATTCCTCGAACTCTACTCACCCTCTCTTCCACTGTCCCTCTTCTACTTCATTCACCACTTTGGCTTCACAAGGGGAGTATTGTGCATGTTTATGTCTGTATTTTTTTTGTCGCTGAGGAAGGCATTTTGCCGAAAATTTCTTGTCCTGTTTTGTGTCGTGCATTAAATCGTCGTTACTTCACACTTTGTTTTGTGTGCTCTTCTGCTTTTTTGTCGTATAAATGCATCACCCAGAAAATTGACATTGTCTATAAATGCATCACCCACAAAATTGACATTGTCAATAAATGCTTCACCCAGAAAATTGACATTGTCTATAAATGCATCACCCAGAAAATTGACATTGTCTATAAATGCATCACCCAGAAAATTGACATTGCCTATAAATGCATCACCCAGAAAATTGACATTGCCTATAAATGCATCACCCAGAAAATTGACATTGTCTATAAATGCATCACCCAGAAAATTGACATTGTCTATAAATGCATCACCCAGAAAATTGACATTGTCTATAAATGCATCACCCAGAAAATTGACATTGTCTATAAATGCATCACCCAGAAAATTGACATTGTCTATAAATGCATCACCCAGAAAATTGACATTCTCTATAAATGCATCACCCAGAAAATTGACATTGTCTATAAATGCATCACCCCGAAAATTCACACTGTCTATAAATGCATCACCCAGAAAATTGACATTGTCTATAAATGCATCACCCAGAAAATTGACATTGTCTATAAATGCATCACCCAGAAAATTGACATTGTCTATAAATGCATCACCCAGAAAATTGACATTGTATATAAATGCATCACCCAGAAAATTGACATCGTCTCTAAATGCATCACCCAGAAAATTGACATTGTCTATAAATGCATCACCCAGAAAATTCACATTGTCTATAAATGCATCACCCAGAAAAACCTGGATTTACGCTTCGAATCATGTCTGGGAGGCAGTGGCACCCTCCAACAATGGAGGCAGTGGCACCCTCCAACAATGGAGGCAGTGGCACCCTCCAACAATGGAGGCAGTGGCACCCTCCAACAATGGAGGTAACAATGGAGGCAGTGGCACCCTCCAACAATGGAGGTAACAATGGAGGCAGTGGCACCCTCCAACAATGGAGGCAACAATGGAGGCAGTGGCACCCTCCAACAATGGAGGCAGTGGCACCCTCCAACAATGGAGGCAGTGGCACCCTCCAACAATGGAGGCAACAATGGAGGCAGTGGCACCCTCCAACAATGGAGGCAGTGGCACCCTCCAACAATCATTTCCAGACATCTTAGGACTCATGCCTGCTGGCACATTCTCTGGCTGCATGCCAAGCAGACTGGGAAGAACACAGGAATATCACACCTACACTTTGCTTTCTGCTCCAGATCTCTTGAAAATAAAACCATAGAAACACCAAAGTCAGGGTTAAATGCCATTTAGCTGATATCAAAAGGCAGGTGTGACATTAACCATAGAAACACCAAAGTCAGGGTTAAATGCCATTTAGCTGATATCAAAACACAGGTGTGACATCAAGACAATACGCAAACTTTGACTGCTCAACACAAACATGTCCAAAATTGTTTGATTTAAACTCTCTGCATCAACAATATCCTCACTATTACACAAAAACAACTTTCTTTGATGTAGCACCTAGTATGACTACTTCTAGGAAAAAATGGAAGAATTTTTTTCTACACTGCCAGCTGAAGGGGGCAACACAGCCTACAAGAACAGGTTACTTGCCACTGTATACAGGCGGCATGCCATGAAATGGTTAGACGGAGGAACTGTGGCTGGAAGGTGTATCAGATGTAACCAAAGGGGAAAATGTTCCAGAGAACCGAGTCTCTTGAGAGAGAAAGTCAAATCAGAGCTTCGTCATCAGGAGGTTTTGCAACACATTCTCAATGACCACCTGTAGATCTTGTATTACATTTCAGCATTTCTATCAGGAGGTTTTGCAACACATTCTCAATGACCACCTGCAGATCTTGTATTACATTTCAGCATTTCTGGTGTCTGAATTATACGACTATATGACACTATACAACAGGGATGTACTCTATGCTTCCTTTGGTACTATATACCGCTGTCAAACAGGCCTGAAAGATATCTCAGTGGCTGGTCTCGCAGAAACATCTCCATCATGGGGAAAAACACCACTGTGCTGCTCCAGTCTCCCCACCTGTATCTCCATCAAGGGGAAAAACACCACTGTGCTGCTCCAGTCTCCCCACCTGTATCTCCATCATGGGGAAAAAACACCACTGTGCTACTCCTGTCTCCCCCTGTGTCTCCATCATGGGGAAAAGTACCACTGTGCTGCTCCAGTCTCCCACTGTGTCTCCCCACCTGTATCTCCCCACCTGTATCTCCCCACCTATATCTCCATTATGGGGGAAAGCACCACTGTACTGCTCCAGTCTCCCCACCTGTCTCCATCAAGGGGAAAAAACACCACTGTGCTGCTCCAGTCTCCCCACCTGTATCTCCATCATGGGGAAAAGCATCACTGTGCTGCTCCAGTCTCCCCACCTGTATCTCCATCATGGGGAAAAAACACCACTGTGCTGCTCCAGTCTCCCCACCTGTATCTCCATCATGGGGAAAAAACATCACTGTGCTGCTCCAGTCTCCCCACCTGTATCTCCATCATGGGGAAAAACATCACTGTGCTGCTCCAGTCTCCCCACCTGTGTCTCCCCACCTGTATCTCCCCACCTGTATCTCCATTATGGGGAAAAACACCACAGTGCTGCTCCAGTCTCCCCACCTGTATCTCCATCATGGGGAAAAGCATCACTGTGCTGCTCCAGTCTCCCCACCTGTATCTCCATCACGGGGAAAAACACCACTGTGCTGCTCCAGTCTCCCACCTGTATCTCCATCATGGGGAAAAGCATCACTGTGCTGCTCCAGTCTCCCCACCTGTGTCTCCCCACCTGTATCTCCATCAAGGGGAAAGACATCACTGTGCTGCTCCAGTCTCCCCACCTGTATCTCCATCAAGGGGAAAAACACCACAGTGCTGCTCCAGTCTCCCCACCTGTATCTCCATCACGGGGAAAAAAAACACCACTGTGCTGCTCCAGTCTCCCCACCTGTATCTCCATCATGGGGAAAAGCATCACTGTGCTGCTCCAGTCTCCCCACCTGTATCTCCATCAAGGGGAAAAAACACCACTGTGCTGCTCCAGTCTCCCCACCTGTATCTCCATCATGGAGAAAAACACCACAGTGCTGCTCCAGTCTCCCCACCTGTATCTCCATCATGGGGAAAAAAACACAACAGTGCTGCTCCAGTCTCCCCACCTGTGTCTCCATCATGGGGAAAAACACCACTGTGCTGCTCCAGTCTCCCCACCTGTGTCTCCATCATGGGGAAAAAAACACCACTGTGCTGCTCCAGTCTCCCCACCTGTGTCTCCATCATGGGGAAAAACATCACTGTGCTGCTCCAGTCTCCCCACCTGTATCTCCATCATGGGGAAAAAAACACCACTGTGCTGCTCCAGTCTCCCACCTGTATCTCCATCATGGGGAAAAACACCACTGTGCTGCTCCAGTCTCCCCACCTGTGTCTCCATCATGGGGAAAAACACCACTGTGCTGCTCCAGTCTCCCCACCTGTGTCTCCATCATGGGGAAAAACACCACTGTGCTGCTCCAGTCTCCCCACTTCTATCTCCATCATGGGGAAAAAACACCACTGTGCTGATCAAGTCTCCCCACCTGTATCTCCATCATGGGGAAAAACACCACTGTGCTGCTCCAGTCTCCCACCTGTATCTCCATCATGGGGAAAAAAAACACCACTGTGCTGCTCCAGTCTCCCCACCTGTATCTCCATCATGGAGAAAACAACCACTGTGCTGCTCCAGTCTCCCCACCTGTATCTCCATCATGGAGAAAACAACCACTGTGCTGCTCCAGTCTCCCCACCTGTATCTCCATCATGGAGAAAACAAGTTACAACCACTGTGCTGCTCCAGTCTCCCCACCTGTATCTCCATCATGGGGAAAACCACCACTGTGGTGCTCCAGTCTCCCCACCTGTGTCCACACCACACTCAAGTTTGGGGAGGAATCAATGGGGAGCAAACATCCCACAAATGCCTTTGATGGCAATCAAACTGGCAGCCTCAAACCCCAAGTCCAAGATGCTAATGCAGCTTCAAGACATCTCGCGCTAATACACTTTTGTATTGTTGGCTTTTTTTCCCTCCAAATTTGGCAGATAAAATGTACTTGTTTATAAAACGAGATCCAGTTTACACAAAAGAAGTATGGGTACACAGGTATGACTTGCCTTCTCTCAGTCACACTGGTCAAAGCTTTTCAGCATAATGTACTACATAAGTTCAGACTTTCCTGTACAATATTTTACAACCAATTTTCCTGTGGGAATTTGAACTGATCACTAGCAAATTCCATACTTGTCTAATAGCCTGATACACCTTTTACAGCCAATATTCCTTAAAAGTACATTCATAAACAAATAATAAAAACCATGTTATGTCATCAACATACCGTCTTGCGGATGAAAGCTTTGCCACTCCTCTTATCCATGCAGACTTCAGCTTTTCCAAATCCTCCATTCGAGGTTTCGCTACAGATGTCATACTGCTTCTTCTCTTCATAGACTCCATTATCACAGCACAATACCTGGACAGACCACAAACCAGGACACACACACACACACACACACACACACACACACACACACACAAACAAACACACACACACACACACACACACACACACACACACCCCACACACACCAGCAGGAGTGAATCGACATATCATATATTAACCCATAAACAGTAAATTCTAGAAGTGTTACAACAGACATCCAAACAACAATACTGCTGCTAACCGACTGCTCACCAGTGGAATTCCAGTAGACCACAGGGAGTCCCTGCGGCCTCTCTCCACCTGTATCTCCATCAGTGGTATTCCAGTAGACCACAGGGAGTCCCTGCGGCCTCTCTCCACCTGTATCTCCATCAGTGGTATTCCAGTAGACCACAGGGAGTCCCTGCGGCCTCTCTCCACCTGTATCTCCATCAGTGGTATTCCAGTAGACCACAGGGAGTCCCTGCGGCCTCTCTCCACCTGTATCTCCATCAGTGGTATTCCAGTAGACCACAGGGAGTCCCTGCCGCCTCTCTCCACCTGTATCTCCATCAGTGGTATTCCAGTAGACCACAGGGAGTCCCTGCGGCCTCTCTCCACCTGTATCTCCATCAGTGGTATTCCAGTAGACCACAGGGAGTCCCTGCCGCCTCTCTCCACCTGTATCTCCATCAGTGGTATTCCAGTAGACCACAGGGAGTCCCTGCGGCCTCTCTCCACCTGTATCTCCATCAGTGGTATTCCAGTAGACCACAGGGAGTCCCTGCGGCCTCTCCCCACCTGTATCTCCATCAGTGGTATTCCAGTAGACCACAGGGAGTCCCTGCGGCCTCTCCCCACCTGTATCTCCATCAGTGGTATTCCAGTAGACCACAGGGAGTCCCTGCGGCCTCTCCCCACCTGTATCTCCATCAGTGGTATTCCAGTAGACCACAGGGAGTCCCTGCGGCCTCTCTCTAAATAATCCAGGTGCATGCAGGGTCTTTCCCATTTCCTTCATTCACAGAAAATCAGAGACATGGTTAAAAGATTCCAGATGTGTCCCAGGGAGGTACACTGAGGCCAGGGATCTTTAAGAAGCCTATCTGATGTTCTGCTTATGTCTCTGTAGGAAACAGGGGGCAGCCTCATGCATTTTAAGAAGCTATCTGATGTTCTGCATATGTCTCTGTAGGAAACAGGGGGCAGCCTCATGCATTTTAAGAAGCCTATCTGATGTTCTGCATATGTCTCTGTAGGAAACAGGGGGCAGCCTCATGCATTTTAAGAAGCCTATCTGATGTTCTGCATATGTCTCTGTAGGAAACAGGGGGCAGCCTCATGCATTTTAAGAAGCCTATCTGATGTTCTGCATATGTCTCTGTAGGAAACAGGGGGCAGCCTCATGCATTTTAAGAAGCTATCTGATGTTCTGCATAATTATGTCTCTGTAGGAAACAGGCGGCAGCCTCATGCATTTTAAGAAGCCTATCTGATGTTCTGCATATGTCTCTGTAGGAAACAGGGGGTAGCCTCATGCATTTTAAGAAGCTATCTGATGTTCTGCATATGTCTCTATAGGAAACAGGGGGCAGCCTCATGCATTTTAAGAAGCTATCTGATGTTAATAATAATAATAATAATAATGGGGATTTATATAGCGCCTTCCACGGCACAAGGCGCTTTACAAAGGGAGAAAAAAAAATACAAATTGCTAAATGTAAAGAAAATGCATTGAAAAACGGCTCAGAAAATGAAAAACAAAGGCTCTCCCATTCTCTCCCACGCGCACACACACTCTCACACATAGACACACAATACATAACAGTCGCAACAATCACAAAACTATTAAGCGATCCACAGAGACAACAAGAGTCAATCAACTATCAGGTAATAACTGTCTTCTTAATATTGTTTGAAAAGGTGGGTTTTCAGGGAGGTTTTGAAGGAAGAAAAGGTTTGAGAATGTCTTAAGTCATAGGGGAGTTTATTCCAGAGTTTGGGAGCTGCGTATGAAAAAGCTCGTTCACCATGCTGTTTACGATGGGGACGGTAACTGGGAAAGCGGAAGGTCCTGGTGTCGGTGGAGGAGCGGAGCATTCGTGATGGGACATATACTTGAAGGAGATCGGAAAGATAGGCAGGGGCATCGCCAGTGAAAATCTTGAAGCAAAGACAGCAACATTTATATTTAATTCTTTCTTCAACGGGGAGCCAGTGCAACTTTTTCAGGAGAGGGCTGCAGGGTTGGGTCCTAGGAGATTTGCAAATGAGACGGGCTGCAGAGTTCTGTACAGATTGGAGTGGTTGGATGACAGTTGAGGGACAGCCAAGGAGAACACAGTTGCAGCAATGTTCTGCATATGTCTCTATAGGAAACAGGGGGCAGACTCATGCATTTTAAGAAGCTATCTGATGTTCTGCATATGTCTCTGTAGGAAACAGGGGGCAGCCTCATGCATTTTAAAAAGCTATCTGATGTTCTGCATATGTCTCTGTAGGAAACAGGCGGCAGCCTCATGCATTTTAAGAAGCCTATCTGATGTTCTGCATATGTCTCTGTAGGAAACAGGGGGCAGCCTCATGCATTTTAAGAAGCTATCTGATGTTCTGCATATGTCTCTGTAGGAAACAGGCGGCAGCCTCATGCATTTTAAGAAGCTTATCTGATGTTCTGCATAATTATGTCTCTGTAGGAAATAGGTGGCAGCCTCATGCATTTTAAGAAGCCTATCTGATGTTCTGCATATGTCTATGTCAGAAAGAGGGGGAAGCCACAAACATGTTCAGAAGCCTATCTGATGTTGTGCATATGTCTATGTCTGAAAGAGGGGGCAACCTCAAGCATTTCAAGAAGCCTATCTGATGTTGTGCATATGTCTATGTCAGAAAGAGGGGGCAACCTCAAGCATTTCAAGAAGCCTATCTGATGTTGTGCACATCTGTGTAAGCCGGAGGGGGCAGCCTCAGGCAAGTAAGCACCTTGAATGACCTAGGAGATGGGCTCCACAGGTCATCCACCCAGACCTGCAAGACCTTGAATGAAATCCCCACCCTTCAGAGTAAGAGCCAGGTGTTCCAACATCTGGACGGTGGTGCCCCCACACCTCTAACCCCCTCCCTTCCCTCTCCCTGTTTCCCCGAGTGTTACACAGACATCCAAAATCACAAATCCCACATTGCTACATATTTCAAATTATCTGCATGCTATATTTCGTCAATTTTATTTCAATGACAGATTCAGAACCTAAAACACACAAAGTTTGCCAAGACTGTCACATGGTTGAAGCTGTGTTGGGGGTGGTTGAAATGTAGGGCAACATGTTTGGGTCAGTGGTGGTGGATGTCAGCCAGGTGTTCAGAGATGCGTGTCTCCAGTGTGCGGGATGTTTCACCTATGTAGATCTTAACACACAGCTGGCAGTGGATAGCGTATACAATGTTGCGGCTCTGGCAGGAGAATGTGCGTTTAATTGTAAGGGAGTCTTTGGGGCCCTGCAGGAAGGTAACTGGTTTGGTGAATGGGCAGATTTTGCAATTAGGATTTGAGGAGGGGTGGGTACCTGGTGGTGTAGGTGTGGAGATTCTGTTCAATCTGGACCGCATGAGAGGATCTTTTAGGTTTTTATCACTTTTGAACGTGATCATGGGTCTGGTATGGCAGGCAGGTTTGTGGTTTTGTACAATGTGCCAAGTGGATTTGAGAATCCTACAGATGGGGAGGGTGTGTGGGTGGAAGAGGAGGTAGGCTGTGGGTCTGTCTGTCTCCTTTGGATGCTGGGTTTCCAGAGCAGATGTTCTGGATATGGCTGTGGTGCGGCTGACAGCTTCGTTGATGATGGAACTGGGCTAACCACGGTTTGTGAAAAATTCTGACATTTTGGCTGCTTGTATCGTGAAGTCTTCTTCGCTAAAGCAAAGTCTGCGAAGATGGAGAACTTGTGAGTATGGAATGCTGTCTTTAGTGTATGGGTGGTGGGAGGATTGTAGTCATCTTTGAGATGGTGATGTCTAGGAAGTCAACTGACTGTGAAATGGTGTAGGTTAGTTGGATGGATGGATGAAGGTCTGGGCAAAGTTGAGGCAGTTGAGGAGATCTTGTGTGGGCATGGATGTGGTCTGGACAAAGTTGTGGCAGTTGAGATCTTGTTTGGGCATGGATGTGGTCTGGACAAAGTTGTGGCAGTTGAGGAGATCTTGTCTGGGCATGGATGTGGCTCCCAGTCCATCAACACCCATTAAAGTCGTTTATTTATTTATTAATGTATTTATTTTTTATTCTTTATTTTTTCCTTATTTTCCCTTCTTCTTCCTTCTTCTTCTTTTCTATTTTTTAGTTTGTTTTTGTTTTTTGGCCCCACTAAACACTATTAACAATCCACCACTATTATCACCAATATATCATTCTATTCTAAAACACAAGCTACAAACCCAATTGTTCTACACCCCCCCTTCCCCCCCCCCCCCCCACTATATATATACATATACATATATATATATATATATTCTTCTCCCATGATCCCCTCCTGGGTGGCCTCATTTCCGTCCAGTGGCCATTCTGGTCGTGCAGCAAATATGAGAAGATAAGTGGTTTCTTGTTCTTCATTTTCATTGTCCTAAATGTTATTTGTTTTTGCCTAAAGAAGACCCAAGAGGTCGAAATGCATTGTCTTGTCCTGTACTTCATTTGGCTATGTCCTTGGCGGTAACTAACCCCTTCTCTTTCTAAATCTTGATTTTTAAGAGGAAAGTCAAAGTGAAAGCCAATAACACAGTTTTGCATGATGTCTGTGTCAAGGGGGCCTGTGATGTCTGTGTCGGGGGCCAGAATAGCTCAGTTGGTAGAGTGTCGGACTCGTGATCCTGACGTTATGGGTTCGAATTTCGGTACAGGGGATTTTTTCCTCAGAGTTAACATTGGTTCTGACTCCATTTCCCATACAGTCCTTTGAATGAGACTACAACATCTTGCACACACGTAAAATCCCATCACCAACTTTCAGAAGAGAAGGCCAGTTTGGCGGTTGGTGTGGATGACACGTTACACATAGCATGCACCTTTCCCGAAGTTGGAGTATGGCTGCTTTAATGGCGGGATAACAAACGGTCATACACACAAAAGTGTCAGAATCTTCAACTCGATGAAGGTGGACACTCAAAGAAAGAGGAATCTCAATTGAAGTGTGCCAAAGTTGCATGCCTGTCATGCTTGTGTGTTGAATTGGAGTGTACACTGGACAGTGATGTGTTCAGCTGTGTTGCCATGGACACTGAACAGGACTGAATTGGAGTGTACACTGGACAGTGATGTGTTCAGCTCTGTTGCCATGGACACTGGACAGGACTGAATTGGAGTGTACACTGGACAGTGATGTGTTCAGCTCTGTTGCCATGGACACTGGACAGGACTGAATTGAAGTGTACACTGGACAGTGATGTGTTCAGCTGTGTTGCCATGGACACTGAACAGGACTGAATTGGAGTGTACACCGGACAGTGATGTGTTCAGCTGTGTTGCCATGGACACTGAACAGGACTGAACTGGAGTGTACACTGGACAGTGATGTGTTCAGCTGTGTTGCCATGGTCACTGAACAGGACTGGAGATCATGGAAGCAAAGACCTTTAAAGATGGCCGACAAAACGGATTGTGTCTCAAGGGAACCTTCCTGATTGAAGGCACCCTAGTTAGAACTTTCAGGGGAAAAAAGATGACCTTCCTGTCCGGAAGTTATGAAATGTAAAGTGGCAGTAACACCAAAACAGATAGGAATATGGAACATACCTGACTACTGCATATCACTCCGTGGTATGTTTGAGTTGCTGGTTCATCAAGCAACGCACATACATCCTTCTCATCTCCACTCACAACACATCTTGAACAGAAAAAAAATAGATTCTGATGGGTAGGTTGGCAGCATATGTACACAAATCAAGACCTCGAAAATGTGTACCACATACTTCAAAATGTTCACCATAGATTCATGTATTCCTGTCTCTCTGAAATGTTCACCACAGATTCATGCATTCCTGTCTTTTTTAAATTTCACCACAGACTCATGCATTCCAGTTTTTGAAATGTTCATCATAGATTCATGCATTCCTGTTTTGAAATGTTCACCATAGATTCATGCATTCCTGTTTTTGAAATGTTCATCATAGATTCATGTAATCCTGTTTTTGAAATGTTCATCATAGATTCATGCATTCCTGTCTTTTTTAAATGTTCATCGTAGATTCATGCATTCCTGTCTTTTTTAAATGTTCACCATAGATTCATGCATTCCTGTCTTTTTGAAATGTTCACCATAGATTCATGCATTCCTGTCTTTTTGAAATGTTCACCATAGATTCTTGCATTCCTGTCTTTTTGAAATGTTCACCATAGATTCATGCATTCCTGTCTTTTTGAAATGTTCACCATAGCTTCATGCATTCCTGTCTTGTTGAAATGTTCACCATAGATTCATGCATTCCTGTCTTTTTGAAATGTTCACCATAGATTCTTGCATTCCTGTCTTTTTGAAATGTTCACCATAGATTCTTGCATTCCTGTCTTTTTGAAATGTTCACCATAGATTCTTGCATTCCTGTCTTTTTGAAATGTTCACCATAGATTCTTGCATTCCTGTCTTTTTGAAATGTTCACCATAGATTCTTGCATTCCTGTCTTCAACTTTTCAGTCCTCTGTGTCATTGTTTGTCAAGCCTTATTTTCTTGTCAGTGCATGTGCCCAAACATACGTGTGTGAGTGTGTATATACATGTGTGTTTGCATTTGTTTGCGTGTGTGTGTTTGTGTGTGTGTGTGTGTGTGTGTGTGTGTGTGTGTGTGTGTGTGTGTGTGTGTGTGTGTGTGTGTGTGTGTGTGTGTGTGTGTGTGTTTGCGTGTGTCTGTGAATGTGTGTGTGTGTGTGTGCACATACTTGCACATGCAAGTTATGTTTGCATGTATGCATGCATGCATCAGTGTGTGTGTTTGTGTATGAGTATGTGTTTGTGCATGTGTGTATGTGTGTGTATGTAGTAGTGCACACACATTCATGAGCTATTGTACACATGTGTAGCATATTTGTTCTTCAATACATGTTTCTGAATAAATATAGCATCAGAATTCTAAAAAGAAATGTTCAGCATGAGAGATTGGGAATACAATGACTGTTTGATGAACATTTGCATACAACACTCTGGACGAAACGACTTGAAAGATCCATGTCCCTGATGTTCACTTTAGATTTAAAAAAAAAAAAAAAAAGCAACAAACAAATGTGAATGTATCAATGAAATTCAATATTCAACAGTTTTCTTTTAGGATGGGGGGATAGGGGGGGGGGGGGGGGGGGGGGGGGAGAGAGGTCAAGGGGTGGAGGGGATGAGACTTGGGGGTGATGGTGGTTGGGATGAGTAGGGTGGAAAAGAGGATTGTGGGGAGGTATACATGAGAGCTGTCCTTTAGCAAGTGTTAATATATTCATCTGCACACAAGCCATGCCAAGGAAATTTCACCATTCACATCAATTATCGTATATTTGCATAACTGTAATACAGAGACTAGGTTGTTTTGCATGCGCTTATGCATATGTGCATGCCTGCAGGGTTCCTAGAGACTCCCAAGAACAAAATTCAAGGATTTTTCAACGAGTTTTCAAGAAAATTTGTCTTTAATTCAAGGCTACAATACATGCGTAAAATTGACGAAGTTACAAATTTTCTCCTTGGTTAAGTAACAGACGACAATCTGGGATCACAACGACGTTGTAAAAAACTGTTTTAAAATAATTTTCAATCAACCTGAACGCAGAAAAATCAAACTGCCATTTCTTTTTGCCACATTAAAATTTTTTGGAGCCGATGGCTTGATTTTTAAGTTTTCAAGGATGTTTGGTCAACAGAACCACATTTTATTGATTTTCAAGGCCTTAAAATTAGCTCTCAAAAATTCAAAGAGATTCAAGGACTTTCAAGGAGCGTACGAACCCTGGCCTACCAATGTGTGTGTGTATGTGTGTGCGCATGTGCGTGTGTGTGCATGTGTGTGTGTGCATGTAAAGAGAGAGAGACTGTGTAGTATGTATGTGTGTGTATGTCTTTGTATGCATTTACCCATGCATGTGAATGTATAATGATGTAAGAGTAACTGTCCATGTGTGTGTCGTGCTAATTCAGCTCTTCTAGCGCTATTAGACAAAAGGTCAAACAGCTTGTGAGAACTCCAGACCTGTCAGAAGATAGAGACAGGCAACGCAAGCACAAGTGCCACAAACAAAGAAGACCACGCGTGCAACACTGCTTCCTCACTCCCCCCGGCCCCTCACACCCTTCCCTCCCTCACCATATCCACCTACACCACGCGTGCAACACTGCTTCCTCACTCCCCCCCGGCCCCTCACACCTCTTCCCTCCCTCACCATATCCACCTACACCACGCGTGCAACACTGCTTCCTCACTCCCCCCGGCCCCTCACACCCTTCCCTCCCTCACCATATCCACCTACACCACGCGTGCAACACTGCTTCCTCACTCCCCCCGGCCCCTCACACCCCTTCCCTCCCTCACCATATCCACCTACACCACGCGTGCAACACTGCTTCCTCACTCCCCCCGGCCCTCACACCTCTTCCCTCCCTCACCATATCCACCTACACCACGCGTGCAACACTGCTTCCTCACTCCCCCCGGCCCCTCACAACTCTTCCCTCCCTCACCATATCCACCTACACCACGCGTGCAACACTGCTTCCTCACTCCCCCCCGGCCCCTCACACCTCTTCCCTCCCTCACCATATCCACCTACACCACGCGTGCAACACTGCTTCCTCACTCCCCCCCGGCCCCTCACACCCCTTCCCTCCCTCACCATATCCACCTACACCACGCGTGCAACACTGCTTCCTCACTCCCCCCGGCCCCTCACACCTCTTCCCTCCCTCACCATATCCACCTACCCTCGCTGCTGTGCAGAGGTCTGCAGGTTTTCTGTATCATCTCCCTCACCATATCCACCTACCCTCGCTGCTGTGCAGAGGTCTGCAGGTTTTCTGTATCATCTCCCTCACCATATCCACCTACCCTCGCTGCTGTGCAGAGGTCTGCAGGTTTTCTGTATCATCTCCAAAACGAATTTGGTTTTCATTTTGAGACCCTGTCGCCCAGCTCCAGTGCGACTGGCTCCTGCCTCGTACATGCTGGAGCCAGCCTTGTTAACTGGCATCCCAGCTGTCCGCTGCATGTCGTCTTCTGTTTGCATTCTGACCAAAAGATGCGCTGCAATCACTGGAGTTTACCAGTCTTGCTGGTATGTTCATGAGGAACCGACTTGCCATACCGGATGTTGATGACAGGATTGTCAATGTCACTGTCTGCTGCCACGCCTGAAACACACGCAAAGAAAAAGAGAGCACATGGCAGCATTCATTCACCACTGCCAAAAAAGAGCGCATGGCAGCATTAATTCACACATTGCCAAAAAGAGAGCACATGGCAGCATTAATTCACACACTGCCAAAAAAGGCACATGGCAGCATTCATTCACACATTGCCAAAAAGAGAGCACATGGCAGCATTAATTCACACACTGCCAAAAAAGAGAGCACATAGCAGCATTCATTCACACTATTGCCAAAAAAGAGAGCACATGGCAGCATTCATTCACACATTGCCAAAAAAGAGAGCACATGGCAGCATTCATTCACACATTGCCCAAAAAGAGAGCACATGGCAGCATTCATTCACACATTGCCAAAAAAGAGAGCACATGGCAGCATTAATTCACACACACTGCCAAAAAAAGAGAGCACATGGCAGCATTAATTCACACATTGCCAAAAAAGAGAGCACATGGCAGCATTAATTCACACATTGCCAAAAAGGAGAGCACATGGCAGCATTCATTCACACATTGCCAAAAAAGAGAGCACATGGCAGCATTCATTCACACATTGCCAAAAAAGAGAGCACATGCAGCATTCATTCACACATTGCCAAAAAGAGAGCACATGGCAGCATTCATTCACACATTGCCCAAAAAGAGAGCACATGGCAGCATTCATTCACACATTGCCAAAAAGAGAGCACATGGCAGCATTCATTCACACACTGCAAAAAGAGAGCACATGGCAGCATTAATTCACACACTGCCAAAAAGAGAGCACCATGGCAGCATTCATTCACACACTGCCAAAAAAGAGAGCACATGGCAGCATTCATTCACACACTGCCAAAAAAGAGAGCACATGGCAGCATTCATTCACACACTGCCAAAAAAAGAGAGCACATGGCAGCATTCATTCACACATTGCCAAAAAAGAGAGCACATGGAAGCATTCATTCACACATTGCCAAAAAGAGAGCACATGGCAGCATTCATTTCACACATTGCCAAAAAAGAGAGCACATGGCAGCATTAATTCACACATTGCCAAAAAAGAGAGCACATGGCAGCATTCATTCACACATTGCCAAAAAGAGAGCACATGGCAGCATTAATTCACACACATGCCAAAAAGAGAGCACATGGCAGCATTCATTCACACATTGCCAAAAAAGAGAGCACATGGCAGCATTCATTCACACATTGCCAAAAAAGAGAGCACATGGCAGCATTCATTCACACACTGCCAAAGTGGTTGTGACATGACAAACACAAGGTCTGGACTTGGAGGAAAAAAAATGAAGCTGAACAAGATCGCCTTTCCTCTGACAAAAGTAACTAACTGTAAAGATTTAGAGAGCAGTTACAGCAGCGTGGAAAGTAAAGCACAGTGGGAGGTGTAACAGGAATGTGGCAAGTGAAGCACAGGTGGGAGGTGTAACAGGAATGTGGCAAGTGAAGCACAGGTGGGAGGTGTTAACAGGAATGTGGCAAGTGAAGCACAGGTGGGTGGTTGTAACACGAATGTGGCAAGTGAAGCACAGGTGGGAGGTCACAGCTGTTCAGAGCAAGCCACTTAGTTTTCAGAGTAAGGGAGTTTTACAGCTCACCCACAGCTGCAGAGGCCAAGCCGTGAATGCAGGTCAGGGAAAGGGGTGTTTTCTGCAGGCTGCTCCCCACCAGCCAGCTAACCGTGCTGTACTCGGCGAACTGATGTCATCTGTGTAAAGCCGGTCTGGCAACAATGTGTTCGGCATTGCTGAGCGGCCATTACAAGTGGGGCTGTTAGTTGATAATTAATAGTTGTCGTGAAAAATGTAATATACCTGTGCTTTTGAGATGACTGAATAGGCAAATTCCCGACAATTCTTTTAATACAAACTCGACTAGGTTTATTTTCCTGTAGATAATGTAGATACGGCATGAAGCTTGTACACAAGTGGTCAGGCGATATTCAAACAATGGACAACACACACACACAATTGTGCAAAAATGACGTCATCACTTTCTGGGAAGTTAATTTTCCCTAGTTAACTAGTACACAAGTTTGATATATGCCTCTGCTTGGACTACAACAACAAAAATGGTGGATTAGAAATGTGTAAGCCTTGTTTGTTCGGCCTATAACTAAATGTCTCGAATGGGACGGAAAAATAAAGCTGTGAGGTGTAACAGGAATGTGGCAAGTGAAGCACAGGTGGGAGGTGTAACACAAATGTGGCAAGTGAAGCACAGGTGGGAGGTGTACATGAATGTGGCCAGTGAAGCACAGGTGGGAGGTGTAACAGGAATGTGGCAAGTGAAGCACAGGTGGGAGGTGTAACATGAATGTGGCCAGTGAAGCCAGGTGGGAGGTGTAACATGAATGTGGCAAGTGAAGCACAGGTCGGAAGTGTAACAGAATGTGGCCAGTGAAGCCTGGGTGGGAGGTTTAACAGGAATGTGGCAAGTGAAGCCTGGGTGGGAGTGTAACATGAATGTGGCAAAGCACAGGTGGGAGGTGTAACATGAATGTGGCAAGTGAAGCACAGGTGGGAGGTGTAACAGGAATGTGGTCAGTGAAGCACAGGTGGGAGTGTAACAGGAATGTGCAAGTGAAGCACAGGTGGGAGGTTGTAACATGAATGTGGCCAGTGAAGCACAGGGGGAGGTGTAACAGAATGTGGCAAGTGAAGCCTGGGTGGGAGTGTAACATGAATGTGGCCAGTGAAGCACAGGTGGGAGGTGTAACAGGAATGTGGCAGTGAAGCACAGGTGGGAGGTGTAACAGGAATGTGGCAAGTGAAGCACAGGTGGGAGGTGTAACAGGAATGTGGCAAGTGAAGCACAGGGGGAGGTGTAACAGGAATGTGGCAAGTGAAGCACAGGTGGGAGTGTAACAGGAATGTGCAAGTGAAACACAGGTGGGAGGTGTAACAGGAATGTGGCAAGTGAAGCACAGGTGGGAGGTGTAACAGGAATGTGGCAAGTGAAACCTGGTGGGAGGTGTAACATGAATGTGGCCAGTGAAGCACAGATGGGAGGTTGTAACAGGAATGTGGCAAGTGAAGCACAGGTGGGAGGTGTAACATGAGTGTGGCAAGTGAAGCCTGGGTGGGAGGTGTAACAGGAATGTGGCAAGTGAAGCACAGGTGGGAGGTGTAACAGGAATGTGGCAAGTGAAGCACAGGTGGGAGGTGTAACAGAATGTGGCAAGTGAAGCACAGGTGGGAGGTGCAACAGGAATGTGGCAAGTGAAAGCACAGGTGGGAGGTGTAACAGGAATGTGGCAAGTGAAGCCTGAGTGGGAGGTGTAACAGGAATGTGGCAAGTGAAGCACAGGTGGGAGGTGTAACAGGAATGTGCAGTGAAGCCTGGGTGGGAAGTGTAACAGGAATGTGGCAAGTGAAGCCTGGGTGGGAGGTGTAACACTAATGTGGCAAGTGAAGCCTGGGGTGGGAGGTTGTAACAGGAATGTGGCAAGTGAAGCACAGGTGGGATGTGTAACAGGAATGTGGCAAGTGAAGCACAGGTGGGAGGTGTAACACGAATGTGGCAAGTGAAGCCTGGGTGGGATGTGTAACAGGAATGTGGCAAGTGAAGCACAGGTGGGATGTGTAACAGGAATGTGGCAAGTGAAGCACAGGTGGGAGGTGTTTAAAAGGAATGTGGCAAGTGAAGCACAGGTGGGAGGTGTAACAGGAATGTGGCAAGTGAAGCACAGGTGGGAGGTTTTAACAGGAATGTGGCAAGTGAAGCACAGGTGGGAGGTGTGTAACAGGAATGTGGCAGTGAAGCCTGGGTGGGAGGTGTAACAGGAATGTGGCAAGTGAAGCCTGGTGGGAGGTGTAACAGAATGTGGCAAGTGAAGCACAGGTGGGAGGTGTATCAGGAATGTGGCCAGTGAAGCCTGGGTGGGAGGTGTAACAGGAATGTGGCAAGTGAAGCACAGGTAAGATAAAGATAAAGATAATGTTGCTTATAGCCCAGCCGGACCGCAAAGGGCCACATCAGGCTGTCACCATGTTAAAATCAACTACCAGTCATTTGAAGAAAAAAAAAAAAAACACCTTTCATACTCTCAGTAAATGACATCGTCTAGAAACGTACAGAACTTTGTTAAAATCTTTCTTCCGTAAAATCTTAAATCAGATGAAAAATGTTAATCTCTCTCAAAAACTCAAGAATCACGTCTGGCGGGACATCCTGAACAGGATCTCATGGACTCCGCTGTAAAATGTTTGTGTCTCACATCGTGCAAGTCCCAACACCTAAAAGAACATGTTTCATGTGAGTGGTGCATGACATGGAATGCACCACGGAGCTTCTTCACTACTTTTAAAAGATAAGAATGGTAAAATCGAATGGCGGTGTGCAGCGGCACAGAACCGTTTCCTCTTTACGACCACCGACGTAGATGGGAGGAAGTCCTTAAGGTTTGGACGATCTGAAAGAGTTTGTTACTCGTCTGTGTGTTCCAATCCTCCTGCCAGAGGTCTCTCACATAATCGTTAATTTTGGGTTTCACATCTGAGCAGGGATATAAGTGATGGACAGTTTCTCTCTTGTGGCGTTCTTGGCTAAACGATCAACCATTTCGTTCCCGCCGATGCCAACATGACCAGGAACCCAAGCAAGAGTAATGTTGTAACCGTCCGCCTTCAACTTGCTAAAAAGTTTTTAAAAAAGTAAAAGTTCTGGATGCTGAAGGTTGCGGCCAGCTATGGCCTCCAAAGCTGACAGCGAATCCGACAGAACCAGAAAGTCCCTCTTCGAAGAATGTGAGATTATCTTCAAAGCCAGTACCAGAGCAGTAAGTTCAGCGGAATAGACAGAAGCATCGGAATGTATATGTTCCAACAGTATCTGAGAAGGAGCCCCAGGGCAGTAGGCTGCACAGGCCACTCCATCTTCAGACTTGGAACCGTCAGTGAAAACTTTTTGACAGGATGGGAATTTGGAACAGAGGTCAGCATACAATGCCTTGTACGCCAGAGAGCTGGTAGACTCTTTGCGAAAAGCTGCAAGATCGAAACGAATCTCTGGTGTGAAAAAGGTCCACGGAGGTTGATCCGGAAACTTGGAAAAATCGGACACAACTCCTAGATCTAGACCTGCATTCCGCACGTGAGGCCGCATACGAAGACCAAACGGCGGAATACATTTCGGGTTATTTTCAAACTTACTTTGGAACGGAGGGTCAAAGACACAGTCATAGGGAGGATTCTGCGGTTCTGAGAACATCGGATATAATAATTCAAAGACAGCTTCAGCCTGCGGTTGGACAGTGAAGGTTCACCCGCCTCTGCGTACAGGCTGTACACAGGGGTGGTGCGGAACGCTCCAAGACAGAGACGAAGCCCTTGATGGTGGATAGGGTCCAAGAGTTTGAGGTAAGACGATCTTGCGGAGCCGTAGACAGCACAACCGTAGTCCAGTTTGGAATGGACCAAGGCTCTGTAGAGGTGCAGCAAAGTTTTCTTATCAGCGCCCCAGTCGTGTGCGCTACGACCCGCAGAATATTCAGTGCTTTCTGGCAAGCAGTTTTGAGGTGTTTGATGTGGCTGAGAAAGTTAAGTTTCTGGTCAAAAATGACTCCCAAAATTTGGCCTCTTTAACAGCTGGAATGGGAGATTTCCCTACTTGAAGTTCAGGATCTGGAAAAAACTGACGGAAATTATGGAAGTGAATACACTGCGTCTTTGTTGGAGAAAAGGTGAAACCGTTTTCATCTGCCCACCGATGGATTTTATCTACGCAAAGCTGGAGCCTGCGCTGGACACTCGGTACAGGCTTCCAGTTGCGTAGACAGCAAAATCATCCACAAACAATGAGCAGTCTGAACCCTGCTGAACTGATTGAACAATGTTGTTGATTTTAATACAAAGAGGGCAGGAGACAGTATGCTCCCCTGTGGAACACCCAACTCCTGCTCGTGGACATCAGAGAGAGTGGTGCCAACCCGGACCTGAAACTGTCGTTCTGCCAAAAAATTTTGAATGAAAAGCGGAAGATGACCTCGAAAACCCAGATCATGGAGATCATGAAGTATCCCCGACTTCCAGGTGGTATCGTAGGCCTTCTCCAAGTCAAAGAAAATTGCCACTGCATGCTGTCTGTTCAAAAAGCGTTCCGAAGTATAGATTCCAGACGAATCAAATGGTCAACAGTAGTCCGATGTTGTGCGGAAACCACACTGTTTCTTTCGCCAAAAGGCCATCGGTTTCGAGTTTCCACATGACCTAGCATTGACCATTTTCTCCATCAATTGCAGACACAGCTGGTCAAAGCTATGGGACGGTAGTTTGATGGATTAGAAAGATCTTTTCCAGGTTTGGGGATGGGAATAATGAGGGCTTTCCGCCAAGAGGTGGAAAGAAACCTGTAATCCACACATGGTTGTATACCTGTAGCAGTATGTTCAGACCTTCTTGCGGAAGATGTTTCAACAGTTGATAATAAATTTATCCATACCTGGAGAGGAATCGCTGCAAGAAAGTAAGGCAGATTTCAGCTCGTTTTAACGTGAAAGGAAGATTGTAGTCTTCCATGTTGTCGGACGAAAAGTTGCAGGGTGATTTTTCTTTTAGGGCTTTGTTTTTGACAAAAGTGGTTGATTTGTTAGAAGAGAGGAAATTCTTTTCAATGGTTGAAGCAAGCAGATTAGCAACTGCTTTTTTGTCTGTTATTAAAGAGTCAGAAAACTTGAGATGGTCACAGTGGACAGGTGTTCTTCCCTTTGATTTTCTTAAATGATGTTCCACACTTTTTTCTTGGAAGTTTTCGATGTCAGCCTGGAGCAGAAACTTCTCCAGACCGACGTTTACTGATTTTAAAAGTGTGTCTCGATTTGGCACGAAGTTTTTGATGGGCTCGAGCGTTGGGACCCGAAGGTCGTTGTACACCTGACGCTGAGCCCGTTTTCGAACTTTGGAAATTTGTTGGCAGTCTGAATCAAACCAGGGGTTTTTGGCATTTGAAGTTTATCGGAAGACACTGGAATACAAGCTTTAGCACACTTGATCACAGTGTTAGTCAGTGATTCTGCTGGTCCGGACTCTGAAGAAAATCAGCGTCCTGAATGCCTTAGAAATAGTGGCTGCAAATAGATCCCAGTTTGCTTTCTTATAATTTAGATGTTGAGAGACAGAGACGTGTTCAGTTATTACAGGTTGTAGAAGGACAGGGAAATGGTCACTTCCGTGCAGATCGTCATGGACAGACCACTCATAGTCCAGGACCACGAGGGGTCACAAACCAACAAATCTAAACACGAAAGTGAACCTGTGGAAGAGTGGAGGTAAGTTGCGGATCCGTCGTTCAGACAACACAAATCCAAATCCGAAAGGACATCCTCAATTAGCAGACCTCTGGATGACGAACTGACACTACCCCAAAGAGGATTGTGACCGTTAAAGTCACCCAACAGCAAAAGAGGTCGAGGAAGTTCACCTATCAGACTGACAAGGTCCTGACGACAAACCGGGACAGAAGAGGTAGATAAAGAGAACAGATTGTCACAGTCTTGTGGAGAGTAACTCTCGCAGCTACAGCCTGAAGGGAGGTAACAGAGCGACAGGACTATACAACAAAGTTTTGTGTAGAGAAGGGCAACACCGCCTGACAGTCCCAACGTGGATGGTTGTGCAGGTTTTGAAAGAATATTAAAGCCAGAAAGAGTAAAGGTCTTCTGGCTTTGAATTTGAGTTTCCTGAAGAGCCACGACGGAAGGTTTTATTGATTGACACAGAAGCTGCAGCTCCTCGAAGTTGGAATGTAGTCCACGATATTCCAATGGAATATTGTACTATCCATGTGCAGAGGGCGAAAAGGAGAGAGATCAGGTCATCTCCACCTCAACGTCTGCTTCCAATGGAGTGAATTTGTTATTCAGTTTCACTGGACTGTGTTGGTCTACAGACCTGTTGGCAGACTTTCCAACAGGTGAAGAAGGTCTGGATTTGGGAGACGGTGGAGGTTTCTTCCTCATCTCCACCATCTCCACACCCGGGTTGAACTCCCTTGCCCGCACGGGCACTGGACAGAGGAGTTCGAGGGGGATTGCTGGTTTTTTAATCTGCCCAGCAGCAATGTTGTAGACTGCTGGGCAGTCTGAGGGGTGGCGGATTTTTTTGCCTCCACCAGGGGCATTCACTTTGGTTGGAAGGTGTGACCTGCTTCCACCAGAGTTGACAGTTCTTCCTTGCAATGTCTTCGAAAACGTAAAGTCATCAGTCTGACAGCAGACTGACCGAGTACGAACTGTGGGAACTTTCTTTACGCCGAAGCATACGAAGAAGCTGTCGGCGTCTGACTGCCCACAACCTGTTTCCGGGCTTCAAAAAAGGAGATCTTCTTTCTGTTTTAAACTCTTTGTATTGCGGATTCCTGAATCCAAAGAGGACAGTTTTCGTGAAGAGGAGGGATGGTCGCCACCGCAGTTTGCACAATGTGCCGATCTTTACACGGCCCATCAGGTTGCCTTGCAGCAAATACCGCACACCTCCTGCCCAGAACAACGGTCTCTGACATGGCCAAACTTCTGGCATCTGAAGCACCTCAACGGGACGGAACATATAACTGAACCCGGACATTCAGGTAGCCGACTTTGATGCCCGGGAGGCAGCACAGAGTTGCAGAATGTCAGAAAGAGGGTGTTGGTGGCCACTCTTTCTGCACCTTTCTTTACCGTCACCCTGCGCACCTCCGTCACACCCTGGATGCCAGCTCCGTTTTGATCTCTGCCTCTGAAACACCTGATAAATCCCTGCAGCGAATCACTCCTTTCGATGAATTCAACTGTTTGTGGGGAGTCACCCTGATCTCCCTGTCCACTAGTTTTGTTGCCTTCAGCAGCTGTTCAGATTGTTTTTGTAAATTTACATTGAATTAGAAACGAGCCGTTCCTCAACCTCTTGATGGACCGAGGGTCACCTGCTAAGCCTTGAAACCCCTTTTGGATAGCAAAAGGGCTAAGAGCTGAAAGGGGTCTTTCTTGCTCCGTTCCTTCCATAACGAGCCAGGAAGCCCAGAAACCTGTCTTCTGTCGTACCTCCATATCCGAATCGCTGTCAGAATCGAAATCCCCTGAAATAGGGGATGCTGCCTTCCTCTTTTTTGGGGGATGTGTTTGAAAAAGCCATATTTATTTTATTATGTTTCATCTCTCCCTTACCCACCCAACTTGGAGTCCAACTAAGGGGCCAGGGCCAAGAAACCAATGTCTTGACCCCTTCCAGCTTCGGGAGAGACATACGACAAACAGAAACCACCAACCCTATCCCCCCTGATCATGCTCAACTCCCGGGAACAGAGAGCTGAGCACTGCAGGGGTTAACTTGGCCAGCAGGGGAACTGTCTGTCTTGACCCAGCCCCAAGAAGGGAGCCGATTAGTACACCCAGGCCAAAGTGTACTCCCTGTCTAGGAGAGGTCCGAGCCAAAGTGATGTGTTGAGAGCGCTGGCCCTCTCAATCACCAGGGTCTCATTCCCCTCCGACACAGGTCACACCGCACGGCAAACGCGGCGGATCTTTAGGAGACCACAGAGAAAAAGGAGTGTGGAAAAGAAGACTTGAAGGGGAGACGAAGATAGAAAAGGGCCAAACAAGAAAGGCAGAAAACAAGAAAAGGAGAAAGGCGGGTTACTCTTTTGTCAGGATCCTCACCCTTAGCCTATCTGACATGGGAAGCCCTACCAGGGGCATCAACTCCTTACCACGTTACGCTTAGGCCAGACAGCATCTTTGGGTTCTCGGACCTAGAAGCAGTTTGAAAAAACCAGCCTATCTCCGAGTATTGATCCCCCGCCAGTAAAGCCTAAGGGTCACTGGACCGCGCAAGCCCTCCGACCACGACAAGGTTGCAACCCCCGGAGGGTGAAGCACAGGTGGGAGGTGTAACAGAATGTGGCAAGTGAAGCCTGGGTGGAGGTGCAACAGGAATGTGGCCAGTGAAGCACAGGTGGGAGGTGTAACATGAATGTGGCAAGTGAAGCACAGGTGGGAGTGTAACAGGAATGTGGCAAGTGAAGCCTGAGTGGAGGTGTAACAGGAATGTGGCAAGTGAAGCCTGGGTGGGAGGTGTAACATGAATGTGGCAAGTGAAGCACAGGTGGAGGTGTAACAGGAATGTCAGACTGTTGGTGAGAGCTGGGGCAGCCATGCCAGTCTGATTAGAATGAGGACAAATCTGTATGAATGTTCATGCTTCCTGACATGTTGTTACTCAGCTAGCTCAGATAAAGATTAAACATCGAGCCTGCCACAGATCTGACCAACAGGTTTTGATCTTGACCTTTGAGAAGACAAAAGAAGAGTTGTCACCAAAAATCAAATCAAATTTTTTTAAAATCACCTTTTCTCTTTTATACCTAATACGTAAGTGTAGAGCTATTTCCATTTATCTTACAGTATTTCTCTTCAAGTCATTCCATGCTATGTTCAGCATATACATACACCACTTCAACAATGGTTGCCTTCCAACATGTGAACATGATCCAACCTTCAATGACTTTGGCTGTTTTGTGACACATCATATCAAAATCTAACAAGCAAAGTTGGTATTGCAGGAATAATGACCAGCAAGCACTTAAACCATAAACAAATTCTTTTCTTTTTGTTTTTGTTACAAATGTTTTCCCTTAGGTTGACAAGGGAAAATACTCTTTGGCGCAAAGTGAGATACAATTTCAGAATAAACCATTTTCTTTCCCGGTTTCACGCCGTTAAATTCAGCTGACTGTGAAGTCTCCCAAGATGGAATTGACAGCGGGCAAGAATCTTGTCTGCAGAACATCATTCCTCCAGTTTCTGTCAAGAAGAGCACACACAGGCTGATTACAGAACATCATTCCTCCAGTTTCTGTCAAGAAGAGCACGCACAGGCTGATTACAGAACATCATTCCTCCAGTTTCTGTCAAGAAGAGCACACACAGGCTGATTACCTGAGGTGGACGGTTGGTTCCCTGCAACAGGATCCCAAATATTCACAGCCTGGGCCATCTCCGATGCTATTCACCTGCTCCTCTGCCTTGGAATGAACTATGGCTCAAATTCTCCCTGGGGAAATACAAGAAGACATCTATGACATCAATGAACAACTAATCATCATTATCCTCCCCCTCATAACGATAATGATAAACAAGTTCAACATGTGCTTAACGACATTTGTTGGCTGTTAGATATAATCATTTTCAACCTGAGCATACTTTCTATGTACCATAAGTTGGGAATGTAATATTCTTACCTGCTTTTGTAGGGCAAATCCAGCATGCATGCACATGCACACAAACACACATACACATAAATACAGCAAGCATGCATGCATGTGCACACAAACACACATAAATACAGCCAAAGCAATACAGTTCTCTCAACCTGCCATACAAACAAGAGACTGAGAGACCCTGTAAAGGTGAATGCTTTGTGCCGCCAATACATGGGTAATGAGGATAACACCCCCATGCTTTGTGCCGCCAATACATGGGTAATGAGGATAACACCCCCATGCTTTGTGCCGCCAATACATGGGTAATGAGGATAACACCCCCATGCTTTGTGCCGCCAATACATGGGTAATGAGGGTAACACCCCATGCTTTGTGCCGCCAATACATGGGTAATGAGGATAACACCCCCATGCTTTGTGCCGCCAATACATGGGTAATGAGGATAACACCCCATGCTTTGTGCCGCCAATACATGGGTAATGAGGATAACACCCCCATGCTTTGTGCCGCCAATACATGGGTAATGAGGATAACACCCCCATGCTTTGTGCCGCCAATACATGGGTAATGAGGATAACACCCCCATGCTTTGTGCCGCCAATACATGGGTAATGAGGGTAACCCCCCCACCCCACCCACCCCTTCCTGACCCAGTTTGATTTGGAAATTCAGCAGACCTATCATCATCAAGTACAGTGACATTTGATAACACCTCATGAAAAGTGAAGCAGTTCATCATCATCAAGTACAGTGACATTTGATAACACCTCATGAAAAGTGAAGCAGTTCGTCATCAAGTACAGTGACATTTGATAACACCTCATGAAAAGTGAAGCAGTTCGTTATCATCAAGTACAGTGACATTTGATAACACCTCATGAAAAGTGAAGCAGTTCGTCTTGACTGGTTTTTGTCACCTGTTCTGAAATACAGCTTTTTTCAATGTCAGCTGAATTTAAAGTTCTTCACTCGTAATACTTGTAAGTACTTCATATGTATGACACAATGGAAGATCATTCAAACTTCTTGATGGACATCATCTTCTTATGACGAGCTTAAGGTTTACACATCAGTAAAAAAAAAAAAAAAAAACAGAACAAAACAAAAGAACCTACATTGTGGTTGATTACAACAATCAGAAATGGAAATATCTAAATAATTCTCATCATGACACAAAATCAACAACGGTACTGGTAACCAACAGGTTACTTTTCTCGAGGAAAGAAAGACTTCTCATTTTAAGAAGCAAGATATCAGGATTGTGTACCGCTCATCCGCCATGGAATTCATTGTCAATTAGCAGAAAATTGACATCATGTGGACCTTTGTCTTCTCTGCTGCAAAATGAACGTTTCTAGCTCTTCTTTTTTCATTCAGTCTGATAACTGATAATGCCTGTTTTTACATGCTGACCATCAATTTAGTCTACACTTGTCAACTGTTTTGCTTAAGAAAAGTCCAAGGAGTCATCTTATCTTTTTTTTCGTTTTACTTATTACTCTCTCATCATCATATAATATCAATATTAATTCATTGCCTTATTCTCCCCTCCCCCCTCTCCCCCCACCCCATATTCCACCATCCACCTCCCTCCTTTCCCTCATCAATCTCTCACTCTCAATACCCTCTCTACTGTCTTTTATTTTTTTAATTCATGACTTCTACAGTGTCTTAACTATCCCCTCCTCCCCCCCCCCCCCTTTTTTTTTTCCCCCTCCCATCTTTCTCAAGCAAGAATTCATGTATCGGCTTTGAAAGAAATGAAGGGAAATGACATTTATCAAATGTGGTGCAGAACACCTCGACATGTTGCCTTAGACCATTCTGAAAGAACATTCCTAACCCATTCAATACTCTCAAGGAAGGGTTTTTTTTTCTCTTTGTTTTCCATGCAGATAATTGCATTTGTACTTGCCATCAAAATGCAAAAACAATTAGAAAAAAAATCATAAACATTTCTTAAACTTGCACAATGAACTGGGAAGCCTTGTCATCCTGTATTCCTCTATCGATTTCTAATTTGAAGGAGGAAAATATGGCACTTTTTTATTATTATTCTAATATTACAAAGTAGAGCAGAAACTGGTCTCTGTTTATGTGAGTGAAAACTCAAACACATTACACTTTACTTCCCTTACAAAAATCAACTGTGCACTGGAGGTTTGTGGTTTTGTTTCAAATCAAACATTGACTTGCAAAGTATTGCAAATGTTCTTTTTAACTATTAAAGTTCTGATCTGCATATATTATATGCGGACATCAATACAAAACTAGTATTGACTTCCTGATCCAAACATGAGGAAGTGCATAAGTTAAATTACAAAGAAATTCACATAATGAGTGTGGATATAAGCAGAATTAACTGTCGATCCCATTTGTGTTATTTTGTAGAGACTGGGTTTTTTTGTTTGTTTGAAGTGAATCATGACTACACAAGGAAGAAAATTATATTACTCATGCACAACCATGAGAAAAATTTCCCAGCCATGGTGTATTTCGCAAGGTTCACTCACTACCCGTGACTACCTGCTATAATGCACTGACTGCAAACGGAAGAAAATCCATCACACAAATGCACATGTATACCGAGTCAATGAGAGAGAGCCAGACAGACACAGAGAGAGACAGGGAGTAAGAAACAGAGAAATACAGTATACAAGTGTGTGTGTGTGTGTGTGTGTGTGTGTGTGTGTGTGTGTGTGTGTGTGTGTGTGTGTGTGTGTGTGTGTGTGTGTGTGTGCCCTGAGAAGAACATGCTCTCTAAGACATTTGTAAGGAGATTTTCATAATTCTTCCTTTGCTGATGCTGTGCCCCAGGTTGTACACACTGCGGCATGCCCCCTCTTGTGTATCTGAACGCGCTCAGTCGACCTGATGTAGAGTGTGAGAGGAGGCTCTCTATCTTTACTGTACATTGTGGATGAAGATTCGCAGACCCTCTCACTCTTGCTACTCTATAAAAAATCTGTGACAGTCACAGAGCTGTCTGACTTTTGGCTGTGTTAGTTGCTCTTATGTCTGGCTGGACCCTGTTTGAGTCTGAAACACTGTCATGCTGATGGTTTGGATTAAAGGAGTCACTGAATTATGATGAAATGGAAAATGCACCTCTCCTCACAATACAGACAATCTTCACAACCTTCACAGACAAACAATCTTCACAGACAATCTTCACAAAATGAACTTTCTCACCAAAACTGCCTTCATAAGCATTCTTTATGAAGCTGTCAATCTGTCGACTGAAGGCGAGGTAAATGTCTCTACCATCCTGGTAGATGCTGTCAATCTGTCGACTGAAGGTGAGGTAAATGTCTCTACCGTCCTGGTAGATGCTGTCAATCTGTCGACTGAAGGTGAGGTAAATGTCTCTACCATCCTGGTAGATGCTGTCAATCTGTCGACTGAAGGTGAGGTAAATGTCTCTACCGTCCTGGTAGATGCTGTCAATCTGTCGACTGAAGGTGAGGTAAATGTCTCTACCGTCCTGGTAGATGCTGTCAATCTGTCGACAGAAGGCGAGGTAAACGTCTCTACCGTCCTGGTAGATGCTGTCAATCTGTCGACAGAAGGCGAGGTAAACGTCTCTACCGTCCTGGTAGATGCTGTCAATCTGTCGACTGAAGGCAAGGTAAATGTCCCGTCTTGGTAGGATCGCTTATCTGGAATATAATGCATCAGCATTCTTCCTTTCAGTCTTCTGCAGTGTTCCCTGTAAATGTCACACCCAGAAGAAGCAAGCAGCTGTGGTCTCAGCAGGATTGATGATTGGTAAGCCATCCTGTATCTGCTTCTCTTCCAAGTATTCCAGCAGTTCTAAAGCTGTGGCAACTTCTCTTTGGCAGACTGGAAGTTGTCTTAGATGTGCTGTGGGCTGATGCTTTTCTGTATAGTAACACCAGGCCTTCTGGGTGGAGCTTGGCTTCCATGGAGATGACATTTCCCACCTTAGCTTGGCTTCCATGGAGATGACATTTCCCACCTTAGCTTGGCTTCCATGGAGATGACATTTCCCACCTTAGCTTGGCTTCCATGGAGATGACATTTCCCACCTTAGCTTGGCTTCCATGGCGATGACATTTCCCACCTTAGCTTGGCTTCCATGGAGATGACATTTCCCACCTTAACTTGGCTTCCATGGAGATGACATTTCCCACCTTAGCTTGGCCAGGAAAGCACTGTCCCGAAGCCCATTTGCACATCATCAGTTTCGGCTGTCCTGACAAAGCCCAGTTGCACATCATCAGTTTCGGCTGTCCTGACAAAGCCCAGTTGCACATCATCAGTTTCAGCTGTCCTGACAAAGCCCATTTGCACATCGTCAGTTTCGGCTGTCCTGACAAAGCCCATTTGCACATCATCAGTTTCGGCTGTCCTGACAAAGCCCATTTGCACATCATCAGTTTCGGCTGTCCTGACAAAGCCCAGTCGCACATCCTCATTTCGGCTGTCCTGACAAAAGTGTAGATGCCTTATGCAGGAAGGGGCTTTTTGTTGTCCACACAGGAAATGAAGCAGGCAATGTGCTAGACTTGTCACACACAGGAAATGAAGCAGGCAATGTGCTAGACTGGTCACACACAGGAAATGCAGCAGGCAATGTGCTAGACTGGTCCTCAATATTGTCTTTAATACACCTGCCTTTCCCTTTTAAGAGTATAACGTTAATCTCATATTTAGGAGGAGGGAAATTAGCATTATACTTCAAGAGCAATTTTTGTAATCCTTCTCCTTCATCATGCTTAGTAAGATGCATCTGTTTTGGGAGGCATCCAAGGGTGCAAAAATTGGAGGGCTGTTTACAACTCTTGTGAAAATCAAATGGAGATTTACTAAGAGACAGAGACAGAGAGAGAGAGAGAGAGAGAGAGAGAGAGAGAGAGAGAGAGAGAGATTGACACGCACTATGTGTGTGTGTGTGTGTGTGTGTGGTGTGTGTGTGTGTGTGTTTGTGTGCGAGCATGTGCGTTGACTACTTTGATTTATATTATTACTTTCCTGATAATATATTGTATCATTTCATCATTTACAAACTTTCGGATGGTTTTTCTATGTATTTTAAAGAATTGTGTGAATGAATGACTTGTGAGTTGATTTTAACGTGGTGACAGCCCTGATGTGACCCTTTGTGGTCGGCTGGGCTATAAGCAACATTATCCTATCCTATCCTTCATCATTTACTTGTTATTTTCAAACACTGCCATGTTCATTACAATATCAATATCTGCTCCAAAAATATAACAATCAAATGTTAGTAACTACAGATCTTTTTAATCAGAATCAGGATCAGGATCAGGATTTGGGCATTGTATCAAAACAACTTAGCCTATTTATTTTGGCTTTATACACCCCTTCTGTACACATATATTTCTTTTCATGTCTGTTGATCCGTCATAGGCTAGTTCAGTCCAATTATCCATCGATTTCATATTTTATTTTAGTTATTAATTCATGTTTATCTATGAGGTTCATAAATACATTATTATTTGGTGCACGTTTGATGTTAGTTGTAAATTCATTCCAAAATTTGGTTACTCTGTAAGTAAATGTAAATTTTCTCAAATTAGTTCTGGAATATTGTTTAAATATCTTATCTTCACTGTTCCTTGTAGTATCTTTCTGTGGAGCACAAAAAAGCATGCCCTATCAACATCATCAATACCATTAAATATCTAATATGTTTGAATCAAGTCTCCTCTTATTCTTCTTGCCTTAAGTGTTGGAAGTTGTCGATATTTTCATCTTTCCTGGTATGAGTGATCCTTTATATTATGGATCATCTTTGTTGCTCTTCTTTGAACCTGTTCTAGAGCTTCTGATTGTCTCTTTAGTACTGGATACTATACAGTATTTCCATATTCAAGAACAGGTCTAACTAGTGTCTTATATGATTTTTAAAATGTGTCCTTTTCTATAAACATAAAGGTTCTTTTTATTATTCCAATTATTCTGTTGGCGTTGTTAACACTGTTCACAATATGTTTGTCAAATAGCAAATTTTTGTTGAGAAAGTCATGTATCTTCAGAGAGCTTTTGGATTATTTCTGCATTCCTTTGATAGCTTCTTTTCAATTTCCTTTTTTGCTTTTCTTATTTTTTTTTAGAAGTATTACGTGCTTTAATATAATTTTGATAATCTTTTTCCTGCTCAGTGACTATTATGAAAGAGATTAACATTTTTCATCTGATTTAAGATTTTACTGAAGAAAGATTTTTAACGAAGTTTCTGGTGCGTTCCTAGAAGATGTCATTTAAAGAGATGTGTGAAAGTTTTTTGGTTTTTTTGTGTGTTTTTTAAATGACTGGTGAGTTGATTTTAACGTGGTGACAGCCCTGATGTGGCCCTTTGCGGTCGGCTGGGCTATAAGCAACATTATCTTATCCTATTTTTCAGTTCAGTTCAGTTCACTTGGGACTTTGATAGCCTCACAGCTTTTTGTGTCCCAATCATCTTATTTCATAAACATTGGTTGCTTAATGCATGCATATGCTCAGGATATATTTTAATCTATTCTATTACTTTATTTCTATCAATCAAATTGAGATTTTAACATATTTAACTCAGCGTTAGTATCCAGAAGGTTTTTAAAAGTATTCAAATCTTTTGCTTTTTTAATGTGCGCAGGTAGTTTGTTCCAATACGGTGCCACTCTGTTACTAAATGAAAATTTTCTAATATTAGTGCGACAATATTTAATTTGGATTTTGTTATCAGAATTTCTTGTAATTTGATTAGTGGTTAGTTGAAAAAATGTGTTAAAATTTGTACTGTTAAGTCCCTTAAATAGCTTGTAAGTCTCAATCAAGTCTCCCCTTATTCGTCTGAACTTTAACGATGGTAAATTTAACCTTCGCAATCTATCTGCATAGCTAACATATTTGAATTCCTTAATTAACAAGGTGGCTCTTTTTTGTACTTTCTCAATACTTGCTGATTGCCTTTTTAAATAAGGGCTCCATATCACATTTCCATACTCCAGGTGGGGTCTAACTAATGCCTTATATAGTAATGTAAAAACTTCAGTATCCAAATATGAAAAAGACCGTCTGATTATGCGGAGCATTTTATTTGCTTTCATCATTACACTGTTTATGTGCTTGTCAAATTTCAGACTGCTATCAAACATTACACCAAGATCTTTTTCTTCTGAAACGGAATCAACATCTGAGACAGCATCATTATATTTCATAGTATATGTATACTCCGGATTATTTTTTCCATAATGTATAACCTTGCATTTAACTGGATTAAAATATAAATTCCATGTTTCACTCCACTTAATTAGATTATCAATATCATCTTGTAATTTAAGATGGTTACTTACAGGATCATATATTTTCGTATCATCTGCAAATATTTTACATGAACTAATTACACATTCTGGCAGGTCATTTATAAAAACTGTGAACAGAATAGGTCCAAGAATACTTCCCTGCGGAATACCGCTTACAACATCTATATTTGAAGAATAATTATTTCCAACTTTCACCCTTTGTACTCGATTAGAAAGAAAACTCTTAATCCAGTTGTATATATTCCCATTTATACCATAACCTTCTAATTTTTTTAACAATCGGTAGTGGGGCACAGAGTCAAAAGCTTTCCTAAAATCCAAGTAAATTACGTCAAAAGCAAGCCCATCATCGATCATATTTGTAAAATCTTCCATTACCTCTAAAAGTTGTGTCATACAAGATTTACCCTGTCTAAATCCATGTTGGCAATCTGAATATAAGGAAAAATCATTCATATGGTTTACTATTGCATCTCTCACAATGACTCAAGCACTTTGCAAAGGATACAAGTCAAACTTACAGGGCGATAATTTCCTGGGTCAGACCTGGTGCCTTTTTTAAATATAGCAGTGACTAGGAACTTCTGGTACATATTATATTTCTTTTCTACAAATTTCATTGCCTTTCATAAGTTTGTATTCTTTGGCATTTGCCTATAGAATCTTTCACATATAAAGTTATACCTCTTTTGGGATTCTCACTGAAGAACAGTTCATAACCTGGTACGTGTATTGAATATTCAACAAAATTTACCCTTTTCTGTTGTTGTTGTTGTTGTTTTTTGCTATAGACTGTTACTATAATATTTTGTGGTTTATATTCTTCACTGATACAAGTAACTCATCGTTCTAGTCCATCTGCATTTGTATACATGAATAATCCCTCTACCCTCCTCGACCACTCTATAAGCTTGTGCACAATTCTGCCTTTTTAGGGAACATTCAGTGATTAATCGACTGCGAAATCTTCTTCACTGTGATTGCAACTTTCTGCCCCTGTTATAATCACTGCGTCCGAAGTTTGGGTAAGGACATGATAAATTCGATATACGACTACAAATGAATTGTTAAAAACAAAATTTAAAAATAAAAAAAATCAATGAGAAATGGGGTTCGTGCAACTTAACACTTACCCTCCAAACTGCTTCCTGTAAAACCATTTGTCTCAGAGAAGATGCCACTCCTTTACCAGCTCTTTCAACTTCGTTTAACTTCCCTCTAATCATTACTGAAAACTGATTGACCAGAGGCCTAGGCTATAGGGCCTAGGCTATTAATATTATGAAAACTGCTCCGACTTCACCAAATCTGATCTGATTGGTTTAACAATGGGCTATTTTGCACGCACAAATCTGATTGGTTGAAGGGAAACGAGTGGGATAAATAGCAGTCTTGCTCTTCACCATTCGCAAGGATACCATACAAAAGTCGAACTGTCGGGCATGTTTTAATGAGAGAGAGAGAGAGAGAGAGATGAAATCAAAGACCTACTAGTCTCTTGATCCAATCGCTTTGTAGCTCCATTCTAAGCCATTATTTACCTTCCCCACCCCCACGTCAAACAGTACCGTCTTCCGCTATGACGACCGAGGTTATTTTTGGACTGGTCTAAATGAGAGCGACGGGAAAACCCAAAGAAGCAACTTGTCTGTTACTGTTTCAGTTTCTTCTTCTTCTTCTTCCTAAAATACTGGTTCACTCAAAAACGAGTAGGTCACCAGCGCGCATGTTAAAAAGTAAAATAAAATAACATAAAATAGTGCGACTCAGACTGTTGGCCCCTGGAGCAAATTTGGCAACAAGGGGTCGCACTCGATATTCAAGAAGTTAAAAGCAATGGCCAAATTTAGGCCCAGGTAACAGTAAAATATCTGGGGAAGTAAAAATAGAAAATCGTCAATATGCAGATCTCAAAACTGTCGAATCAATTTGTTTTTTGAATGAGATTGCATTTGTGGCAATCTTGATGGCACCCGGCAGTGAGTTCCACAGCCGTACAGAACTGGGATAAAAAGAATGTAAGTGGCTGTCAATATCTGATGCAGGTATATGTATAACATTGACCGCCACTCCTGGTGCTACTTTTATTCAATACTAGTTGTTCCATTGGAATATCAATTACTTTAGCTCTGCCTTTGAAGAAGATGTTAAGTTTGATAAAAAGCTCTTCTCTCTTCTAAGGGTTTCCATTCTAATTTCAGGTTCAGGTTCAGGTTCAGATTTAGGGGCGATGATTTTCATCATAGCCTCACGGCTTTATATGCCCCTTCTTTATATGCTCTGTCATTGGTCAGGTCGACAGCGAGCCCAGTTTTTATTTTCGACCATCAAAGTCGAACATGATGTCTGTTATTATTTCATGCTTATCGATAAGATTTTTAAAAGAGTTAATATCCGGTGCACGTTTGATGTTCGGAGTTAGTTTATTCCAAATTGGTGCTATCCTCTGGCTGAAGAAATGTTTCCTTATATTAGTATTAACTTGCTGTATTTGTACTTTGTCACAACTGTTACGGGTTATGTTAGTTAGTGCAGGTTCAAAAAAACATGCTTGATCAATATCATCTAGATTATTGAAAATTTTATATGTTTGGATTAGATCTCCTCTTATCCTTCTAGCTTTGAGGGATGGTAACCTTAGGTACCTTAATCTGTCTTCATATGGATAATCAGCAATGTCCGGTATTAACTTAGTTGCTCTTCTCTGCACCTTTTCTATTTCTGTTGACTGCCTTTTTAGTCTTGGAGACCATATCACATTGCCATATTCAAGAATCGATCTCACCATTGCCTTGTATAGTCTAAGAAAGGTATCTCTGTCCAAGTATGTAAAAGTTCTCTTAATAATACCAATCATCTGCACGGCTTTCTTGACGGTCTGTGCAATGTGTCTGTCAAAGAGTAAGTCTTCATCAAATGTTACTCCCAAGTCTTTTTCCTCTTCACAGCACGTTATTTGAACTTCTTGATCCCCAACTTTCATACTGTAGTTTAATTTAGGGTTTCTTTTGCCAATATGTAATACTTTGCATTTGGATGTATTGAAGTACAAATTCCATGAGTTAGACCAATTTATGAGTAGCTCAATGTCATTTTGCATTGTAAGGTGTTTGGATGGTGAACTGTACAACTTAGTATCATCAGCAAAAATCTTGCATGTGCTTTTTAACCCGTCTGGTAAGTCATTTATAAATATAGTAAATAATATAGGTCCCAGTATGCTGCCTTGCGGGATTCCACTAATGACATTAGCATTACTAGAAACAGAAGATCCAACTCTAACATTCTGAACTCTATCTCTCAAGAAGTCTTCAATCCAATCTAAAACTTTTCCCAGTATACCATACGATTTGAGTTTACTAAGTAGTCTGGCATGTGGGACCGAATCGAAGGCTTTACGAAAGTCCAGGTACAAAACATCAATGCTATCTCCACTATCAATTAACTTAGTGAAGTCTTCCATTACCTCAAGCAACTGTGTAATACAAGATCTACTTTGACGAAAACCATGCTCATGTTCTTCCTAGTATTCCCCTTTTCTCTGATGTGGTTCCCTGTTACGAACCGTGCTGCTCTCTTCTGAATCTTTTCGAGGTTATCAATGTCCTTTAGATGGTAAGGATCCCAAACTGAGCAACCATATTCCAGTACTGGTCTAACCAGTGTTTTGTAGCAGTCGTCTTTAACCTTTTGGGGCAGTCGTTGATATTCCTGTATAAGAAAGCTAAGATGTTATTTGCTTTCTTACATACTAAATTGTAATGTTCTTTCCATTTGAGACGACTATCTATAATCACGCCTAAATATTTTGCAGCATTAGTTTCTTTAAGAATAGTATTATGGATAGAATAATCTGATCTAATTGGTGAGCGTTTGTTACATATACGCAACACTTGGCACTTTTGGGGATGAAATTCCATTTTCCAAGTTCTTTCCACTCCTTGTAAAGCGTTTAGATCTTCTTGTAGAATGCGTGTATCATTCTTGCTTCTGATTGTTCTATGTACTAAGCTGTCATCTGCAAAAAGCCTTATAGTAGTTCCAGGAGAGAGATTTCTACTTATGTCATTTATATAAATTAAGAAAAACAAGGGCCCCAGAACAGTTCCCTGTGGTACACCTGACAAGACTGGTTTACAATGGGATGACGACCCTTCCACAACAACTTTCTGCGTTCTCCCAACGAGGAATGATCTAGCCCATTTTAGCAAAGAACCGCCAATGCCGATGTGTTCTAATTTAAGCAGCAGGCCCTCATGGTCAACCTTATCAAAGGCTTTAGAAAAGTCTAATAAAATTGCATCTATTTGTTGTCTGTTGTTAAGACAGTTATTAAAATCATTGAGAGTTGTGGGGGGCCGGATAGCTCAGTTGGTAGAGCGCCGGACTTGTGATCCTGGGGTTGCGGGTTCGAATTTCGGTATAGGGGGATTTTTCCCTCGGAGTTAACATTGGTTCTGACTCCATTCCCCATATAGTCCTTCGAATGAGACTATAAACCGAGGTTCCGTGTGTGAACGCACGCATAACATCTTGCACACACGTCAAATCCCATCACCAACTTTCGGAAGAGAAGGCCAGTTTGGCCGTTGGTATGGATGACACGTGACACATAGCATGCACCTTCCCCGAAGATGGAGTATGGCTGCCTTAATGGCGGGATAAAAAAGGGTCATACACACAAAACTCCACTGCCTGGCTATACAGGGAGTGTCCGCAGGAGTATCAGCCTGCGTACGCAGAAAGAAAGAAAAGAAATTGAGAGTTGTTATAAGTTGAGTCTCACAACTCCTTCGCTGTCTAAAACCATGCTGGGCGTTATTTAAGAAGTCATATTTGTCAAGATGGTCCATTATGCTACTATATATTATGTGTTCAAGTAGTTTAGCTGATATGGATGTAAGAGATACAGGTCTATAGTTCTCTGCTTTTGTTTTGTCACCCTTTTTGAATAAGGGAACAATGCTCGCATCTCGCCACTCATCAGGTATTACTCCCTGGTCAGGTGAAGCTTGGTAAAGTAGTTGGTATACCTCACTCAATTCATTGGCACATAATTTTAAGAGCTTGCCAGGAACGCCATCGGGACCAGTAGCTTTGTTTTCATTGATGTTGGTCAGTAACTTAAATACTCCTGCTTTGTTTACTTTGATGTTTTGCATTTCAGGGAGTTTATCATCATCCTTTAGTCTAACGTTAATTAAAGGTTTGGGATTTGAGAAAACTGAACAAAACTGCTTGTTTAGTAAATTTGCTTTCCCTTCAGGGTCCTGTATTAGGTTATTCTGGTTGTTTCTCAGGTCTGGAATCCCAATGTTGTCCTGTCCCTTACTCCTTATGTAAGACCATAATTTCTTGTTTTGATGATCACCTTCTGAAATCATCGAATTAACATAATTGGAGTGAGCAAGCCTACATTCTCTCTGACACCTTCTCTTAATATGTTTATACCTAACCAGTAATCTTTCTGAATTAGGATGTAGTTTCAATTTCTTAAAGAAACGATGTTTCCTTCTCAACAAACGTTTAGTTTTTGTAGTAATCCATGGCTGGTGGTTCTTGCTTGAAGTTATTTTAGTAGGTATGTTGTCATCCATAATAAATACCAAGTTAGTTTTTATACACTTCCAAAGGTCACTGACATTATCTTTAACACTATGGGACCTCAAAAAAAGACGACTGAAATCATGAGTATCCCTGCGCAATTTTGGTAAATCTGCTTGGTTCCAGAGTCTGATGGTACGTTTAGGGGCTTTTCTTCGAAAGGGTTGAAAGTTGCTCTCTAAGAGAATTATGTCATGATCACCCAGGCCTGCAATTAATTCCTGATTGCCTAAAGCGCCTGGACAATTGGTAAAATATAAATCCAGGAATGCCTTACCACGAGTTGGTGCTTCAACTGACTGCACTAATCCAAGGTCTTTGGTGGTATCAAAAAACTGAGTATTAATATTTTTACTGTATTGATTACCAAGTATGGCATCTTCACCCCAATCAATATCTGGTAAGTTAAAGTCTCCACCAATCTATAATATTGCCTTCCTATTGGCCAAAACAATGTTAGAAATGTCTCTGCAGATAGACGAACATACATTTTCATCAGAGTCTGGAGGTCTGTAAACTGATCCAACAATGACAGGTCTTTTATTCTTAAAATTAATCCTACAAAATAAACTTTCACTATTTTTGCCTTGATATAAAAACTCACTGGCTAAGTTCTTCCTAATGGCAATCAAGACTCCCCCAACTCTTTTTCCAAGTCTGTCCTTTCTATAAATATCAAAATCCTCCATTAGAAGTTCACTGCTGGATGTTCCAGTTTCTAGCCAAGTTTCTGTTCCAATTACAACATCAATGTTTTTTTCGGTGACTAAATTATTGAGTTCTTCCTTTTTCTTGATAAGAGATTGAAAATTTACGACTATGCATTTAAGTTTATCTTTTTCTCTTAATGATTTGGGGTTCAGTTGCACTTTATGATTTGGGATTTTATCAGTTTTAGAATCAGGGGTGGATGCGTGGGTGGGAGCCGGTATAGCCCAGTGGTAGAGCGCCTGACTCGTAATCTTGGTGATCCTGGGGTTGCGGGTTCGAACCTCCACCGGGGCGTTTCGGTACAGGGGGATTTTTCCCTCGGAGTTAACATTGGTTCTGACTCCATTTCCCATACAGTCCTTCGAATGAGACTATAAACCGAGGTTCCGTGTGTGAACGCATGCATAACATCTTGCACACACGTAAAATCCCATCACCAACTTTCGGAAGAGAAGGCCAGTTTGGCCGTTGGTATGGATGACACGTTACACATAGCATGCACCCTGCGTGAGAAATGGAAAGAATGAAGGAAGTAAGGAAAATGAGTGATCGATATTGAACGATACTGACTGGATGACACGGGAAACGACTGAATGAAGCGCCAGCTGGCAGCTCTTCAGTCGGCACTACCCAGGTAGGCAGCCCGTTGTGTAAACGAGTGTTGATTGTAAAGCGCTTAGAGCTTGCCCTCTAGCCGAGAATAGGCGCTATATAAGTATTCATTATTATTATTATTATTATTATGCAAACTTAGGACAAAAATTCAAGTTTTCTTTTGGGGATCGGTCTGGTGAGATAGGGTCAAAACGGTTGCTTTCTGAGCTGCAGTCTTCAATAGAATCTTCAAAAAGTCTCGAACTAAAATTTGGAAGCCCGCAGGTAAAACAAGTCCAAGATATATCACTATTGCATAATGCTTCATAAACTGCTGAATTCATTAACATACATTTAGTGTGATACCATGTATTGCAGACGTCACAGGCAACTGCTTTATGTTTCCATGTGACTCTCAAATTGCAAACTCCGCATGGATATTTTACTTTGGTGGACGGACCAGGATTGAGTTCAATGTCTCCCGATAGCAGGATAAGGCTTAAAAGCCATGATTTAACTCCTCGATGTCTAACTCTTTTATTCAAACAATTCCTTATCACTGTACTATTTCTGATGTTAATTGAAATCAGGGGTTCAAATCTGGGCCTAGTAATAGACGTGAGAACAGTACTCGGCACATGGTGTACACAGGAGACTAACATGGTTCAGGTTGCACAAAGTTTTAAAAACCTGCAAAAATGGAACTAAAGGCGTCTACGTCTACATCTAAAATTTCAAAATTAAACTGAGTGCTAGTGATATTGTTGTTCCTGTCACATGTGGAAACAGCAAGGAAAAATAGAAAACTTTTAACGAAGCCGAGGAACAACACGCCGGTAGCCATCTTGAAAAGCCAAATAAGAAAGACTTACCTTACCTGAAAGGGTTTAAAACACAATTTCGTTTTAAAAAAAAGAAAAGAAAAGAAATAAGCGTTAAACTACCAACAGCTAACAGTTTCATCAAGGTGGCGTCACTGCGTGCGGACTAGTCCATATACGCTACACCCCATCCGCTAAGTTTTGAAACCACACTACAATGATTTGACGTTGATGAATAAATGACTTAACAAAGTTCTAAGATGAGACAATTGAAGAAGAGGGTCTTGTGGCTACGGACCTAGCGGATGTCTGACCAACGCACTGGCCCAACGCGCTGGTCAGACCTTGAGTGCCTACCTACCAATTTGTGTGTGTGTGTATGTGTGTGTGTGTAGTGAATGTACACGTGTGTGTATGATGTGTGGCATGGGCCCATGTGTGTGCGTGCGCATGTGCGTGTGTGTGTGTGTGTGTGTGCGCGCGCGCGCGCCGCGCGTATATATATGTGTGCGCGCAGGCATGCAGGCATGTGTGCGCGCGCGCGCGTGTGTGTGTGTGGTGTGTGTGTGTGTGTGTCTGCATGTATGTGTGCAAGTATGTGCGTGTGCATATGTGTGTGTGTTTGTGTAATTTGTGGGTTTGTGTGAGCACACGTATCTGCATATAGGCTATATGTGTACCTATCTGTGTGTATGTGTGTGTCTTTGTATGTGTGCGTGTGTGTGTGCATTTGTGCGCTTATGGGTATGCGTGTGTGTGCACGCGTGTGTCGGTGTGGACGTGCACATGCACACATGTGTATATGTGTGCGGGTAAGAGCGAGTGAACGTACGCGCACACGTTCGTATATGTGTGTGTGTGTGTGTGTGTGTGTGTGTGTGTTGTGACTGCGTGCGTAAATGTTCAGAAGATGACTTAGGATCAAGAACAAGAACAAGACCATGAAATACAGCATAGACGTGCACACGCACACTCGCGCATGCACACACACACACATACACATAACAATAAGAACAACAACTCTTCCCCCTCACACACATCCCACGCGCGTGTGTGTGTGTGTGTGTGTGGCGATGAATGTGTTTGATGTTGGGTATGTGTGAAAGATCGCCAAGGTTGATGCAGTGTATATGTGCGGGTGTGTGTGTGTGTGTGTGTGTGTGTGTGTGTGTGTGTGTGTGTGTGTGTGTGTGTGTGTGTGTGTGTGTGTTTGTGCGAGTGTGTGTGTGTGGATGTGTGCGTGCATGCGTGCGTGTATGCATGTGTTAGTGTGTGTATGTGCGTGTGTGTGTGTGGGTGAGTTAGTATGTGTGTGGGGGGTAGTGTGTGTGTGTGTGTGTGTGTGTGTGTGTGTGTGTGTGTGTGTGTGTGTGTGTGTGTGTGAGCACACTGACATGTTTTCCACTGCCTCTCCAACGATATGCTCGTGCAAGTGATTTTAATTTTCTTTGAACTTAATTCAGCTTCTGCTTTATGTGACAGGGATTTGGATGTGTGTGTGCGTGTTCAGTTGGCCAACCTTTTAGCCTGAAGAAGGTTTGTAATAAACCGAAAATTTGCTTCTTAATACGGCGTTACCGCGTTTTACTTGTTTGAGTCTTATACAAAGTAGTAGGATTATAGAGAAAGCCAAAAGCGATTACTGGTTATCATTTTGTGTAAATGAAGTTAATGACAACAAAGATTTTTTACAAAAGGTATGGACAAAGATACACGAAATGAAACATGGAATACATTTACCCGCTTATCCAATCACCTTAGGACATGAACAATTCCCAACATCAGCCCAAAAAGCTGAACTGTTTGCTGATTTTTTGTTGTTGCAAAAAATAGCTCCAGAATTAGTCTCTCAGACAAGTGCAGAACTTTGAGGGAAGACCAGTCAAATAATCATCTATTCTGACCCAGAAGAAAACAACGAACATTATTTAAATGCAGAAGTAACATTAGAAGAATTAAGAAATGCTATATCGTCATTGCCAACAAAGAAAACGTCAGTTGGTTTAGACGCAGTCTCAAACGAAATGTTAAGGAACCTTCCCATCAATTTTACAACATTTGTGTATACCATTATGAAAAATGTTGGATAGATGGGAAGACTCCGTCTGTTTGGAAAGATTCTGTCATTGTGCCCATTCTCAAGCAGGGCAAACCTAACTCTGATATTAATAGTTATCGTCCTATCGCTCTCACTTCTCATACTGGTAAACTAATGGAAAAAAATTGTATTAAATACACTTACTTATCATTGTGAAAAAAAAAACACCGGACATATTCCTACTGCTCAGGCAGGATTTAGAAAAGACCGATCGACCTTGTAAAGCTTACAACTCAGATAAAACGTCAATTTGCCCGGAGAGAAAATGTACTTGCAACTTTTTTCGATGTCAAAAAGGCGTATGATCAAGTCTGGCATGAACGACTTTCATACTCTCTGGTCACATTTATGATTACTTCAAAGAATTTCTGGCTAACAGAACAATTCAAACAAAAACAGGAAATACATATTCTAGCAAGAGATTTGTGGAGATGGGCATCCCTCAGGGTTCTGTAACTGCCCCTTTGCTTTTTAATATCCTAACGCATGATCTCACAAAAAGTATTTCTAAACATTCCAGTTTTAGTTCAATATGCTGATGATATATGTTTATGGATGAATGTTACTTTAAAAAAAAAAAAAAGAACACACCTTTAAGGTCAATTACATTCATGAAAAAAAAAATGGGGTCGGCCCGCTATTGCGTGGAGCCGCTATTGCGCGGGCCCGCTATTGCATGGGGCCGCCATTGCGCTGGTTTTTTTGTTTTTTTTTTTTTTTTTTGGTCATTCAACCAGTCTCTCAAAACAGTGTAACAGAAATGGGGTTAGGGTTGTGGTTAGGGTATTCCGCTTCCTATAGACCCCAAAAATTTTAGGTGTACATCTTGCTTCAAAATTATCACGGAACACACATATTGGATATATCATAACTCAAGCAAGGAAAGCTCTTAATCTTCTTAAAGTTGTGAGTCACCAGAGTTGGGGACAGGATACGTGCACTTTAGTTCATTTATCGAATTCCCTGGTCAGGACAAGGATTTCATTATGCACAGGAAGTATATTTTTCAGCTCCTAAGTATCTTCTAAAAAAGTTACATGAAGCACAGATTGCAAGGCATACAGAATAGCCCTGTCAGCCCGTTCTGACCTGGAGAAGACCGCGGGCTTCATCATAGCGGCCGGGTTACAAGTCTGACGCATCCAGCTTCAATCGAACGCAGAGAAGAAGAAGAAGAAGAAGAAGAAGAATAGCCCTGTGAGTTCCCCTTTACGCTTCCATTTTAGGGACATATCATGAAGCTCGCATCTTGCCCCTGGATGCTTATCGAAAATTAGCTTGTGCTAAATATATTCTAAGATGTTCTACTGTTCAGAGCTCAAGTGAGGATGGACTTGATATGCGATCTGATTTAGATTTACCGAAACGCTCAAAAACAATACGGTCAAATAAAACCATCCTTACGTACTCCTCAAACCTGTTGAAATCTGCCAAAATTGATCACAAAACCATAGCCCCACGTTATCCCCTGAGTCCCATTCCTAATTGGGAACTTATCCCGCCAAGGTTTGATACACTGATTTGCAAAAGAATGTTAATAATAACGTCTTAGGTGCTATGGCCAAGTCACATTTTGACGATAGTTATCCTAATCACTTAAAAGTTTATACAGACGGATCCCTATTAAATGGCAATGCTGGTTCCGGCTTTGTTATTCCTGCTTTGAAAGCAGATACATCTTTTCATCTTGGAAAGGGGTTTTCTGTTTTTACGGCTGAACTGATAGCAATTCTAATGGCTCTGCATTATATTATTGACATTCCACGTGATTTTTCTAGAATACTTTTTTGTGTTGATTCCAAATCTGTTCTTCAAGTAATGGAATCTATTGCTGCTACCAATCGCGCCGAGATTATCACCGAACTAAAAATTCTGATCCATTTCCTTACATCTAGAGGGATAACAATGGACTTTTGCTGGATTCCGTCACACTGTGGTTTTGTAGGAAATGAATGGGCAGACAAAAAAAACTGCCCGTATGGGATCCAAAAACTCTGAAAATTCTGTCTATATCAAAATACCTTGGAGTCTTCATGAAGCCTATGGACTATTAAAAAGAGTCTCTTTTGAGTCTTTTCATAACCTGAATAAAGATTCAGTACTCTTTAAAATACATGCACAAGATTCTTCACTGAGTTGCTGTTCAAGAACTCAGAAATCTACTCCTCCATCAAACTCGTCCATTCAAATTTGTAAACTGTATACAAAGACGTATGTACATGTACACAAATTTCGGAAACTGGAATCTCTCTTTCATAGGCTTAAAGTTAACGCTCTTCGTACAAAATTCCACAGAAATTTACAATGCGCTTGTGGAGCAGTCGACAGTTTCAATACTCTGCATTGTCTTTTTAATTGTTCCTATTTTAACTCATATCTCTCCAGCGTCCGACAAAAAGATTCTCTATGCATTTTTCAGAATCTTCATGCCTTATTTAAATTGTTGATGTTAAGCCCAGTTGGCTCGTTTCTGTAAATATTTCCAGTTTTTTTTTAATGCTTTGTAATTTATCTTTTAAATTTACATTTAGAACAGTATTTTCATTTCAATTGTCAAAGTCGCACACGCGCGCGCATGCACACACACACACACACACACACACAGACACACAGACACACACACACACACACTCGTACGTAGGCCTATACTATCATTTTGCATACACTATTTCCAATTTCTCTAATTAACACGCTGGCATTACCCACTGATGAACACACACACACACACACATACACACACACACACACACGCACACACGCACGCACGCACGCACGCACGCACGCACGCACGCACGCACGCACACACACACACACACACACAACATTCACACACACACCACACACACACACACCACACCACACACACCACACACACACACACACACTCACTCACTCTCTCACACACAACTCACACACCAACGCTTGCAAACTCATGATGTCCATGGACTCTCTAACACGCTGGCATCACCCCACTGATGAACACACACCAGTGCACACAAGTCTACAGTGGGGGCCCTGAGAGATTCAAAGTCTGATCTCACTTGACATTGTGTTTCATCTTTTGTGTCTGTTATTGGAAAGGCCCAGTATGAGTTTGCCCCAATCTCTAGGAGTCTTCGCAACGTGGGCCTTAAAATATTCCAATGTTTATTTGGTTGGTGATGTTTCTTGCTCTTCCCTTAAGTCTGGATATGCGGCCACTTCCTCTCTTGATGTTCAGATCTGAAAGATGGTCTATGGTATAGTGGCTTTGCTCTTGTTTGTTTAAGTGATTCTTCAGATTTCGTATCACATCAGATCGGCCAAGCTTTAATCCAGTTTTTATCGTTGCCTTGCACCCGGGGTGTGTCTGCTCTCTTGTTTCCTTTAACCCCAGCATGTCCAGGGCAGTACATCCATATGAGTCTCCCCAATGGAAGGCTGCGTATTAGTTCATTCCAAGCAGGGCTTCCCATTCCACATTTCACTTTCTGAAGTAGGTTCATGGAGTCAGTCAGTATCATGGCTTGTTGAGTTTGAAACTGGCTTATGGATGTAACCAAGAACCAGTCTTCTTTTTCTTCAAATTGAATGATGAGATCCTCAAACCTGTGGAACAAAACCATATCTCGGTGTTGAATTATCCACAGATTTGAAATGGTCAAAGCATGTGGCAAAGATATGAAAAAAAGGCGAGCTCCACACTTGGTTTCCTACGTCGTAACCTGGGCAGCTGCACCCCGGAATGTCATCACCTGGCGTACCTCTCCCTGATCCACGCAGCCCTGGATTACGGAGCTACTGTGTGCGACCTGTATTTTGGCAGAGGACCAGGAAACGCTTGAGCGCATCCAAAGAAAAGCAGCAAGATTCATCAGGTGTGACTACAGGTCCAGAGACCCGGGTTGTGGTCACGCGAATGCTGACTGAACTCCAGTTACCACCCCTCCAAGTGCGCAGGAAGCAACAAAGACTAGTCACCTTCTACAAGATCATGGAAGGACTTCTTCCAGCACTGCCCCAGAGAAATCCGTCCAAAAATGTTTCATGACTTCGTGACAAACAACATCGTCACAAATTTCACATCAATCAACAGCCGTGGATCTGTAGTCTCAGAGTCATGCACCGAGCAGTACCAGCGCTCCTTCTTCGTGCAGACCGTCTGCAGACCGACTGTGACAGCGTTCTCTGCAGCAATCAGCAGAGTCACTATGTTGCCATCCTTGCACTAAATTGCAACAGAAAATGTTTTTAAACCATACACGTCAATCTTAGAATAAGATTGTCAGGCACTAATTTCGTCTGGTGTTAGCGTGTCTAGGGGGTGCCTGACTATTTATTCAAATTTTTGGTCTCTCGCCGCGACTCTCTCATTCGATTCAGTCACTGAAGTCAAAATGTAAATTAACCACACATTTATTTAAATACACAAGCATGCACATAGCAAAATTATTAAATCATAGACTAAAACAAGTCCTTCACATTGACTACAGCGAGTCCTTCCTTTTTGTGTTTATGTCTTGGGGGCAAAAACAAAAGAAAAACTATGCAGTTCTGGCCTGTCTAGCCAGCACACATCAGTTCCTGTCGTCGTGGGGATGATCACGGAAGATTCTTGGTCAGTCGACGTTGTCGTGACCCTTGATCATCGGTCCTGTAGACGTTGTTCGTTGATGATGTGCTTTGCTTCTCGTGGTCCACGTATTTACCTTCAGGCTTGACTGGGCCCTCAGGGTTTTGACCCTATTCGGGGTTCCGCAGCGACTGGGAAAATAACGTCACGGCGCTTGACGTCAAACACAGTGGCGTTCTCAGCTGGGTTAACTAGAAGGGCTTTCGTTCGCTCTCCGGAGGGGCTCTTCGGGTCTTGATCCTCTGTCAGCAGGACGGATCCTCCTGGCCGTTCCTGGCTGTGGTGAAGCCCTGGCGTGGGTAGAGGTGGTGCGTCGGTAGGGACTGGACAGATGGCCAGTCCCGCCTCGGTGTTTGTGTCCTCAGGATGTTGCTGCCCACACTTCTGTTTGCTCCTGAGTGGACTCCACCAGAGAGTACTAGCTTCCAGGAGGTCGTGTGCTGACAGGGAGACTCCGTTAGGATCTGTAGCCTTATCACTCCGGAGAACCTAGAATTGCGCTGCTACTACGGCCATGTAAAATCTCCTTCTCCGTTTTCCGAGTGTCCTAGCACCTCCCTACACTCGTGCACACAGCGACCAATCAGCTCCCTACACTTGTGCACACAGCGACCAATCAGGGTGTTGAAGAGGACTGGCTGAGCCTGGCCTCCCCAATCACAGCTCTTGGAACACTCTGATGCATATTACAGTTCTGAGTGAAGTTTTACGCAACCTATTACGTACTTCATTCAGAACCGTGTTCCAAAACAATGCAGCACAAAGTATGGGTTTGTCTCAAAGACAGATGGGACTTGGTGTCTGACAACACCCCCACCTTAAGTCGAAAATCTTATTTTCGATAAATTTACACTAAGACACATTCTCTGCGAGACAAACACATGCCCGTCAACAAGTAAATCTCTGACAAACTCCTGTGTTTTGCCGAGAAGGACACACCCCCTTTTCTAAATTTTACGTCACGAGTTGCGTCATGCCAATCTCCACTGACGTATTTATCTATTCTCGTCACCACTTGACGTCAAATTTCCTGCCTCGCGCAGGCCTGGACGGCGGAGAAACCTTCACTGATCTCCCTTTGCGAACCTGTGCAATTTATAATGAGAAAGTGCACTTGAAATTCGATATAAAATCAACTAGTCAACGTAGAAACATAATTCTTTCAACACATGAAAGTTCAACCATTGCTCTGACATCGCAATACCAAATCAACAGAGCGCCAAAGGTCTTTTACCAAAATATGCTTCAAAACAACTTAGACCTCTTCACTCTCAAACGTGTGAATACGATTCAGCCCGAACAAAAGTTATGTTGGCCAACCAGCACTTCCCAATTTTCATCCGTATTGTAGTCCAGCATCCACACCTTCCGAAAACTGGTGAACCCTCGAGTTTGCTTCCTAGAATCACAATCGCAGGATCACGTAACTGCATCAGCACCACCATACGTGCACAGTTACTCCGTGTTCCCCTCATGGAACAATGAACACCGTACCTTCCCCTTCAGGTGTAGGCACCAATATAATGCTGCTCCTTGCAGCCCGCAACAACCTCGTTGCTACCCACCGACTGCCAAAACAGTCTATAACCAGCATGCTGTAGCTTGAGTACATACACCCGTAGACTAAATCACTACAAAACGTACTCTGACTACATCCACCCGTAGTCATAAGCACAAACTATGTGAGGACAGTTCTCCGAGTTTTACTAAGACTACACAAACTAATAAACCACAACCTGGTTTTATAGGAGTAACTCAAACTTGCCGGCGCCAACGTCACACCTGCTGTTAGACTTACAACATTAAAATGCGCGACTCTTGTTTCGGGTATGGCTGCGTCGATCCTGGGATCGAGAACGTCTTGACGATCTCTAGATTCTTGATCTCGAGTAACTTCGCCTCCTGCGAGGGGCGAGTAACCACGGCGTCTAGACCTGCTGTTGCGAAAACCACCACCCCAACGATCGTCAGGACAATCCCTGGCCCAGTGACCAGACCCGGGGGCAGTGGTAGCCATTCATCATAGCTCAAAGGTCTGCGCGGACTGCCTTTGGCCCATTCAACGATGATATTTGAGCCACAAAACGTCACGCCCATTCTCATACTTGATACAATCCTCGGCATCTCTGTAGTCTTCAAAGTCCACAAAAGCATAAGCAACTTCAACTCCATATTTTACTTCGCATCTTGTTAGACGACCATAAGGTTCAAAGATTTCTTCTAAATCACGTGTACGGGTTGTTTTACTTAATCGGCCAACAATTAATTGGCCTTCCCGTTGCGACATGATGGCAGCCTTGTCAAACAAATGACGCAAGTTGCTGTCACGCTTCTGTTTCTCAGCCCGTTTTTGAGGAGTCATGGACATTATTGGCTCTGAAGTCGTCTTCAGACTTTTGGGTTCTTGTCCCTTTTGTCTGTGCGCGCGTTACGACCGCGGCACTCTCTGTGTGCGATAAACAGGTACTTTTGTCACTACCTCCTTGCCATCCACTTCCATTTTACATTCATTTCCTAGTAACACCGGTTTGACGGTCGGTCCATAACTAGTACTTCGGCCTTACCGTCGAAGTATGGCGTATTCATATTCACTCTGGCTAAAGGTAGGGTTTTCTTCACACTGGACATAGCCAGTGTAACCTCCCTTGTTTCTCCTGTGAGACAACTGACCGGAACAAGTTGACTGTCTACACGGTTAGAGTAGCGCCAGTATCTCGCAGAGCTGAGACAGATTTACCCTCTACCTCAACTGTGCACTCTGGGTTCAACGGAATCCCTTGACATTCTTCACGCAGTGGTGATTTTCCAGTCACGACCATCGCGGACACTATAGTAAGCGCGGCAGCTGTCTTTTCGGGTTTTCTCTCCTTGCTTTGCAGTCGCGTGCTAAATGTGGGCCCCCACATTGATAACAGCGTAGACGCCGTGCACTGAAGTCATGAGCGTAGTTTCTACGATCCTCGGTCTCAGTCCTTTCTGTACCACTGAATCTACGCTCATTACTTGGTGAACTGTTGTGGTTTCCTTTGTATTCGCCTTGATTCCCAGAGAACGCACATGGTGTTCACTACGGCTAGGACGACTGTTACGTTCCTCTGTACGAATGTTTTCAAACACTTCCGCTGCCTTTATAGCTTCATCTTTTGTTGTGGCTTGTTTCTCTCGCACATAGTGTGCTTGATCCGCAGACAATGCTTCTATGAACTTTCTACAATAAGCATTTCTGCCAGATCTTCCTCTGATTTGCCAGATAGATTTATCCATCTGTACAGATAGGTGTCCAGTCTATCCCACAACATTCTGACGTCTTCCTGTTGTTCTTTCCTAGCGGTTTTGAACCTCTTTCTGTACTCACTAGCTGACAGGTGAGATATTTTAAGCAAAATGTCTTTGATACAGTCATAATCACCCATAGACTCTCTAGGGATTTTTACAAAGATCTCCCTCGCCATACCCTTGAGCAAAGGTGCTAGACAATGGCCCATTCCTCTCTCGGCCAATCATTCAGCTCCGCCACTCTCTCAAATTGAGACAGGTACACGTCAATTTTCATCTTTATCCTCTAGGAAAGGCAATTTAAGTTTCTCGCCGCCACTGCCGTTGCCGTGAGAAACGGCGTGGTGTGTGAGGCTGTTTTATGGATATTTTCGTCTGCCCCTATTTTCTCATTTTCCCGCTCAGCTTCTATCCTATGCTTTTCCATGCGCTCCATGGCTTCGCGCTCTTCCCTTTGCTGCGTCTAGTTTGCGCTGCTCTGCACGCTCCGCGGCTTCAGACTCATTTTTGCGCATGTCTTTTATATAATCAGCGAGGTCCTTACCAGTCAGACTAGGGACTCACCCTCTCAGCCTTAAACCTGGCAAAATCGCTTGCCATCTCTACATGTGCAGTACCTGAGTCTACGCCCTTGCGCGCATGTTTCTTTAAAGTTTGTTATTTATGTGTACTCACTGAACTACACTAGTAGGTATGCTTCTAAAGGCGTAATAGTGACGTCAAACAACAACCTTCACGTAAGTATTATCAGATTACGTCTTACTTTCTTTCCTTTTTTTTTAATTTTTTTTTTTACGCAACTTCAATGTTCCCAAGTTCAGTGAACTACTTTAGGGTACTGTTCACTACTTACGATAGATAGATCTAGATATATAAAACAAACTGGAATGCTTGACTTGCTACAGAAACCTTTCTCTCTGGGCACTTTATCTTGCTGCCACTGCAGCTTGACAGACGTAATACAGATTATTCTTCTAATCTCTTTGTCATACAACACGTCTGTATCACAATTCTTAACTTTCCGAATAGGGTCAACTTGATCCACAGCGGTCAAACTATAGGTGCATTACGTTAGGCAGGCCACAGCATAACATTCATTTAAGACATCATTTATTTATTAAAATAAGAGATCAAACCTCACTGTTTGGGTGTGTTGGTTCGTTCCTCCTTCAGTATGTGCTCGGTGAGGTAGAGTATTGTGGGTGCCATGTGTCAGATCTTCCATGGGCACCTCCCAACCTCCCGCAACTGAATCGAGTGAGAGACGGGGAGATTTTGATTCGAAATATTTGGGATGGGATCCCGGACGAGCCCCAGTTGTCAGGCACTAATTTCGTCTGGTGTTAGCGTGTCTAGGGGGTGCCTGACTATTTATTCGAATTTTGGTGTCTCGCCGCGACTCTCTCATTCGATTCAGTCACTGAAGTCAAAATGTAAATTAACCACACATTTATTCAAATACACAAGCATGCACATAGCAAAATTATTAAATCATAGACTAAAACAAGTCCTTCACATTGACTACAGCGAGTCCTTCCTTTTTGTGTTTATGTCTTGTGGGCAAAACAAAGAAAAACTATGCAGTTCTGGCCTGTCTAGCCAGCACACATCAGTTCCTGTCGTCGTGTGATGATCACGGAAGATTCTTGGTCAGTCGACGTTGTCGTGACCCTTGATCATCGGTCCTGTAGACGTTGTTCGTTGATGATGTGCTTTGCTTCTCGTGGTCCACGTATTTACCTTCAGGCTTGACTGGGCCCTCAGGGTTTGACCCTATTCGGGGTTCCGCAGCAACTGGGAAAATAACGTCACGGGCGCTTGACGTCAAACACATTGGCGTTCTCAGCTGGGTTAACTAGAAGGGCTTTCGTTCGCTCTCCGGAGGGGCTCTTCGGGTCTTGATCCTCTGTCAGCAGGACGGATCCTCCTGGCCGTTCCTGGCTGTGGTGAAGTCCTGGCGTGGGTAGAGGTGGTGCGTCGGTAGGGACTGGACAGATGGCCAGTCCCGCCTCGGTGTGTGTGTCCTCGAGGATGTTGCCGCACCACACTTCTGTTTGCTCCTGAGTGAACTCCACCAGAGAGTACTAGCTTCCAGGAGGTCGTGTGCTGACAGGGAGACTCCGTTAGGATCTGTAGCCTTATCACTCCGGAGAACCTAGAATTGCGCTGCTACTACGGCCATGTAAAATCTCCTTCTCCGTTTTCCCGAGTGTCCTAGCACCTCCCTACACTCGTGCACACAGCGACCAATCAGCTCCCTACACTTGTGCACACAGCGACCAATCAGGGTGTTGAAGAGGACTGGCTGAGCCTGGCCTCCCCAATCACAGCTCTTGGAACACTCTGATGCATATTACAGTTCTGAGTGAAGTTTTTACGCAACCTATTACGTACTTCATTCAGAACCGTGTTCCAAAACAATGCAGCACAAAGTATGGGTTTGTCTCAAAGACAGAATGGGGCTTGGTGTCTGACAAAGATCCTGATCCTGAGAGCCCTATAGGTGGATGCAGAGCCCTATAGGTGGATGGAGAGCCCTATAGGTGGATGGAGAGCCCTATAGGTGGATGCAGAGCCCTATAGGTGGATGCAGAGCCCTATAGGTCTATAGGTGGATGGAGAGCCCTATAGGTGGATGCAGAGCCCTATAGGTCTATAGGTGGATGGAGAGCCCTATAGGTGGATGCAGAGCCCTATAGGTCTATAGGTGGATGGAGAGCCCTATAGGTGGATGGAGAGCCCTATAGGTGGATGGAGAGCCCTATAGGTGGATGCAGAGCCCTATAGGTGGATGCAGAGCCCTATAGGTGGATGGAGAGCCCTATAGGTGGATGCAGAGCCTATAGGTGGATGCAGAGCCTATAGGTGGATGGATAGCCCTATAGGTGGATGCAGAGCCCTATAGGTGGATGCAGAGCCCTATAGGTGGATGCAGAGCCCTATAGGTGGATGCAGAGCCCTATAGGTGGATGGATAGCCCTATAGGTGGATGCAGAGCCCTATAGGTGGATGCAGAGCCCTATAGGTGGATGGGGAGCCCTATAGGTGGATGCAGAGCCCTATAGGTGGATGCAGAGCCCTATAGGTGGATGCAGAGCCCTATAGGTGGATGCAGAGCCGCAACAGGGTCCCATTGAGCTGAACTCGGGAATGGCCGTTGGGGCGTCAGTTTCATTGGGTCAGAATGTTTTAAAAAGGAAATAAACAAAAATGTTAAAATAAGCTTTTATTTACCTGAAGAGGGCTGCTCTCTCTCTCTCTCTTTTTCCGTTGCTGTTTATAACCTAGGAAGGTTCCAGCAATGTAGAAGTCCTGATCCTGATCCTGATCCTGACACAACGGCAATCGGCCATGGTCGGCGTAACAGCCGGCCCAAAGAAATCGACGAATGTCCTGTGTAGTCGGGGTTGTGCAAGTATGTGTGTGTAAGGGGGAGGTGGGGGGGGGGGGGGGGGGGGGGAGAGAAAAAGATGAAAGAAAGAAAAGAGAAAAAAAGAAAAGAAAGAAAGAATGAAAAAGAAAAGGAAAATGTACCTGTCCATTGCTGTCAAAGTAACGGCTACTCTTTTCATGTTCTTGTAGCTGTGTCCCTAGATGAAGATGGGTTGGTTCTTCTTCTTCTTCCTGGTGACGTTCTTTTCATCGTTTGAAAAATACATGGGATCTCCGAATTCCATAGAGTGCTGAGCTGTCGGAGTATCAGCACTAAGGGGCGATTGCTGGGCAAGAGAGGGATGGGGGAAGAAGGGGGGGGGGGGGGGGGGGGGAGGAAGTAATGGGAGCAGATGGGTATGGGAATGTTTGGGGGTAGGAACACGTAGCTGATGAATACGGGATTGGGGGGTGGGGTGGGAGAGGTTGACACTAAATCTCTGAGTTGAAGCCTTCCACTCTGCAAGATGATAACGGCCTCAGATGGAAGGCGGTCACTCATTGATGGTCCATGGAGAGAAAGAATTCTTCCTGTGGCTGATCTCACTGGGAGGAGGAGTTATGTCGACTGGTGGGATTTTCTAGCTGACCGTATTGGAGGGTTGGGGTGGGCCTGCAGGAACTGTTGACAGTGCCCTCTCCATGGTGGTATGTAGTACCCTCTCCATGGTGGTATGTAGTACCCTCTCCAGGGTGGTATGTAGTACCCTCTCCATGGTGTAGTAACCTCTCCATGGTGGTATGTAGTACCCTCTCCATGGTGGTATTTAGTACCCTCTCCATGGTAGTATGTAGTACCCTCTCCATGGTGGTATGTAGTAACCTCTCCATGGTAGTATGTAGTAACCTCTCCATGGTGGTATGTAGTAACCTCTCCATGGTGGTATGTAGTAACCTCTCCATGGTGGGTATGAAGGAACCTCTCCATGGTGGTATGAAGGAACCTCTCCATGGTGGTGTGAAGTAACCTCTCCATGGTGGTGTGAAGTAACCTCTCCATGGTGGTATGAAGTAACCTCTCCATGGTGGTGTGAAGTAACCTCTCCATGGTGGTATGAAGTAACCTCTCCATGGTGGTATGAAGTAACCTCTCCATGGTGGTGTGAAGTAACCTCTCCATGGTGGTGTGAAGTAACCTCTCCATGGTGGTATGAAGTACCTCTCCATGGTGGTGTGTAGTAACCTCTCCATGGTGGTGTGTAGTAACCTCTCCATGGTGGTATGTAGTAACCTCTCCATGGTGGTGTGAAGTAACCTCTCCATGGTGGTGTGTAGTAACCTCTCCATGGTGGTATGTAGTAACCTCTCCATGGTGGTATTTAGTACCCTCTCAATGGTGGTATGTAGTACCCTCTCAATGGTGGTATGTAGTACCCTCTCCATGGTGGTATGTAGTAACCTCTCCATGGTGGTATGTAGTAACCTCTCCAGGGTGGTATGTAGTACCCTCTCCATGGTGGTGTGTAGTAACCTCTCCATGGTGGTATGTAGTACCCTCTCCATGGTGGTATGAAGTACCCTCTCCATGGTGGTATGGAGTAACCTCTCCATGGTGGTATGTAGTAACCTCTCCATGGTGGTATGTAGTAACCTCTCCATGGTAGTGTGTAGTACCCTCTCCATGGTGGTATATAGTAACCTCTCCATGGTGGTATTTAATAACCTCTCCACGGTGGTATGTAGTAACCTCTCCATGATGGTATGAAGTAACCTCTCCATGGTGGTATGAAGTAACCTCTCCATGGTGGTGTGTAGTAACCTCTCCATGGTAGTATGTAGTAACCTCTCCATGGTGGTATGTAGCAACCTCTCCATGGTAGTGTGTAGTACCCTCTCCACGGTGGTATGTAGTAACCTCTCCATGGTGGTATTTAATAACCTCTCCACGGTGGTATGTAGTAACCTCTCCATGGTGGAGTAACCTCTCCATGGTGGTATGTAGTAACCTCTCCATGGTGGTATGTAGTAACCTCTCCATGGTGGTATGAAGTAACCTCTCCATGGTGGTATTTAATAACCTCTCCATGGTGGTGTGAAGTAACCTTTCCATGGTGGTATTTAATAACCTCTCCATGGTGGTGTGAAGTAACCTCTCCATGGTGGTATGAAGTAACCTCTCCATGGTGGTATGTAGTAACCTCTCCATGGTGGTATGTAGTAACCTCTCCATGGTGGAGTAACCTCTTTATGGTGGTATGAAGTAACCTCTCCATGGTGGTATGTAGTAACCTCTCCATGGTGGTATGAAGTAACCTCTCCATGGTGGTATGTAGTAACCTCTCCATGGTGGAGTAACCTCTCCATGGTGGTATGAAGTAACCTCTCCATGGTGGTATGAAGTAACCTCTCCATGGTGGTATGTAGTAACCTCTCCATGGTGGTATGTAGTAACCTCTCCATGGTGATATGAAGTAACCTCTCCATGGTAGTATGTAGTAACCTCTCCATCGTGGTATTTAATAACCACCTCATGGTTGTATTTGTAAAGAAAAAAGGTTACCAGTCTTCTTGTCTGCCTGCTGTCTCTGAGTGGGGTCCCAGTGCAGCTCGGAGCATATCTTCCACGCTGCACGTTTGACCATTGTAGGGGTCTCAGCCAGGTGCTGCCTACTGCAATGTGGGCCGTACTGACACTGTGTGCATGCTTTCTCTTTGCTGTTGTTACCAGAACCTACTTTCAAGTTCTGCAGGAGAAAGCCAAGGGTTCTACTGGCTGGCTGCCTGACATGGTTGATGTGGGGGTCCAGCTAAGGTCAGCAGGAGTGGTAACTCTCAGGTACTTTTGTTTCATTTTTACTGCCTGCAGGCTCCGGCCTTGGGGTTGGCATACTGCAGTCATCCACTAGGTTCTGGCCCTGGGGTTGGCATACTGCAGTCACTGCCTGCAGGTTCTGGCCTTGGGGTTGGCATACTGCAGTCACTGCCTGCAGGTTCTGGCCTTGGGGTTGGCATACTGCAGTCACTGCCTGCAGGTTCTGGCCTAGGGGTTGGCATACTGCAGTCATCCACAAGGTTCTGGCCTTGGGGTTGGCATACTGCAGTCATCCACTAGGTTCTGGCCTTAGGGTTGGCATACTGCAGTCATCCACTAGGTTCTGGCCTTGGGGTTGGCATACTGCAGTCATCCACTAGGTTCTGGCCTTGGGCGTGGCATACTGCAGTCACTGCCTGCAGGTTCTGGCCTTGGGGGTGGCATACTGCAGTCAACCACTAGGTTTTGGCCTTGGGATTGGCATACTGCAGTCAACCACTAGGTTCTGGCCTTGGGGTTGGCATACGGCAGTCATCCACTAGGTTCTGGCCCTGGAGTTGGTATACTGCAGTCAACCACAAGGTTCTGGCCTTGGGGTTGACATACTGCAGTCAACCACTAGGTTCTGGCATTGGGGTTGGCATACGGCAGTCATCCACTAGGTTCTGGCCCTGGAGTTGGCATACTGCAGTCAACCACAAGGTTCTGGCCCTGGATTTGGTATACTGCAGTCATCCACTAGGTTCTGGCCCTGGAGTTGGTATACTGCAGTCATCCACTAGGTTCTGGCCCTGGAGTTGGTATACTGCAGTCATCCACTAGGTTCTGGCCCTGGAGTTGGTATACTGCAGTCAACCACAAGGTTCTGGCCTTGGGGTTGGCATACTGCAGTCAACCACAAGGTTTGGCCTTGGGGTTGGCATACTGCATGCAGTCATCCACTTTCTTTTCTCGGTGACATGGAGTGTCGGAGAGTTGTCAGGGTCGCATGCCATCTTCCCTTTCATCTCACAGCTCGCCATTTAGATGAGGTCCTGCCAGAGGTTCTAGTGGTCCTGCCAGAGGTTCTAGTGGTCCATGACGGAGCTGACTGTTCCATGGCAAGGTGGGCAGTCTGCAAAGAGATGAGTGGTTGAGAATAGTTCCTTGGGAAGGTCATCAGAGAAGAAACAGGGCAGGTCCCAGAACTCAGCCCTGGGGGAACCCAAGACTCCACAGAAATGGCTTCGTCCACAACCACCCTTTGCTGTCTATCCACGCAGAAGTTTTAAATCCAGGTGTTGATTGGAGTAGTGATCCCAGAGTGCCTTAGCTTGTGGATCAGACGGGAGAGGAGGGGGGGGGGGGGGGGGGGGGGGGGGGGGTAGCTGACCTTGTCAAAGGCTTTGGAGAAATCCATCACCAGGCTATCAGTCTGTTTCCCTTTCTCCATGTTTCATGTAGTCTCATCCATGAGTTCGCACGGTTGGTTCCAAAACATCCAGCCTATTTCTTGATTCAATTCAAATATTCACTATGCTGCTCTTCACACAAGATTTTCTTGTCCTTGGCAAACCCACTGATGTTTAGTGGTCAGCGTGTTGCAAAAGGGGAGTTGTAAGTTTATGAGGACATGCGTTTAACGAGAGAGAGAGAGAGAGAGAGAGAGAGAGAGAGAGAGAGAGAGAGAGAGAGTGCGCGTATGTGTGTGTGTGTGTGTGTATGTGTGTGCCCGAGTGCATGGGAGTGTGTGTGTGTGCGTGTGCGTGTGTGCGTGTTGGAGTCCAATGAAGACACTGTGTTAACCTTCTTCAGAAGATGTTTTCACCGAGGTTTTGTGCACGGGAAAGGTGAACTTCCTGTACTGTGTCAAGATTTATTATGTATGAGAACTGTTACATCGCCTAAAACAGCCCATTGGACGTTATACTGGACCTTAAAAAAAACACAAATATGTAAAATGTTATAATACACTTGGCTTGCAGCATGTGCTCTCTCTCTCTCTCTCTCTCTCTCTCTCTCTCTCTCTCTCCGTGTCTCGCTCTCTCTTTACCACATAAAAAGTATATAACCTTTTGCCTTCAGAATGTAGAATGGTATTATCGTTATGTTTGATATGTCAGTTTCTTCTTTATCCACCATTTGTGTGGATTTCGTTCTTTTTTCTTTTATTTTCCATTATGTTGTACTGTATGAACTTATTTGAATTTTAAAAAAATTGATAAAAAGAAGTACAGAAGCACAGAATACAGCTCTGTCATGTATTCTCTGACCAGACTGGAACTCAGTGGCATCACCTTAACCACCTTCATATTAGATCTAGTTGCAAAGTGAGACGACTGCAGGCGGAAATCTAAACAAATCTTAAATAAATGTTAGCGAACCGCCCAGAGAAACGTGGACAAACGAGTCACAAGACAAAACACAACGCCTTTCGACCTCTTAGGTCTTCCTCAGGTGAGACATAAACGAATAAAACAACGAAAATTCACTTAGCTTTGATCGCTTCAGATCGCTTAGGGTTCAGCGCAAGGAAGAAGGCGTTGAATGGTTCTCTGGGTGGTTCGCTAACGTTTATTTAAGATTCACCTTCATATCGCCGATCAGCAGGACACTGTCTGTTTCTGTGGCCCTTCATGCCTTACTCCTGAGGAGACCTCAGTCTTGATTTCCTGGTCTTCTGCATGACCGCTGCATTTGCCTCGAAGTTGTCAGCATTAGCGTGTTCATGGGGACTGCCATTGGATGAACAGTGGTGGATTTCATCAGAGGGGAAGACTCACTCATGCTGGATCTGTTACTGAACAGTGATGCTCATCTGTAGGGAGCTTAGCAGACGGTGTTGCGAGTCAGAAGGAACAGAAGAAGCATCACTGAACACCATAAAAGTGACTTGGCCAATTGGCAGCAGTGCAGTGTCTTCTTTGGTGGGTGCCTTCAAGGGCCTGATATGGACTACTCTCTGTGGACTGTGGCAGGGAAGCTGGAACAAGCAGTGCAGACATAATACCATGGATAATGGCGGGGAAGCTGGAATAAGCAGTGCAGACATAATACCACGGATAATGGCGGGGAAGCTGGAATAAGCAGTGCAGACATAATACCACGGATAATGGCGGGGAAGCTGGAATAAGCAGTGCAGACATAATACCACGGATAATGGCAGGGAAGCTGGAACAAGCAGTGCAGACATAATACACAGGATAATGGCAGGGAAGCTGGAACAAGCAGTGCAGACATAATACCATGGATAATGGCAGGGAAGCTGGAACAAGCAGTGCAGACATAATACCACGGATAATGGCAGGGAAGCTGGAATAAGCAGTGCAGACATAATACCACGGATAATGGCAGGGAAGCTGGAACAAGCAGTGCAGACATAATACCACGGATAATGGCGGGGAAGCTGGAATAAGCAGTGCAGACATAATACCACGGATAATGGCAGGGAAGCTGGAATAAGCAGTGCAGACATAATACCACGGATAACGGCGGGGAAGCTGGAATAAGCAGTGCAGACATAATACCACGGATAATGGCGGGGAAGCTGGAACAAGCAGTGCAGACATAATACCACGGATAATGGCAGGGAAGCTGGAATAAGCAGTGCAGACATAATACCACGGATAATGGCAGGGAAGCTGGAACAAGCAGTGCAGACATAATACCACGGATAATGGCAGGGAAGCTGGAACTGCAGACATAATACCATGGATAATGGCGGGGAAGATGGAACAATAATAATAATAATAATGTTGCTTATAGCCCAGTCGACCGCAAAGGGCCACATCAGGGCTGTAAGATGGAAAAAAGCAGTACAGACATAATACTATGGATCATTATCCAGGGAAGCTGGAATAAGCAGTGCAGACATAATACCACGGATAATGACGGTGAAGATGGAACTGCAGACATAATACCACCGATAATGGCAGGGAAGATGGAACAAGCAGTACAGACATAATACCACGGATAATGGCGGGGAAGATGGAACAAGCAGTACAGACATTAAATACCATGGATAATGACAGGGAAGCTGGAATAAGCAGTGCAGACATAATACCACGGATAATGGCAGGGAAGATGGAACAAGCAGTACAGACATAATACCACGGATAATGGCGGGGAAGATGGAACAAGCAGTACAGACATAATACCATGGATAATGGTGGGGAAGATGAGACAGTGACAAAGAAAAAACATAAATAAACAAATGATGGTTGTGCAAGAATATTGTCTGCCTACCATTGGCTGTTTTTGTTGTTCACACATCAATGTTCATATGAATGTATTGGAGATCAGACACAAAAAAGGACAGAAGACAAAAGTTGCAGGTTCTCAACACCTTTATTACATCAATAGCAAACTTAAAATTGAAAAAAGGTTTTCACAAAATCAAGCAGAAAAACTGACAGCTGATAACTTTGTGAATGTCAGAGGAGGACGTACCTGTTTTACCATTAAATGCATAATAAAAAATATCCAATGTACTAAGCAGTATCAGCAAACACATTCAATAAATCATCACAAGCTACTGTTCTATACTTCCCATCAATAGTAAACGACAATAAATTGAAATGATTTCTTATTGCTGATGGCTGTGTTTGGCACGATAAACTTCAGGAGTCACACCAACACAACTCTAAACCATTTCCTTTGGGAAACAAAGATTGAATTCACACAAACGGTCTGTCTGTTTTAATCATCTAATCATATTTGTTCATACCTTATGTAAACTCGGCAGTCATATTTCCTATTCAGATATGATTTGCTTGTCAAGATCTTCGAGCTTAAAGAGATGGTTCTGAATGTTGATTCTGGAATGATCTGTAGACTCTGTCCGTTGTTTTGAGTTGGTCCCTCTTGTGTTGATGGTTCTCAAAAACAAACAAACAAAAAAACAACCAAGATAAGATAAGATAATGTTGCTTATAGCCCAGTCGACCGCAAAGGGCCACATCAGGGCTGTAAACCAACCAAACAAACAAAAAACCATCCCCCAAAAAGGAAGAAATAATAATTGTTTAACCATTTTTAGAAACCACATTCTAGCAACTGTTCCAAGATGTTCCAGTTCAGTAAAGTGTTTCCTCTGTGGAGGACATAAAAACAAAACAAACAAAACAAAAAGAACACACACACACACAAAAGAAGGAAAAACCTGAACATCTTAACGGAAGTCATCCAATGTGTGTGTGTGTGTGTGTGTGTGTGTGTGTGTGTGTGTGTGTGTGTGTGTCTTTCCATTAGGATTCATAAAGAAGGTGAAAACAAAGAGTAAAATATACTGCTTCCTTCAGTTAAACCTTTTCATTTTCTGTACTTGATTTGAACTGCCTGAACACACTCTGAGGTGCACTGCCTGAACATACTCTGAGGTGAACTGCCTGAACACACTCTGAGGTGAACTGCCTGAACACACTCTGAGGTGCACTGCCTGAACATACTCTGAGGTGAACTGCCTGAACACACTCTGAGGTGAACTGCCTGAACACACTCTGAGGTGACCTGAACTGCCTGAACACACTCTGAGGGGAACTGCCTGAACACACTCTGAGGTGACCTGAACTGCCTGGACACACTCTGAGGTGACCTGAACTGCCTGGACACACTCTGAGGAGAACTGCCTGAACACACTCTGAGGTGATCTGAACTGCCTGAACACACTCTGATGTGAACTGCCTGAACACACTCTGAGGTGAACTGCCTGAACACACTCTGAGGTGACCTGAACTGCCTGAACACACTCTGAGGTGATTTGAACTGCCTGAACACACTCTGAGGTGTGATCTGAACTGCCTGAACACACTCTGAGGTGATTTGAACTGCCTGAACACACTCTGAGGTGATTTGAACTGCCTGAACACACTCTGAGGTGATCTGAACTGCCTGGACACACTCTGAGGTGACCTGAACTGCCTGAACACACTCTGAGGAAAACTGCCTGAACACACTCTGAGGTGACCTGAACTGCCTGAACACACTCTGAGGAGAACTGCCTGAACACACTCTGAGGAGAACTGCCTGAACACACTCTGAGGTGATCTGAACTGCCTGAACACACTCTGAGGTGACCTGAACTGCCTGAACACACTCTGAGGTGACCTGAACTGCCTGGACACACTCTGAGGTGACCTGAACTGCCTGGACACACTCTGAGGTGACCTGAACTGCCTGAACACACTCTGAGGTGAACTGCCTGAACACACTCTGAGGTGACCTGAACTGTCTGGACGACAACTCTGACGGTGATTTGAACTGTCTGAACACACTCTGAGGTGACGTGAACTGCCTGGACACACTCTGAGGTGAGGTCACAGCTGGTGATAAGTCCCATGACATGGTAAGATAAGATAAGATAATGTTGCTTATAGCCCAGCCGACCGCAAAGGGCCACATCAGGGCTGTCACCACGTTAAAATCAACTCACCAGTCCATGACATGGTATGAGGTAAGTTAATAGCTGGGGATAAGTAGAACAACGCACTCTGAGGTGAGTTTATGACTGGGAAAAAGTAGAACAACACACTTGGAGGTGGCTTGACAGTTGGGAAGAAGTAGAACAACACACTCTGAGGTGAGTTTATGACTGGGAAGAAGTAGAACATCACACTCTGAGATGAGTTTATGACTGGGAAAAAGTAGAGCAACACACTTGGAGGTGGGTTTATGACTGTGAAGAAGTAGAACACACTCTGAGGAGAGTTGATGACTGGGAAGAAGTAGAACAACACACTCTGAGGTGAGTTTATGACTGGGAAGAAGTAGAACAACACACTCTGAGGTGAGCTTATGACTGGGAAGAAGTAGAACAACACACTCTGAGATGAGTTTATGACTGGGAAGAAGTAGAACAACACAGTGAGGAGAGTTGATGACTGGGAAGAAGTAGAACAACACACTCTGAGGTGAGTTTATGACTGGGAAGAAGTAGAACAACACAGTGAGGAGAGTTGATGACTGGGAAGAAGTAGAACAACACACTCTGAGGTGAGTTTATGACTGGGAAGAAGTAGAACAACACAGTGAGGAGAGTTGATGACTGGGAAGAAGTAGAACAACACAGTGAGGAGAGTTGATGACTGGGAAGAAGTAGAACAACACACTCTGAGGAGAGTTGATGACTGTGAAGAAGTAGAACAACACAGTGAGGAGAGTTGATGACTGTGAAGAAGTAGAACAACACAGTGAGGAGAGTTGATGACTGGGAAGAGAAGTAGTACAACACATTCTGAGGTGAGTTTATGACTGTGAAGAAGTAGAACAACACACTCTGAGGTGAGTTTATGACTGGGAAGAAGTAGAACAACACACTCTGAGGTGAGTTTATGACTGGGAAGAAGTAGAACAACACACTTTGAGGTGAGTTTATGACTGTGAAGAAGTAGCACAACACACTCTGAGGTGAGTTTATGACTGTGAAGAAGTAGAACAATACACTCTGAGGTGAGTTTATGACTGTGAAGAAGTAGAACAATACACTCTGAAGTGAGTTCATGACTGTGAAGTAGAACACACCCTGAGGTGAGTTTATGACTGGGAAGAAGTAGAACAACACAGTGAGGAGAGTTGATGACAGGGAAGAAGTAGAACAACACACTCTGAGGTGAGTTTATGACTGGGAAGAAGTAGTGCAACACACTCTGAGGTGAGTTGACCACTGTGAAGAAGTAGTGCACACACCCTGAGGTGAGTTGACCACTGTGAAGAAGTAGTACAACACACTCTGAGGTGAGTTGACCACTGTGAAGAAGTAGTACAATACACTCTGAGGTGAGTTTATGACTGGGAAGAAGTAGTACAACACACTCTGAGGTGAGTTGAAGACTGTGAAGAAGTAGTACAACACACTCTGAGGTGAGTTGACCACTGTGAAGAAGTAGTGCAACACACCCTGAGGTGAGTTGACCACTGTGAAGAAGTAGTGCAACACACTCTGAGGTGAGTTGACGACTGTGAAGAAGTAGTACAACACACTCTGAGGTGAGTTGACCACTGTGAAGAAGTAGTGCAACACACTCTGAGGTGAGTTGACCACTGTGAAGAAGTAGTACAACACACTCTGAGGTGAGTTGACCACTGTGAAGAAGTAGTGCAACACACTCTGAGGTGAGTTGACCACTGTGAAGAAGTAGTGCAACACCTCTGAGGTGAGTTGACCACTGTGAAGAAGTAGTGCAACACACTCTGAGGTGAGTTGACCACTGTGAAGAAGTAGTACAACACACCCTGAGGTGAGTTGATAGCTGGAGAGAAGTATCCCACACATTCCTAGGCGAGTCAGTAACTGGAGAGCAATAACACACTCAGAGGCTGACAGCTGGAGAGTAATGTGATACATTCTGATGCCAGTCAACAGCTGATCAGAGACAGTACGCCTATAAAACACCCTGACATGAGGTGATCAGAGACAGTACCCCTACAAAACACTCTGACATGAGGTGATAGCGGCTGGAAAGTAAGGACATTTTAAATGAGGCTGGGAAAAAAATAAACAGAAAATAACAAAGCGGTACCATAACTCTAATTTCTGATCATTCCGTTGTTCTTCCTGTGTACATGTGTCAGATACAGGGTTTATGGGCAAGCTTGGAAACTCCTTTTGGGGGGGGGGGGGGGGGGGGGGGGGGGGGGCATTGTCTTCTTGCTTATTGTGTGTGCTCTGCGTTGGCGTTTCTGTTAGGTGATTTGGAGACAAGTTTGGAAAGTCCTTTTTTGGGGGGGAATGTCTTCTTGCTTATTGTGTGTGCTCTGCGTTGGCGTTTCTGTTAGGTGATTTGGAGACAAGTTTGGAAAGTCCTTTTTTGGGGGGGAATGTCTTCTTGCTTATTGTGTGTGCTCTGTGTTGGCGTTTCTGTTAGGTGATTTGGAGACAAGTTTGGAAAGTCCTTTTTTGGGGGGGAATGTCTTCTTGCTTATTGTGTGTGCTCTGTGTTGGCGTTTCTGTTAGGTGATTTGGAGACAAGTTTGGAAAGTCCTTTTTTGGGGGGGGAATGTCTTCTTGCTTATTGTGTGTGCTCTGTGTTGGCGTTTCTGTTCGGGGATTTGGAGACATAAGCAGCATTCATTTGCAGTTGTGGGTGTATTGCTCTCATCATGGGAGCAAGACTTATCCCACTTGTTCATTATTTGCTGGAAAGTAAGTCAGGTAGTCTCAGTGCAGAACGTAATACCATAGCTTTACCTTCATCATCGTCACTGATCATCATTCAAAACAAACAACAACAACCAAGCAAGCAAACAAACAAACAAAAAGCCTCAAATATTGCAGGGGATTTTTTTTTTTTTTTTTTTTTTTGCGTACGCAGGCTGATTTCTCCTGCAGACACTCTCTGTATAGACAGGCAAGGATTAATCCCATCTACCCAACAAAGGGAGTGGGGTTTTGTGTGTATGACCATTTTTTTTAATCCCACCATTAAGGCAGCCATACTCCATCTTCGGGGAAAAAGCAGGGGATATATGTCAGGTTTTCTTATTTACATGTGTCATAAACTCAGCAATGTGAAGGGTTTGCTTGATCTTGACAAACTGAACTTCTGGATCTGCCATGAGAACTAGAAAGACACTTGCGACAGCACAGACCTCGACCAATTTCGAACACTGTTCTCGATTTAAATCAATCCCCATTCAGTCTGGTATCGTTTCATCATCTGCCATTTGCAGAGTCACACCAAAATCCATCATATGTTTATTAACATAATTTATCTCCACAACTGTCACATACATATACAAACTGTTCATATCTAAATGAATCCTCACTGTCTTGTTAGCTACACTTTGGTGATAGCAGTATGTTTCTCCATCAATCTGTTGCCATGCTGTGACTGAACAAATACAATCCTCACTGTCTTAGCTACACTTTGATGATAGCAGTATGTTTCTCCATCAATCTGTTGCCATGCTGTGACTGAACAAATACAACCTCACTGTCTTAGCTACACTTTGGTGATAGCAGTATGTTTCTCCATCAATCTGTTGCCATGCTGTGACTGAACAAATACAATCCTCACTGTCTTAGCTACACTTTGGTGATAGCAGTATGTTTCTCCATCAATCTGTTGCCATGCTGTGACTGAACAAATACAACCCTCACTGTCTTAGCTACACTTTGGTGATAGCAGTATGTTTCTCCATCAATCTGTTGCCATGCTGTGACTGAACAAATACAATCCTCACTGTCTTAGCTACACTTTGGTGATAGCAGTATGTTTCTCCATCAATCTGTTGCCATGCTGTGACTGAACAAATACAACCCTCACTGTCTTAGCTACACTTTGGTGATAGCAGTATGTTTCTCCATCAATCTGTTGCCATGCTGTGACTGAACAAATACAATCCTCACTGTCTTAGCTACACTTTGGTGATAGCAGTATGTTTCTCCATCAATCTGTTGCCATGCTGTGACTGAACAAATACAACCTCACTGTCTTAGCTACACTTGTGTGATAGCAGTATGTTTCTCCATCAATCTGTTGCCATGCTGTGACTGAACAAATACACCCCCTCCTCTCATTTAATAAAATATCATTTTGCTTACTGAAACCAGGCTATACGCTAAAAATAAAACTGTACTGAATCTTGCAAGTTCATGGATAATTAATTTTACCAATGTACCTGATCTTTTTCATTTCACTGAGATCCATGAATTACTTCTTAGCAAATTCATGGAAATTTGCGGGGAAAAAGTCATGTCTTATACTGCTTGAGAGAATGAGAAAAAAAAATCCTGAATCCACCCTTGACCTGGAGCAAAACTCTACAGGTGCCCTGTCTTGTAATGCTAAAGATAATGAGGGAAAATCATTGATCCACCCATTGATCTGGAGCAAAACTCTACAGGTGCCCTGTCTTGTAATGCTGAAGACAATGAGGGGAAAATCATTGATCCACCCTTGATCTGGAGCAAAACTCGACAGGTGCCCTGTCTTGTAATGCTGAAGACAATGAGGGGAAAATCATTGATCCACCCTTGATCTGGAGCAAAACTCTACAGGTGCCCCGTCTTGTAATGCTGAAGACAATGAGGGGAAAATCATTGATCCACCTTGATCTGGAGCAAAATTCAATGGTTTCCCATTCTTTGTAATGCTAAAGTGGGGCAAAAATCTTGGACCTAGCTTTTTTTCTACAACAAAATTCAATGGATACACTAAAAGTCAAAAAGGAAAAGGAAAAAAATAGGTTGGGTCCGCCCTCTGATCTAGACCAAATTAAAAAGGTGCCTTTGCTTGCAATGCTAAAGGAAATGAAAAAAAAAAAATCATCATTCTAATCTGGACCAAAGTTCATTGGGTGCCTTATCTTGTAATGCTAAAGACAGTGAAAAACGATTTGAATCCACCCTCAGATGTTGACCAAAATTAAAAAGCCTATCTTGTAATGCTAAAGAAAGTTTAAAAAAAATCCCGGATCCAACTTTTGATCTGGACCAAAATGAAAAGAGTGCCCTATTTTGTAACACTAAAGACAGTGGGAAAAAAATCCTGGATCCAACTTTTGATCTAAATTAAAATTCAATGGCTTCATTCTTGGACCACAATCCATTATTTCCCCAAGTTTCCATAAAATCAAGCTGGTGATTTTATCACCTGGTTTCCATAAAATCAGGCTGGTAATTTATCACCTGGTTTCCATAAAATCAGGCTGGTAATTCTATCACCTGGTCCCCATAAAATCAGGCTGGTGATTTTATCACCTAATTTCCTTAAAATCAGGCTGGTAATTCCATCACCTAGTTTCCATAAAATCAGGCTGGTAATTTTATCACCTAATTTCCTTAAAATCAGGCTGGTAATTTCATCACCTGGTTTCCATAAAATCAGGCTGGTAATGTTATCACCTAGTTTCCTTAAAATCAGGCTGGTAATTTTATCACCTGGTTTCCTTAAAATCAGGTTGGTAATTTTATCACCTAGTTTCCTTAAAATCAGGCTGGTAATCTTAAAGGAATCATGTTAAGTAACAGACAGGCAAACCGTCACGTCACATGTGGGTGAAAACATATCGCTCTTGCAGGCGGTAATAAACATGCTGAGGCATGATCTTAGGTTCTTCTTCACCACATTCAAAATGCCAGTCTCACCTCATGTCAGCATTGTGTCAGCTGACCTATACTCAAGTGGGCAAGCAGAGTGGAGGGAAGAGATTAAAAACACTCTCAGTGATATGCCATCCACAGCTGATCTCAAACAAAGTTAAGAACATCAATATCTTTGCTCTCTCAAAAACAAACTTGTGTGCACTCACATAAATGTACACACACCATACACAATCACTATATACATGCATTAATAAACAGATGTACACACGCATCTATGCATTCATACACATGAACTACAAGAAAAGCAAAACATTATTGCACTATGTAAGATACTGCAAAATTTCTTTGTAAAATCTGTGTACACACAGGAATAGATTGGGGTTGGGGAGAAAGGGAAATAAATCTGTGTACACACAGGAATAGATTGGGGTTGGGGAGAAAGGGAAATAAATCTGTGTACACACAGGAATAGATTGGGGTTGGGGAGAAAGGGAAATAAATCTGTGTACACACAGGAATAGATTGGGGTTGGGGAGAAAGGGAAATAAATCTGTGTACACACAGGAATAGATTGGGGTTGGGGAGAAAGGGAAATAAATCTGTGTACACACAGGAATAGATTGGGGTTGGGGAGAAAGGGAAATAAATCTGTGTACACACAGGAATAGATTGGGGTTGGGGAGAAAGGGAAATAAAGAACAAAGATATATATAAACGAAAAAAAAAAAAAGGTCAGTGTAAGAAAGACATAAGGGTGAAGATAGATATACTACAGGAAAGAGATCTTCTAAAGAGTAAAGATCACAAATTGCATAAAAGACTAGAAGATATCACAACACTGCAAATTTACATTACCTACTAGCTACACTGTAATTCAGACCCACAAAAAGAGCAAAAGAGATAATTGCAAACCATATCCACACTGTACCTTTCATCCCAGGCCAAGCTTTCCAGAGATTTCTTTCCATTTTGGATTAGAAATTCTGTGATTGTCGCTGACAAAAACCTCCAGAGCAAAAGCAAAAGTAGCAACAACAAAAAATACAACAAAAACCACTCACTTTTACTTTACAACGTTCAGAGAGAACACACAGCATTGATATAGCAAGATAACAGACTTCAAATCATCTCAAACATAACCAAACAGCATGTGCAAGCACCCTTTCTTTTTTTTTCAAAAGAAAAATCCTGTATACAGAGAAAAACAATTGTACAGCAATATGCATCAGCTGATTTAAGACTCAAAGACATTTTTCCTTTTTAGGTCCCCCCCCCCCCTCCCCCTTTTCTTTTTTGTTGTTGTAGTTGCCCTGGACGGCACTGGGAAGAGAAAGATTCTTGGTCAGTTCATATATTCTACAATCTTTAACCGGGTGATGCCATTTCTTTGGACATGAACTCTTCTGTAGTTTCATTTCGTTTACTTTTCATGTGCATCTTCCTTCCATGAGCTAACCCAATCAAATTTTACACATAATCTTCTAAATGTTGACTTGATTAGGTTTAACCCCAGCCTTTTACAAGTTAACTTCACTTGGTTTAATTCTCGCTCTTCTAGAAGTTGATGTCATTTAGCATAGTTCATAATCTTTTTCTGCTCGACTCCAGTTAGGTCAACTCACAAATGTTTAGATGGTGACTTCATTCAAAGTTCTTGCAATCTTTTACAAATTGACCTTACTTAATTTCACCCACAATTTTCTGGAAGTTGACCTCACTTAGTTTTGTTCACAATCTTCTGCAAGCTGACCTCAAACAACTTAATTTACAACCTTCTGCATGCTCATCTCATTTGATTGTGTGCACAATCTTCTACAAACTGACCTCATTTAGTTTTACTCACAATCACACACAAGTTGATCTTACTACCTCACATAATGTTGTTCACAGTCACACACAAGTTGATCTTACTACCTCACATAATGTTGTTCACAACCACAGGTGCTGACTTCATTTAAGTCTACTCACAGTATCATACACGTTGACCTCACACTGTTTTACTCACAACCAGCTACAAGTTGACCTTATCCAGTTTTACTCACAAACACTTACACTTTGAGCTTACTTACTGTTGCTTATAACCTTCTTTTAAGACGACCTCGTTCACTTTTACTTACAACCTTCTACACGCTGACCTTATTCAGTTTTACTCGCAATCACCAACCAGTTGACATCATTCATTTTTACTCGCATTCTTCCACAGGTTCACTTTTCAATGCTACTCACAATCTTTCGCAACACATAGAGTCTGCTATAAAATTCCATCTTCAAAATCTTTTTTTTTTCAGCAGTAAAAACAGAATTATTGCACTGCCAAACAAAGGAATATACAAATTACGAAACAATGACAACACGTTTCAACTTATCGGGTCTTCTTCCTGCAGGACAAATGACATTCAAAACAATAAAAACTAAGGATGAACAGACGGTCACTTATCTCTTCAGTCTGGGTACAAAATTGAATCTTGTCAGCACAATCAAATCACGCACCCAGATCAAAGAAACAGAGATAAGTGAGTGCCAATTCATCCTTCATTTTTGTCGTTTTGAATGTTATTTGTCCTGCCTGAAGAAGACTTGGTCGGTCGCTGTGTTTGTCGTTTTGAGTGTTTTTGTCCTGCCTGAAGAAGACTTGGTCGGTCGCTGTGTTTGTCGTTTTGAGTGTTATTTGTCCTGCCTGAAGAAGACTTGGTCGGTCGCTGTGTTTGTCGTTTTGAGTGTTATTTGTCCTGCCTGAAGAAGACTTGGTCGGTCGCTGTGTTTGTCGTTTTGAGTGTTATTTGTCCTGCCTGAAGAAGACTTGGTCGGTCGCTGTGTTTGTTTTGTAGTTTGTTTGTTTAGCAGTGCTGTAAATCAGTTTTTCGTTTTGTCTTTTGTACAAATAGTTCCCCTCCTTCTGGACATTCTGTGCTAGTAACATCCCCTTTTCTTTTTGCTCTCAGTAACTCTGTCTCTTCCTTTGCTGTGCTGTCGTCTACTGTCCTTTCTGTCTACCATTTCTTTTATCTATCTTTTTCCACAACCTCTTCCCACAAATTTCTGCACTCAACAAAGTCGGAGTGAACTGACTATACTCTTGAGTATAGTGTGAGTATCCCAACATGGTAAGATGAGTTCACACGCTACCAGATACTGGAACGCTGAAGAAGAAGAAGAAGAAGAAGAAGAAGTTTCAATTTCTGCCGGCAGTCAGCCCACTCTGAAACCTTTCTTATCAGACTCAAAAACACTACTGTTTCGCACAGGAGTCCAGTCAGCCCATAAGCCTGCACACAGCGCACACACACACAATCAGCGCACCCTACGATCACAGGCAGTGACATACAGAATTATGACCCTCTGGTCACAAACATGCATGCTGGTGTAATGCCATCCAAACTGGAACAGCTGGCGTCATGTGCGAAAATATCATTTCATTCACACATTGCAGTCTCTCGGTGATTGAAGTGTGGGCAGTGCACCTGTAACAGAAATAAAAACCATGAGCTTTTCAATAAGAACAGACCCTAGAATGTCTAAGAGACTCTATATCTAGAAATAAACTGAGAGCCGACAAGATAAGGATAACAGTTCATGCCTTCATGACAAACTGACTAGGTGTCTTTTGTACAAGATTTTAAGTCTGTAGGAACTTAACACGGTAATTCTAAAACCTTTCCTTGTAATTGATATTTCCTTAGTTAGTTTGTCCAAGGTTCTTTTAAGCAAATTTAACTTATTTGATTTTCATTTCATGTACTACTACACTCATTTTTTCTAGATTCTAACCATGGCAGCTGCTACAAGGGCAACATAATAAAGAAAAGATTCAGTAATTCTCCTAGTATTTTCCCGACTGGTTTCTTTGTTTATTGATTCAGTCTTTTAATTCTGTGTGTGTGTGTGTGTGTGTGTGTGTGTGTGTGTGTGGTGGTGTGTGTGTATGTGTGTGCGTGCGTGCATGTGTGTGTGTGTGTGAATGTGTGTGCATGTGTTTAAATGTGTGTGTATGTTATATTATTATGCATGTGAAAGTGTGTGCTTAGATGCATCACTTTATTGTTTCTGCTCTGTCTTTAATATTCTCGAAGTGTTACGAGGTCAAGCATTCTGCTAAATCTCTCAGCCATGTAGTCTCAGACCACAATGGAATCTCATCGTTCTCATTCCAGCTGATAAATCACACAGTAAGTCTCGAATTCTTTGTCCTGTTCTCATGGTGATCTCAGTTTCAATCTGCACTCAAGATCCATCCATCACCAATGCTGGTTTGGTGACAAAGCAGTCACAACTATCTCTCCCTGTGAAGGTACATTCATCAATGCTGGTTTGGTGACAAAGCAGTCACAACTATCACTCTGTGTGAAGGTACATTCACCTATGCTGGTTTGGTGACAAAGCGTCACAACTATCTCTCCCTGTGAAGTACATTCACCAATGCTGGTTTGGTGACAAAGCATCACAACTATCTCTCTCTATGAAGGTACATTCACCAATGCTGGTTTGGTGACAAAGCAGTCACAACTATCACTCTCTATGAAGGGCACTGCTGGTTTGGTGACAAAGCATCAAACTATCACTCTGTGTAAGGTACATTCACCAATGCTGGTTGGTGACAAAGCAGTCACAACTATCACTCTGTGTGAAGGTACATTCACCTATGCTGGTTTGGTGACAAAGCAGTCACAACTATCTCTCCCTGTGAAGGTACATTCACCAATGCTGGTTTGGTGACAAAGCATCACAACTATCACTCGTGTGAAGTACATTCACCTATGCTGGTTTGGTGACAAAGCAGTCACAACTATCACTCTCTATGAAGGGCACTGCTGGTTGGTGACAAAGCAGTCACAACTATCACTCTGTGTGAGGGTACATTCACCAATGCTGGTTTGGCGACAAAGCATCACAACTATCTCTCTCTGTGAAGGTACATTCACCAATGCTGGTTTGGCGACAAAGCAGTCACAACTATCTCTCTCTATGAAGGTACATTCACCAATGCTGGTTTGGTGACAAAGCAGTCACAACTATCTCTCTCTAGAAGGTACATTCACCAATGCTGGTTTGGTGACAAAGCAGTCACAACTATCTCTCTCTGTGAAGGGCACTGCTGGTTTTGGCGACAAAGCAGTCACACAACTATCACTCTGTGTGAAGGTACATTCACCAATGCTGGTTTGGCGACAAAGCAGTCACAACTATCTCTCTCTGTGAAGGGCACTGCTGATTTGGTGACAAAGCAGTCACAACTATCTCTCTCTGTGAAGGCACTGCTGTTTGGTGACAAAGCAGTCACAACTATCTCTCTCTGTGAAGGGCACTGCGATTTGGTGACAAGCAGTCACAAACTATCTCTCTGTGAAGGGCAACTGCTGGTTTGGTGACAAAGCAGTCACAACTATCTCTCTCTGTGAAGGCACTGCTGATTTGGTGACAAAGCAGTCACAACTATCTCTCTGTGAAGGGCACTGCTGGTTTGGTGACAAAGCAGTCACAACTATCTCTCTCTGGAAGGCACTGCTGATTTGGTGACAAAGCAGTCACAACTATCTCTCTGTGAAGGGCACTGCTGGTTTGGTGACAAAGCAGTCACAACATCTCTCTCTGTGAAGGCACTGCTGGTTTGGTGACAAAGCAGTCACAACTATCTCTCTCTGTGAAGGGCACTGCTGATTTGGTGACAAAGCAGTCACAACTATCTCTCTGTGAAGGGCACTGCTGGTTTGGTGACAAAGCAGTCACAACAACTCTCTCTGTGAAGGGCAAACTGCTGATTTGGTGACAAAGCAGTCCACAACTATCTCTCTTGAAGGGCACTGCTGGTTTGGTGACAAAGCAGTCACAACATCAGAGTGGGGCTTAGTTAGTGATGTCCAGGACGTGCTCGACCACACCAGGCCTCACTGAACACCACCAACATGACTTAACAGTATTTGCACCACACCGGGCCTCAAAACCCCCCCAAAATGACTTAAAAGTATTTGCACAACACAGGCCTAATGAAAACCAAAACCTTTAAATTAAAAAGTTGTGCACCACCCCCAGGCCTCCTAAAACACCCCAAACCAACGACTTAACAGTAGTGCCCACACCAGGCCTCCTGAACCCCCAAACCAAACTTGCCCTTAACGGGTTAGTGCCCCACCCCGGCCTCACTGAAAACCCCCAACATGACTTAACGTTTTGGCACCACACCAGGCCCACCAACTTGATTTAACGGGGAGTGCCCCAACACCGGGCCCCCATAAACACCTCCAACTTGACTTAATGGTTGTGCCCACCGGCCTCCTGAACACCCCCCAACTGACTTAACAGGAGTGCACCCCCAGGCCCCCAATGAACACCACCAACAGGGGACTTAACAGTAGTGCGCACACCGGGGCCCTGAACACCCCAAACATGATTTAAACGTAGTGCACCACACCGGGCCCTCACTGAACACCCCCCAAATGATTAACATTTGTGCATTTGTTTCTCTGGCAGGCTCCCTCAAGCAACTGCTTTTGGGAAAAGAAAAAATTGGGGGGCCCTGTTGGTGTGACACCCCGAAACGGGGGGGAAACCAATGACAATGACGTCGGGGAAGCTGCAGACACTGAAAAGACTGGCCCTAGATTTACAGAAAGGGAGGTGAAATAAATTGCCCACATCCTCCATGAAGCGAGACACGGGAGAGCAGGGCCCCTAGACCCACGGGAAAATGGGGTGACATCAATGACCCTTTCCCCCTAAAAGCTGCAGCACTGGGGCCCACGGGTTTTTAGATACGAAAGGGAAAGGTGCCATCAATGACCCTTCCTCCATGAAGCGGAGAAAACTGAGGCACGGGGCCCTAGATCACATTTTTGGGAGGTGACATCAAGACCATTTCCCCCTGAACCCGCGGGGACATGAGAGCACGGGCCCCTAAATCACAAAAAATTGGAGGTGAAATCAATGACTTTCCTCCATGAAGCCGCAGCCCACTGAGAGCATTTGGCCCTAAAATCACGAAAGGGGAGGTGAATCATTGCCCAAACATCCCCCAAATGAAACTCCCAGACACTGGGGGGAAAATTGGCATGCCCCGGGATCACAAAAATATGGAGGTTTGGACATAAATGACCCCATCCTCCTTGAAACTGCAGACACTGAGAGCCTGGCACTGGCCCTAGATCACGAAATGGGGGGTTTCCATCAATGCCCCACACCCTTCCCTAAAAACGCAGACACTGAGAGCACTGGCCCTGGCCCTACTCACAGAAATGGAGGTGACATCAATGAATCCAATTCCCCCATGAACCTGCAGAAAATGAGAGCACGGGCCTAGATCACGGGAAAGGGGGGTGAATCAATGACCAACCCTCCAAGAAGCTGCAGACATGGAGCACTGGCCTAGTTTCACAGAAATGGAGGGGGACATAAATTGCCCAAAATTCCCCTTGAAGCTGAAGAACTGAGGCAGGGCCCCCTAGATCCCGAAATGGAGGTGCATCAATACCACACCCTTCATGAAACTGCAGGGCACTGAGAGCAGGGCCCCTAGATCACAGAAAGGGGAGGTAAAATTTTAAATTGCCCACATCCCCCCAAAAAACCGAGCACTGAGGAACGGGCCACGGGCCCTAGATCACAGAAATGGGGGTGACATCAAGGGACAACCCTAAAATAAACTCCCGGGACATGGAGAAACTGGCACTTCCCCTAGTTTCCAGATATGGGGTAAAAATTTCAATGACCACTTCCTCCATAAAAACGGGCGGGACACTGAGAGCACTGGCACTGCCCCTAGATCACGGGAAAGGGAAAGGTGAAATCAATGCCACTCCTCCTTTGAAAACTGCAGAATGAGAGCACGGGGCCCTGATCACGAAATGGAGGTGAATCAATGACCACTTTCCCCCCCATAAAACTGCAGCACTGGAGCACGGGGCACGGGCCCCTTTAGAATCAGAAATGGAGGTGCCAATGACCACTTCCTCCATGAAACTGCAGCCCATTTTGGAGCACGGGCCCTAGTTTAACAGAAATGGAGGTGACATCAATGACCACTTTCCTCCATGAAGTTGCAGACATGGAGAGCACGGGCCCCTTTAGACCCGAAATGGAGGTTGAAATCAATGCCCACATCCTCCTTGAAAATTTGGGGACCTGGGGCAGGGCCCCAAGGACCCAAAAATTTTGGGGGGTGACTTCAAGGGAACCCATCCTCCTTGAAGCTGCAGGCCCACTGGACCCGGGCCCTAGTTCACAGAATTGGGGGGGGGGGGGGAAATCAATGCCCAATCCCCCATGAAACTGCGGGCCCTTTGGGGCACTGGCACGGGGCCCTAGTTGACGGGAAAATGGAGGGGGGACAATAATGCCCAAATTCCTCCATGAAATGCCCCCTGAGAGCGGGCCCCCTAAAATCCAGAAATGGGGGGGTGACATCAAGCCCAACTTCCTCCTTTAAAAAACTGCGGGACCTGAGAGCCGGGCACGGCCTAGATCACAGAAATGGAGGTACATCAATGACCACATCCCCCAGGGAAGTTTCCCAGACACTGAGAGCCCCGGGCCCTGGCCCTAGATCACAAAAATGGAGGTAAAATTAAATTGACCACACCCTCCATAAAAAGTTTCCCGGGGAAATTTGAGAGCACGGGCCCCTAGTCCAGAAATGGGGGTTTGTTTAAATGACCACATCCTCCATGAAGCTGCAGCCCCTGAGAGCCTGGAGGGGCCCCCTAGATCACGGAAAATGGGGGGTGACACCAATTTTGACCACATCCCCCATGAAAGCGCGACACTGACGCACTGGCAAGGGCCCCTTTAGATCACAGAAATGGAGGTGAATCAATGCCCAACCCCCCATGAAACTGCAGAAAACTGAGGGACTAAAATAGATAAACCAAAAATTGGGGGTTTGAAAACAATGACCCTTTCCCCATAAAACCCGGCGGACACGGGGAGCACTGGAAATGGCCTAGTCACAGAAATGGGGTGAAAAATGGCCCCAACCTCCGGGGAAAAATGCGACACTGAGAGCACGGGCCCTAGACCACCAGAAATGGAGGTGACATCAAGGGACCACACCCTCCAAAAAAACCCTGCAAAAAATGAGGGCACTGGCCCTAGTCACAAAAAATGGGGGTGATTCAATGACCCACCCTCCATGAAACTGCGGGACAAAAGGGCACTGGCCCTAGATCACAGAAAATGGGGGGTGAAATCAATGCCCAACACCCTTTCGGGAACTGCAGCCCACTGAGACCCGGGCCCCTTTGTTAAACGGGAAATGGAGGTGAAATCAATGTTTTCCTCCATAAAAATGCAGACACTGAAAAGCACGGGCCCCTTTAGATCACGGGGAAAGGGAAAGGTGACCAATGACCCATCCTCCTTGAAGCTGCAGACACTGAGGCAGGGCCCCTAGATCAAAAAGGGGGGAGGTGCCCATCAATGACCCCCATCCCCATGAAGTCCCGGACACGGGAGAGCATGGCCCTAGTTTACGGGGAAAATGGAGGTGAAATAAAAGGGACCACATCCCCCTTGAAACTGCAGACATGAGAGCACGGGCCCCTTTAGTTTCAAAAAAAATTTGGAGGGGGGCCCTTTCAATGACCACACCCTCCTTTGAAGCGGGGCAAAACACTGGGGGCTGGCCCTAGATCACAAAAAAGGGGGGTTTGACAAAAAGGGCCCCACATCCTCCATGAAACTGCAAAGGACACTGAGAGCCTGGTTTTTTGTTACAGAAATGGGGGGTGAATAAAAGACCACATCCCCCTTTGAAACTGCGGGCCCTTGAGGGCACGGGCCCCTTTAGATCACAGAAAGGGGAGGTGACATCAATGAACCACATCCTCCAGGGAAACTCAGACACTGAGACCCAAAAGGGCCCCTAGATCACAAAAAATGGAGGGTGCCCACCCAAGGGCCCCACATCCTCCTAAAAACTGGGGGCCCTTGAGGGCCCTGGAAATGCCCCCTTGATCACAAAAAATGGGGGGGTGAAATCAATAAACCCTTTCCCCCAGGGAAACTGCGGCCCCCACTGAGGGCAGGGCCCTAGTTCACAAAAATTTGGAGGTGACTTTCCAATAAACCCACCCTCCTTTAAAACGCGGGCACTGGGGGCCCGGGCCCCTAGATCACAGAAATGGAGGTAAAATAAATTGCCAATCCTCCAGGGAAGCTGCGACACTGGACCCATTGGGGGCCCTTAGATCCCCAAAAATAGGTGACATAAATTGCCACATCCTCCATAAACATGCAAAAACCTGAGGGAATTTCCCCTAGTCAAAAAGAAATGGGGGGTGAAATAAAAGGGACCACATCCCCCATGAAATGAGACACTGAGGGCACGGGCCCCTAGTCCAAAAATGGATGTGCATCAAGGGACCCCATCCTCCAAAAAACTGCAGCCACTGAGAGCACTGCACTGATCACGGGAAATGGGGGGAAATTAAATGCCCACATCCTCCATGAAGTGCAGAATGAGGGCACGGGGCCTAGACCCCGAAATGGAGGGGGGACACAATGACCCCCATCCTCCATGAAAACGCGGCACTGTGGGCACTGGCCCGGCCCCTAGATCACAGAAAGGGGGGGTGAAAATCAATGCCACATCCTCCATAAAAACTGCTACACTGAGAGCATGGCCCTAAAAAAAATTTTGGGGGGTGACTTCAATGACCACATCCTCCATGAAGCTGCAGACACTGGGCACTGGCCCTCAAATTCACAGAAATGGGGGTGACATAAAGCCCAAACATCCTCCTTAAAACGGCAGCACAGACCCGGGCCCCTAGATCACAAAAATGGGGTGACTCAATGCACATCCTCCTGAAACTGCAAAACACTGAGAGCCGGGCCCCTAGTCACAAAAAAATGGAGGTGAGTTTCAATGCCCACCCCCTCCTGAAAACTGCAGAACTGAGAGCAGGGCCCTTGGATAAACGGGAAAGGAGGTGAAAACAATGCCCACTTCCTAAATGAAAAGCGGGAAGATTTGGGGCCCTAAATTTGATTAAAAAGATGGAGGGGTCATAAATTTGAAAAACATCCCCCTGAAATTTGCAGAAGACCTTGGCAGGGGACCCCAAAAACAGAAATGGAAGTGCAACCATGAAAACATCCTCCATAAAACTGTAGACATTTGGAGGGACCTCAACAATGATTTTGAACACAGACATGGAGGTTTGGAAATTTAAAAACACAGACATGGAGGTTGTACACTGACGCCGCAGAAATGATTTCCCGAAGCAGAATGGAGGTTTTACACTGAGGGCCCTCAAAAATGACTTTAGAACACAGAAAATGGAGGTGTACACTGACAACCTAAACAATGACTTTAGAAAAACCAGAAAAGGAGGTTTTACACTGAGGGCCTCAACCCAATAACTTCAGAACACGGGACATGGAGGTGTCCCTTTTTAAAAAAACACAAAACTTTTGGAGGTGTACACTGTTACCGAAAGAAATTGATTTTCAAAACACAGACATGGAGGTGTACACTGACGCCTCAACATAAATTTCCCAAAACACAGACATGGGGGTTTTTCACTGACGACCTCAACAATCATTCAGGACCCCCTCAACAATAAATTTCAGAACACGACATGGAGGTGTACACTAAACCCCTCAATTTATGAATTCAGAAAACGGACAGGGGAGGTTTTTAAAATTGGGGCCCCTAAAAATGACTTAAAAACACAGGTAGGGAAAGGTGTACATTTGACGACCGAAAGCAATGTTTTCAAAACACAGAATGGGGTGTACATGGGGGAGCAGCAAGGGACTTCAGAACACAAAAACAGGAGGTGTGCCTGTCGCCCCTCGCAATTATTCAAAAACCAACAGCATGGAGGTGTAAAACTGAGGGACCTCAACAAGATTTCCCGAACCGGGACTTTGGAGGTGTACCTGACAAACCGCGCTTTTGGCTTAAAAACCACTGGGGGGAGCTGTCCCACTGAGGGCCCGCGCAATGACTTCAAAAACAACTTGGTGGGGGGGAATCAGTGACATTTTCCCAAAAAAACCCTTTTTGGAGGGGACTTAAGATCTTGAAAATGAGTTCAGAATACAGAACGGGGGTTTAAAGTTTATGACAAAAACAGCCCCCCTCCCTAACTTCGCAACTTAGAGCCCACCCCAGTTACCCCCAAAATTTTTTGGGGTTTTGGGTTTTTTTTGGTGCTTTGTGTGTTTTTTTCATGGTCTTATCAAGGGCTCCAAACCTGGTGATGTGATGTTGCAAAATACGAGTTTAAAGGGGAAAAAAAACACTTCTGGCACAGGCAAGTTTACCTATGTGTTTGGAGAAACAGCGGAAACACCCGGTTTTTAAACCCAAACTGTGTGGAAAAAAAGGTTTATTTTAAAGGGAAAAGGGAAAGGGGGGGTAGGTTCCTCTTTTACACTTGGCTAAATACCCCCTTCCCCTGCGTGAAAGATGTTGGCAGCGGGAGGGGGGGAAAAAAGTCTGCCTTCCTCTTACACTGTTTTAGGGCCCTTGCTCGGCCTTGTGGGAGGGGAAAGAGGTTGGACGGTCGATAAAAAGGCGCGCTACCCCCCGGGGCTTTTTTCGGGAAAATTTGGGGTTTGCCCCAAAATTTTAAAAGAGCCCTGCGAGGAAAGTTTTCAAGAAAGGAAATTTGACTTTTTTTTTGTAAATGTGTTTTTTTATTTTTTCGGTTAAAATACTATTTGTGTGTTTACGCACTTATACATTACAACTTAAAACTTGAACCATTGTGATTATGGGGTTTAGAAGTACTCGGTGGACTTTCCCATTTTTTTTTAAAAATTTCAAGTGGGCATTTCTCAAATCTCCCCTTTTTTGGGGTGATAAAAGGGTGTGCCCGGAAGTAGCGCTTTCCCCCTACAATTACGAAACCCAAACTAAAAAGGCCTCAACAACACCCCAGAATACGGGAAAAAAAGGGTGAAAAGAAATGAAAGAACCCCCCTAAACCCAGCGTTGACCTTGACAATGACCCCGATCACTAAAATGGAAGAGAAATAAATGATACACCCAAAGGACCCCCCCAAACCCCTGAAGGTTTTTGACGCGACTCCAAAAAACAGGGGGAATCAAATAAAAGGTTGCCCCTGGCTGGAAAATTTAGATGGGGATTTTTAAATCCATCTGAACTTAAAACTCCCGTTAGGGAAAAGTATTGAAAAATTTTGTGAAAACACACCAACATGAAAAAAGGGGGGTTTTTTAAAAAAATTAATGGCTGTTGTGAATGTGAAGGTTTTTTTGGTTTTTTTTTTCTGTGGGGTGTGAGTTTGAAAGTCTAAAATCTTCATTTTTAAAATTAGTACAATTTCTGCAGTGGTGTTTGGTTTTTTGCTTTTTCTTTTTCTATTTTTTGGGAAAAGAAAGAAATTCAACTGATAGAGCGATCGTCAAAATGCAGTACCTCACCTATGCATTTTGGATGGCAGATAAAGAACTTGCGGGAACCTCACCTATTGCACTTTGATCCCGGATCAGTCAACAGCTGTCCCTCACCTTTTGCACTTGGGTGGCAGATCAGTAAAACAGCAGTCCCTCCCCTATTGCCTTTTTTGATGGCGGATAAAGTAACATCCCAAGTACCTCACCTATTCCCACTTTGATGGCAAAAATCTTTTCACATGCGGACCTCCCCTATTGCATTTTGGGATGGGCGATCGTAACAGGGCAGTCCTCACCTATTGCACTTTGATGGCAGATCTGTCAACAGGCAGTCCCCTTCCCCCTTTTTGCACTTGATGGCAGATAGTCAAACATGAAAGTACCTCACCTTTTGCATTTCGGGGCGGGATCGGGTTTTAAACATGCATTTCCTCCCCCCTTTTGGGCACTTTGATGGAAGAATCATAACATGTAGTACCTCCCTTTTTCCACTTTGGGGCAAAATCAGTCAACATGCGTACTCACAATTGAAATTTGATGGCAGATCAGTCAACATGTAGTACATCACCTCTTGCCTTTGGGGCCCAAAATCAGTAAACATGCAGTACCTCCCCTATTGCACTTTGTTTGGAGATCAGTAACATGCAGTCCCTCACCTATTGCCCTTTGAGGGCCAGATCAGTCAAAATGCAGTACCCTACCTATTGCCTTTGATGGCAGATCAGTAAAACATGTATTACCTCCCCTATTGCCCCTTTGGGGGAAAGATCAGTAAAAAATGCAGTACCTCACTATTGACTTTGATGGCAGCCCAGTAACATGCAGTCCCTCCCCTATTCCCTTTGATGGCGGGAATAAGTAACATGCTTTTTAAACCCTACCTATTGAAATTCGGGGCAGATCGTCAACTTGCTTTTCCCTCACCTTTGATTTTGGGGCTGATCAGCAAGGGGGCAGTACCTCCCCTATTCCCCATTTTAAAGGGCCAGATCAGTCAACTTGCAGTCCCTCCCCTATTGCCTTTGATGGAGTTTCGTCAACATGCAGTGCCTCCCCTTTTTGCATTTTGGGAGGGCCCAGATCAGTCAACATGCGTACCTCCCCTTTATTGCACTTTGATGGCGATCATTTACAAAAGCAGTACCTAAAACCCCTATTGCACATTGAGGGAGATCGGGTTAACATGCATTTACTTCATTTTTGGCATTTTGAGGGGGTTTTTCAGGTAAATAGCCCACATCAAGGCATGTGATGACCCCCATCACATGTGTTAGTGTTTTGGGAATCTTTCCCCATTTTCAAAACAAAAGGGAAAGAATATTCATGTGGTTGCTTTTTTGAAAGCGGGCTTTCCCCAAATAATTGTAGAGAACAAACTCACTAAAGAAAGAAGCGTGGTCAGGGGGTTAAAAGGCCCACGGGGAGAGATGTTTACTAAGGGCTGGTAAGGTTTAAGGTGCTGGTATGTTTTTTGGGAACACGGTATGCACTCACTGGAGGAGGGAGGAAAAGAATCAGTTTTAGCCCAGAATTTGGCCCCTAGGGGACTGGGAACCCTTTTCGGGGGAGTTGGCCCCTCCTGCTGACCGTTTTCCCAGCCCTTCCCCCCTTCACCTTTCACCCTTGAGGTGGTCAAAATGGGCCATGGTGTGGGGAACACCGTGTTCACCCCCCCAGCAATTTCCAACTCCATGGAGAGGAGTTGGAACTGGCGTTTTTCAAGGGACAGAAGAAGTCGAGGAAGAGGGAAAGGGGAAACTCATATCTCCCGTGACGAGAGAATTCAAGGGGGCAATCCCTGTCTAAGAGAGACAGGGGAACGGGGAAAATATGGAAGTTTTTTTGAGCGGCCCGGGCATCAGTGAGTAAAAGGGGTTTTTTATTCTCCTGGTCTGGATTTTTTGGGCTAATGTTAAAGTGAAGGCCTTTGGCTTTTTTTGAAGCTGGGGCTGGATTTTTTTATCTCTCAATTAAGAGGTTCATTTTGTAAAGATTAATTTATCTTCAGTGTTTTAAAAGAGGTTCATGTGTAAAAAACGTTTAAAAATTGTTGGGGATTTTGTAAAAATGTTTTTCCCCGAAGGGAGGGGGGAAGAAAAAAAATTCCCGGTTTTGTGCGCCCTTTTTGGGTTTATTGGGAAAGATTGCGTGGGCGTAGGAGTAAAAAGCTTTCTTGAATTTGGGGGGATGCAAAAGTGACAGTGTGGGGAAATGGTGACCCCGCAAAAGAAAAAGAAAAAAAAAAGATTTCTATTTGTGCCCTTTGGGGCCCGAAAAAAAAAAAAAAAAAAAAGGAGGATTTTGAATTTTTACCCTCAAGGGTTTGGGGAAAAAAAAAAAAGAAAAGAAAAATTAGTTAATTTTTATTGTGTGGGAAAATTTGCATTTTGTTTTTTTTTCTTTTCATTTTGTATTTGGGGTGGTTGACTTTCTTTTTGGGTTTCTCTACTCCCTTAAAGGGTTTTTTTTTTTGGTAGGATTTCTTTTTTACCCCTTTCCCCCCCCAGGACCGATAGCCCCCAACCCCCTTTTTGCTTTGTTCCCGGCAGCAAAGGGGGGGGGCGTTTTGGGGATCGCTGTCCTTCCCTAGAGTTTTTAGATTTTTTTGTCCCTTTCCCCCGGAATGATAGCCCCAAAAATCTTCCCGCGTTTTTGCAGGGGGGAAAGGCGGGGGGGGTCCCGGGAGTCCCTTCCCCTTTTCATTTAAAATCTAAATTTTTTTCCCCTTTTCCTTTTTGTTTCCTTTTGAATTTTTTTCCCCCTTTCCCCCCAAAAGTGTTTGGGGTTTGACTTCCCCTTCCGTCAGCCAATTTGTGTAGGTGGTGGAGTTGATTACCCCTCACCCCCAAAAAAACATCTTTATCTTTGATTATTTTTTTTCTGGGTGTGGTTTCGAGATTTTCTTTGAGTTTGGGTTGGGTTTTGCCCTTTATTAATTTATTTTTTTTTATTTTTCATTATTGGGTGTGTGTTGTGGGATTTGTGGTGTTTTTTTTTTTCCCGTCTCCAGTTTTACGGGAACTTTTACCACTAGGGTGCTGGGGTTTAGGGCTTCTTTTTCTTTTTTTTGATTTCGTCTCACTGTTCCGGGTTTTTGTGTATCCTTTCATTTCCTTTTCCCCCCCCTTTTTCAAAAACCTTAAACCTTTCCTAAAAAACCGGTCCTTTTTTGTCTTTTTTTCCATTTTCATCTTTTAGGTAGGATTTCCCCTAGTTTGTGTTTCTTCCCCTCTTTTTTTTTGTTGTGTTCCATTTTTTTTGGGTTTAAATTTTTTATTCATTAAACGGTTTTTAAGGGGGATTCTTTGTTTTGTAAATTCATTTTTAAAAAAAAGTAAATGTAAGATAAAAAAAAGGCCCCGGGGGCAAAATTTTTGGGGGTAAACCCCATAAAGGGGGGGGAAAATCAGAAATTTTTTTTGGGGTTTTTTTCCCCCCCCTTTTTAGGGGAAAAAAAAATTTTGGGGGTTGGGGAAAACCCTTTTTTTCATTTCCCCAAAAAGGGTTGGGGGAAAATATTTAAATTTTTAAAAAATATTCCTTCCTTGGGGTTTGGGGGTATTTAAAAAGTTTTAAATAAGCCCGTTTTTGGGGTTTAAAAAGGGAAATTGGATTATTTAAAATTTATTTTTATATAACTTAAAAAAAATTCTTTTGTGGTTTATCCCCCCTTCATTTGCCTTAAATTTTTTTTTTTTCTTAAGTTTTTTTTGGTTTTTCCTGGGGGGAGGTTCTTTATAATGGGGAATTGGGTTAAAAGGAAAGTTGGGGTTTTGAGGGAAAAAAAAAATAACGGGGGCCAACAAAATTTTGGGAGTTTGGGGGTTTGGGTTGGGTTTGGAGAGATGAAAGGGGCACGGTAACCGAAGTCTGGGGGGAAAAAAAACCCCCCGGAGGTTGCCCTTTTAAAGAATTATGATCCCTTTGGGGGGGGGCCCGGGCTGGGCCGGGGGAGGGTTTTGGGGGTACGGGTTTTTGGATTCAGCGAATTTTGGGTCATGCCCGAGTTTAAGATTGGGCAGAAAAAAAAAAAAAAAAAAAAAAAAAAAAAAATTAAAAAAAAAAAAGTTACCGCCTTTTAAAAAAAAAAACTTTAAAAAAAGTTTTTTTCCGCTTTAAGTGGTTTTTTTTTTCCAAAAGGGAAAAACATTTTTATTGCTTTTTTTTTTTACCTTCCCTTTTTACCCCAAATCCCGGGGAAAAAAATTTCCCTTTGGGGTTTGAAAGAGAATTTTCGTTTTCCCAAAATTGGGGTTTTTATTTTTTAAACCTTTCCCTTTTGTGGGAAAAAAAAATCTTTCGCCTTTTTTTAATCCTTAAAGGGGTTTTGGTTTTAAACGTGGATTTATTTAAAATTTTTTGAATTTAAATTTTCCCCACGGGAAGTTTTTTAGGGAAAAACTTTTAACTAAAACTAGGGAAAAATTTCCTTTAAAGGAAAGGAAGGAAGGGAAGGGAAAAAAGGTTCAGAGGGCTGAAGTTTTGGAAAAAAGTCTCCCGAAAAGGGGTGAAAGGGAAAAAATAAGGGGAATTTAACCCAAGGAAAAAACCAGGGAATGAAATAACCCCGGGCCCCTTTGGAAAGTCAGGGAAAAGGAACCCTGGGCCCGAGGTTAGGATTACCGGATCCTTTGGGAAAAGGCAGGGGTTTTCCGGGTTCCCAAAAGGGCTTTTCAAAAGTTACCGCCGGGAAAAACCCCCGGGTTTTTTTTCCTTTAAAACCCCCAACCCTTTTGTGGTTCGGGGGGGACAAGAACCGCGTGTTTTTTGGGAGTTTGTGGACAAATCCCCAAAAAATTAAATTTGGGGGGGTTTAGTGGATAGAAAAGCCCAAGTTTCTTTTGGATGGCCAAATTTCCCTTCCCCGAAAAAGAATTTCCCCCTTTTAATCCAATTTATTATTTTTTTTGTTAATTTTTATCAAAAAAAACCCAAAATTTTCCCCGTTGGAAAACCCCTTTTTGGAACCCAATTTCCCTATTGGTTTAGGAACTGGTTTTTAAAAAAAGGAATTTAAATTGGGAAAATTTTCAGGGCTTCGGGTTTTTCGGAAACCCTGGGGCCCGTGGTTGGAAAAAAAATTTCCCCTTTGTGCCTTCCAAACCCCTATTTAAATTTCCCAAAAGGTGGGGGTCTTTTGGGGGCCCCGGAAATTTTGGAAAACGGGTTTTTCCCCGGCGAAAATTTCGGGCTACCATACACCCCGGAAAATTTCCCCACCGCCGGGGTTTGGGAAAAACCCCCCGCGATTGATTTTGGGCCCTTTGGCAGGGTTCCTAAGTATTGGTGGTGCGGAAAGGATGTTTCTTTTGTTTGGCAAATTACGAAAGAAATTCCCTTTTAACCAAAAGGGGGCAAAACCCCCTAAAGTCTCAAAATTTTGGGGAAGGGCCGTTTTTACCCAGATCAAAAGGGAAAAGAGGGAAAAACGGGGCCTCTTGGGGCAAAACCTTTTGCTGAAACGGGGTTTTCCCCCTGCCTTTTTAAACGGCCCAAAAACCGTTTTTAAACTGGGTTGGCTTTTAAAGGGCTTGTGTTCCCTTTGGAAACAAAGGAAAAACCATACCCGGTTTCTTCCCAAAACCCCTCTTGGGGAGGGGGAATTTTCGGGGGCTACAAAAGGGGTATTGGGGGTGCTTGTTTCCCGGGCCTTGTGGAATTTTAAAAGGGAAACTTCAAAGGAAAAATTCTTGGGGTTTTTTTACCCCGGTGTCTAAAAAAAGGGAAAATAACAGTTTTTTCTGCCGTTCAGTGGAAAAAATTCCTGCCCCAATAAAGGGAAAAAAATTTTTTCCAAAAAAAGGCGGTCCCCATGGCACCCCTTTGGCAAAAAAAAAAAGGCCTTTTTCCTTTAACGTTCCCATTTTCCGGAATTAAAAAAGGGGGCCCTTTTTGAAAAACCCCTTTTTGGGCCTTTACAAACGTTGGGTTCCCCTTTTTGCGGGATATGCTATATCTTGACTTTGGTGGATTTCAGCGACAAGGTACCAGAAACGATTCCAATTTAAGAAAATTGATTCAGTGTCTGCGCTGAAAACCCCTTTCTTGGATTTTTTCCCGGTGGGTTTTTCCAGACGAAATTTTCGGGTTTTTGGAACGCAATTATTTCCCTCTCCCTGAGAGGAAAAATTTTCGATGTTTTCAATTTTCTTCCATTTTAAAACCCCGCCCTATCATCCCCCAAAACCCCAAAGGTGGGTTGGAAAAGTTTCAAAAGGAAGTTTTAAAATCCATGTTGGGAAAGGTTGCAAACAGGAAAAACCCCCCAATGGGATCGTTTCATACCCCGGGTTTGCTTTTTTTCATACAGGGAAATGCCGAACGAAACGCTGGGGGTTTCACCCTTTGAGCTTCTTTTCGGGGCATCACCAAGGGGTTTCCCTTTTGGGTTATTGATGACACTTTTGGCGAGGGAAAGACGGACATCCCTGACAGTTTTAAAAATGTTTACCCAAAACGTTTATGAACTGCAAAAAATCGTTTGAAGGGTTTATGTGGCTTGCTAACGTAGCTGGAAAAAAAAAAGTTTTTGTACAAAGGTTTTTTTCCCGTAAAAAAAAAAGGCACGTTTTCACGTAGGGGGAAAAAAAAAGTCCTTGTTTTCTCCCCTGATGAACATAACAAGCTTGTGTTTGTGGAAGGGTCCTTTTTAGGTGGGGGGAAAAAAAATTTTTTGCAGTTAAATTTTAAGATCAAAAAGGCAAACACTGAGAAGGTTTTTCCAAAGTGAAACATGTTGAAGAAAAAATGTTGAAAGTAAAAATGTTGCCAAACAAACCAGTTTTGTTGAAAGGTTTTTGGGCTAGTCCGAAAATGATGTCAACATGCAGATCATTATCCGTGATTTAATTTGTCCCAAAGTAAACATACAGGGACAGGGTCAAAGGTTTTGAAAAAAGCAAATTTTTGGAGTGTTAACATTAACCGTGCAGATGTGTTGTACCCCTTCCCCTTGTCTGTCAAAAGGGGAAAACCCATGATGATGTGAAATTTTTTGAATGAGTTTTTTCAAGTCAAACAGAAAAAGCTCCCAAAGAAATTTTGAAAGATTTTTAGGAGGTTTTTGACAGTTTCCCCAGGTTCTTTTTTGGTTTTTGAACCCCTTTGTATTTTAGTTAACTACGGGAAAAACCAGTTGCGAACCGACCATACCCCCCCCGTTTGCAAAAAAAGAGGGTTGGGCGAAGGGGAGAAAATTTAAAGTAATGTGGATTTTAAAAGGGGTTTGAACCTTCTACTTTTCCGTACACTTTACCAGTTTTATGGTGGGACAAAAAACCCCGATGGGTCGGTTTGGGTTTTTGCACGATTAAAAGGAAATTTTTTAAAAAAGAAACCTGGGTTCGATGCCGGGGCCCCTCCAGACATTGGGAAAAAACTTCTTTTGTCAGCTCTCAGAAGGAAATTATTTTGTGAAAAATAGACTTGATAAAGGATACTGGCAGATTCCCAAGGGATGAAGTGACAAGGGAAAAAACAGCATTTCAAACACCCCTTTTTGGGCTTTTCCAATGGACGAAAATTTCCAATTTTGGGTTTTCAAAAAAGCCCCCGCTTCTTTTGCTAGAATGGAAAGCGAGCCCTTTAAACTCCTGAAAAGTGGGGGGAAATCAGTTTTTTTTCGACATTTTTTTGGGGGCAAAGTCTTTGGGTGAAACCCCCTTTTAAAATTGCGAGCCTTTTTTTTTTCAGACTCGATGGGTTTTTGGGGTTTACTGCAAGGCCCTCCCAAAATTTTGTGCCGGTTTTTCAAACTTTTCGAGTTTTTGGGTCCAATATTTCAGGGGAAAAAAATTTATGCCCGAAGGAAAGAAAGTGGGGAAAAAAAAATTTTTTCTTTACTTAAACCCTACAAAGAAAAAAAAGATAGGTCACTCATGGTTTTTTGGCTTTTACTATAGACGTTTTGTACCCCCTTTGCGTCCCGGGCGGCCCCTTTGATTTAACTGACGAAAAAAGGGGGAAGAACAAAAATATTGTGTGGTCTGATGAGTGCCCCGAAAAGGGTTTGGAGTGTGTTCAGAAAAAAACCCCAATCATTTTCCCGGTTTTGTTTTTTACCCTCCCCCTCAGAAGACTTTATTTTTAGAATGAGCCAGTTCCAAAGGAATGGGAGCGGTACTGTTGCAGGAAAAAAATGCTTTTTTACAAACCCGTGCAAAACGCCAGTAAGAAGTTCTCAAAAAACACAGGAGAAATACTCCACTATTGAGAGAGGTGCCTTTTGGGTATTGTATGGGCAGTGGAAGTTCGCCAGGTTTTTTGGGCTGGAAAGGGGAAATTTCGGTTACAGACTGACAAGGCCCCTGACGTTTTTGCAATTTTGTCAAAAAATAAGAACAGCAGATTATTAAAGGGGGTCTTTGGCATTGAAAGGAAAATTCCCAAATTTTCCATTGTCCGTGCCTGGAACACAAAAAAGTCTTTGGGAGAAATTTTTTGTTACGTGTATGAATTTTTTGGAAAAATTTTTTCTGTTTTTCAAGGGAAAGACTATTCCTGTTTTTTTTTTCCTTTATGATTACGGGTTTTGCTGCATTTGACAGTGCATTGTATGCTACTGACGATTTAAATCAAATGGTATTTATGCATAATTTGCTTGTTGAAGTGACTATATGTTTTACAAGCAAAAACTACTTGATGTTGATGTATTACATATCTATTCTTTGCTTTATTCTTTCGTAAACAATGAAAAATCATCATGTACTATTTATGTCTAACTTGCTTGTGAAGATGAATATATATGAATGTGTGATGAGCAAATAACCCTTTAGAAATGTATATACACATGTTTTGATTGTGCAATGAGACAAACCAATTGTTTTCATTTGTCACTGTCAACAATGGAAAGCATGTGACTTTTCAATGGACTATAACATTACACGTGGGCAAAAACTATGTTTAAACTATGTTTATTTTGTTTACATGTCTATTGAGAAACATTTACACTTGGAAACATTCTCATTTTCATGAGGGTTTTGAAACATATGTTGTGAGACAAAGATCAAGGGAAAATATGTGCTTCTCATCTTAATGTATGAACACAATTTGTACTTTGAATTGTTAATATCCCTAATTGTTTTATCCATGTAATTTGTGAAATGTATTTTGTGAAGTATGGTGATCAATTATGAATGTCTTTTTTTTAGAAAGACTGAAAGTTTGAAATATGCTATTTATGGTGGATCATGATGATTGATTCTATACGTTGATTATTAATTCGGTGAATCATGTGTGATGGATACACATTTTGAGATTCATGGCTGAAGATGTGTTTTAAGTGAAGTGTATATCCTTTAAAAAAAATTTCTGGAGAAAATTTTTTTTCACCCCAGGATGGGGGGTGTCATGTGACGTAGCCTCACATCAAGGCATGTGACGCTCCATCACATGTAGTTAGTGATTTGAATCATTTCCCCATGCCACAACTAAAGGAAGAATATTCATGTGGCTTGACTAGTGTAGCGGGCGTCCCCAAATAATTGTGAGAACGACTCACTAAAGAAAGAAGCGTGGTCATTGGGTGAAAGTGACCACTGAGAGATAGTTTACTAAGGGCTGGTAAGGTAAGGTGCTGGTCATGTGTTTTGAACACTGAGTATGCACTCACTAGGAGGAGGGAGGAAAGAATCAGTTTTAGCCCAGCAGATGGCCTAGAGACTCGAACCTGTCAGGACGTTGGTCCTCTCTGCTGACCAGTCATTACCAGCCCTTCCCCCTTCACCTTTCACCCCCGTGAGGTGGTCAAAGATGGCCATGGTGTGGGGAACACACCAGTAGTTCAGCCCCAGCAAGTACCAACTCCATGGAGAGGAGTTGGAACTCGTCCGTTCTCAAGGGACAGAAGAAGTCGAGGAAGAGAAGGCGAAACTCATATCTCCAGTGACGAGAGAATTCAAGGGGGCAATCCGATGTCTAAGAGAGACAGGGAATGGGGAAAGTATGGAAGCTTTTACTTGATGCAGGCAGGGCATCAGTGAGTACAGGAGCTATTTATTCTCCTGGTCTGGATTTTTTGGGCTAATGTAATGTGAAGGCCATGGCTTTATAGAAGCTGGACTGGATTATTTTATCTCTCAATGTAAAGAGAGATACATGTGTAAAGATTAATTTATCTCTCAGTGTAAAGAGAGATACATGTGTAAAATCTGTTTATAAGTTGTTGATGTGATTTAGTAAAGTGTTTTTCCCTGAAGGAGAGGGGGAGAAGAAAAACATTCGGTAGTGCGCCTTTTGGTTGATTGGAAAGATTGCGTGTGCGTATGGAGTAAATGCTGTCATGAATGCGGGTATGCAAAAGTGACAGTGTGACAATGGCAGATCAGTCAACATGCAGTACCTCACCTATTGCACTTTGATGGCAGATCAGTCAACATGCAGTATCTCACCTATTGCGCTTTGATGGCAGATCAGTACACATGCAGTACCTCACCTATTGCACTTTGATGGCAGATCAGTCAACATGCAGTACCTCACCTATTGCACTTTGATGGCAGATCAGTCAACATGCAGTACCTCACCTATTGCACTTTGATGGCAGATCAGAACATGCAGTACCTTACCTATTGCACTTTGATGGCAGATCAGTCAACATGCAGTACCTCACCTATTGCACTTTGATGGCAGATCAGTCAACATGTAGTACCTCACCTATTGCACTTTGATGGCAGATCAGTCAACATGCAGTACCTCACCTATTGCACTTTGATGGCAGATCAGTCAACATGTAGTACCTCACCTATTGCACTTTGATGGCAGATCAGTCAACATGCAGTACCTCACTTATTGCACTTTGATGGCAGATCAGAACATGCAGTACCTCACCTATTGCACTTTGATGGCAGATCAGTCAACATGCAGTACCTCACCTATTGCACTTTGATGGCAGATCAGTCAACATGTAGTACCTCACCTATTGAACTTTGATGGCAGATCAGTCAACATGCAGTACCTCACCTATTGCACTTTGATGGCAGATCAGTCAACATGTAGCACCTCACCTATTGCACTTTGATGGCAGATCAGTCAACATGCAGTACCTCACCTATTGCACTTTGATGGCAGATCAGTCAACATGTAGTACCTCACCTATTGCACTTGATGGCAGATCAGTACACATGCAGTACCTCACCTATTGCACTTTGATGGCAGATCACAACATGCAGTACCTCACCTATTGCACTTTGATGGCAGATCAGTCAACATGTAGTACCTCACCTATTGCACTTTGATGGCAGATCAGAACATGCAGTACCTCACCTATTGCACTTTGATGGCAGATCAGTACACATGCAGTACCTCACCTATTGCACTTTGATGGCACATCAGAACATGCAGTACCTCACCTATTGCACTTTGATGGCAGATCAGTCAACATGCAGTACCTCACCTATTGCACTTTGATGGCAGATCAGAACATGCAGTACCTCACCTATTGCACTTTGATGGCAGATCAGTCAACATGCAGTACCTCACCTATTGCACTTTGATGGCAGATCAGTCAACATGCAGTACCTCACCTATTGCACTTTGATGGCAGATCAGTCAACATGCAGTACCTCACCTATTGCACTTTGATGGCAGATCAGTCAACATGCTGTACCTCACCTATTGCACTTTGATGGCAGATCAGAACATGCAGTACCTTACCTATTGCACTTTGATGGCAGATCAGTCAACATGCAGTACCTCACCTATTGCACTTTGATGGCAGATCAGTCAACATGCAGTACCTTACCTATTGCACTTCGTGGCAGATCAGTCAACATGCAGTACCTCACCTATTGCACTTTGATGGCAGATCAGAACATGTAGTACCTCACCTATTGCACTTTGATGGCAGATCAGTCAACATGCAGTACCTCACCTATTGCACTTTGATGGCAGATCAGTCAACATGCAGTACCTCACCTATTGCACTTTGATGGCAGATCAGTACACATGCAGTACCTCACCTATTGCACTTTGATGGCAGATCAGTCAACATGTAGTACCTCACCTATTGCACTTCATGGCAGATCAGAACATGCAGTACCTCACCTATTGCACTTTGATGGCAGATCAGTCAACATGCAGTGCCTCACCTATTGCACTTTGATGGCAGATCAGTCAACATGCAGTACCTCACCTATTGCACTTTGATGGCAGATCAGTCAACATGCAGTACCTCACCTATTGCACTTTGATGGCAGATCAGTCAACATGCAGTACCTCACCTATTGCACTTTGATGGCAGATCAGAACATGCAGTACCTCACCTATTGCACTTTGATGGCAGATCAGTCAACATGCAGTACCTCACCTATTGCACTTTGATGGCAGATCAGAACATGTAGTACCTCACCTATTGCACTTTGATGGCAGATCAGTCAACATGCAGTACCTCACCTATTGCACTTTGATGGCAGATCAGTCAACATGCAGTACCTCACCTATTGCACTTTGATGGCAGATCAGTACACATGCAGTACCTCACCTATTGCACTTTGATGGCAGATCAGTCAACATGCAGTGCCCCACCTATTGCACTTTGATGGCAGATCAGTCAACATGCAGTACCTCACCTATTGCACTTTGATGGCAGATCAGTCAACATGCAGTACCTCACCTATTGCACTTTGATGGCAGATCAGTCGACATGCAGTACCTCACCTATTGCACTTTGATGACAGATCAGTCAACATTCAGTACCTCACTTATTGTACTTTGATGGCAAATCAGTCAACATGTAGTACCTCACCTATTGCACTTTGATGGCAGATCAGTGAACATTCAGTACCTCACCTATTGCACTTTGATGGCAGATCTGTCAACATGTAGTACCTCACCTATTGCACTTTGATGGCAGATCAGTGAACATTCAGTACCTCACCTATTGCAATTTGATGGCAGATCAGTGAACATTCAGTACCTCACCTATTGCACTTTTGCAATCAGCTCATCACAAATGGCAGTCAGCTCTTTGTTCTCCTTGACCTGCAAAATCCAGCACTCATGAAGTGAGCATTTCGACACCCATAGGTAACTAAAACTTAAAACGTTACCTGCAAACCAAACACAATTACATCTGAAAATGCAGTACAGCGTCTATACAACCACATCATGATAACTGAGGTGGGTTCTGACTTATATACTCTTAGCAGTTTCGTTTCACTATGGAAACAAGACTGTCTGTTCATGTCAATTAGTTTCTGATAATAACAACATTTGTTCAGACACTTTTCCACTGTTGGTTCCCCAACCATGCTCGCACCAGCCTGACTGACTCGTACAAACTGGCTCAAACAAATATCACTCACTTGTTAGAACAAACACATACAAACCTTACTCACTCATTCAAAAAAGCTCATACAACTCTCTCTCACTTGTTCAAACAAACTCATACAAACCCACTCACTCATTCAAACAAACTCACACAAACCTACTCACTCACTCAAACAACCTCATACAAACCCCACTCACTTGTTCAAACAAGCTCAAACTCACTCACTTGTTCAAACAAACTCTCACAAACCTCACTATTTGTTTAAACAAACTCATACAAACCTCACTCACTTGTTCAAACAAACTCTCACAAACCTCACTATTTGTTTAAACAAACTCATACAAACCTCACTCATTTGTTCAAACAAACTCATACAAACCTCACTCATTTGTTCAAACAAACTCATACAAACATCACTCATTTGTTCAAACAAACTCTCACAAACCTCACTCATTTGTTCAAACAAGTTTATACATGCCTCATTCATTTGTTTCAGCAAGCTCATACATACTTCATTTGTTCAAAAAAGCTCATACAGATTTCACTTATTCAAACTTACTCATACAAATCTCATTCATTAGTTCAAACATACAAATCCTCGATCATTCGTTCAAGCATGCTCATATAAACCTCACTGATTTGTTAAACATGCAAATACAAACCACACTCATTCGTTCAAGCATGCTTGAACAAACCTCATTCTTTTGCCCAAACATACTCAAGTGAACATCATTCATTCGTTCAAACATATGTATACAAACTGCAGTCATACAGACATTGAATATCAACATGAACGTAATGGATAACACTGTCAGCACAGACAGTAACATCACATGATAAGATAGTGAGCTGGTGAAGTTTCAGATTGTACCTAATAGCTTGCGTTTTCATTTCTACCATTTTCACAGCAAATGTGACAGAGCAAAACAAAAAAAGCTATCACAAACTCCTGCTCAGGTATGAAAATATTTTTAACAATCCGAGATCTGCATCTATACTGTACAAGTATAAACACTGAAAACAAACAGACACACAACACAATTCAAATATCTTTATCATTTCTGCATAGGAGATTATGTTGTGTGTGAGTAGAGTTATGTGAAAAAACAAATGAGCCGATTTCAACAAAACTAGGTGGAAAGGTGGGGTGTACCCTAGGGACACACCCAAGACATTTTGGGGTGGATGTGGAAAGGTGGGGTGTACCCTAGGGACACACCCAAGACATTTTGGGGTGGATGTGGAAAGGTGGGGTGTACCCTAGGGACACACCCAAGACATTTTGGGTTGGATGTGGAAAGGTGGGGTGTACCCTAGGGACACACCCAAGACATTTTGGGTTGGATGTGGAAAGGTGGGGTGTACCCTAGGGACACACCCAAGACATTTTGGGTTGGATGTGGAAAGGTGGGGTGTACCCTAGGGACACACCAAGACATTTTGGGGTGGATTGCATTTTCCTAGGTGTACCCATGGGCCGGGGAATAATTACTTCAGGGTGCACTATTACTTCCCCTGACAGAGCAAGTCCATTCAGGACCTGTCCACATAATTGTAAGATTATCACAAACTCCTGTTCATATTATTCATAAGATTATCACAAACTCCTGTTCATATTATTCATAAGATTATCACAAACTCCTGTTCACATTATTGTAAGATTATCACAAACTCCTGTTCATATTATTCATAAGATTATCACAAACTCCTGTTCATATTACTGTAAGATTATCACAAACTCCTGTTCATATTATTCATAAGATTATGAAGAATGCCCTCCTAACAAGTCCTTGGTATCAAAATAACCAGCAAGTTTAAAGAAATGCCTTAATCATGTTCACTTTTTTCAAAAAGGTCTCACCAGCAATGAAAGTTAGGGAGTGCTGATCCAGGGTGAACTGATTAAGAAATGTGCATCAATTTGGGTGGGTTTGGTTTGTTTGTTTGTTTGTTTGTTTTGCGGCTAAAGGGTTCAAAACTGAAAAAGGAAAGCATTTGAATGTAACGTTAGTGCTCTGGATGTGTACAAATGAGAAAATACTTCCTCCACAAAGGTCCTAAACAGAATGTTACTACTGTATGAGTTGTTGACAAAGGCTGCCTTGTGCTTCAAAGTGAGCTGTGTGACTTCTACTCAGTTCTCTTGTCTGCCACAATGTTCGATCGTGTTACTTCTGTCAGTATATAACTGTCCTCATCTCCGCACAGAGTGGACACCCTGTCAAGAAGCTGAGTTGTCTTTCTTTTTTTGTTTTTGATCATCTGGTTACACACACACACACGCACACACATATATACAATATGCGCACACACACACACAAACACACATATACACAACGCACACACACACACACATATACACACAAACACACATATACACAACGCACACGCACAAACACACATATACACAACACACACACACACACATATACACAATGCATGCACCACACGCACACACACACATATACAAAACACACACACACACACACACACACACACACACAACACACACACACACACACACACACACAAAAGTGTGAATATAGTTTTCACACTCTGTTCCATCTTTCCACCAAGTTTCATTAACCCCAGTTAAGCATTAAAAAAAAAAAAAATTCAGAGTGAAGGACAAGTGCCTTCTTCCACAGACCCAGAAACTGCACACTCAGTGTGGCGTAACAGGTCAGTGGATTAGTGATAATCCCCATAAACCAGCTCATCTGATTTCCACCATGCAAAAACGCAACATGTAAACAGCAGCCTTCAAGGTACAGATGATACCCATATGCCAATGAGACTCGCACCCACACAGTCTTTCTCACATTCAGTATACTGTCATTTCTACACACATGAATAAACGAAGACATACCTACTCAGCTATTACCTTTAAGTAACCAAACATATAACCCCCACAGTAGGAGAAGGCGGAGTTGGGGGGGGGGGGGGGGGGGGAGGCAGGCAAACAAATCACCTTCTGTTCTAGAGCTGATTCGATGCTTTCCACATGTATATGAGCCTTGCGTACTGCAGCCTCCAGCCTGGCTATTTCTGAGGCGTTCGCTTTTTTCACTTTTTCAAGCTCTTCGGTGGCTCTGTTGATGAACACAGTCAAAATGCACTGAAAACCGTGAGATTTAAACAGCATGAAATCACCTCATTATCAATGACATAGTTGTAGTACAAGGCACAGTAAAAGTCTGTCATTATAGTACAAGACACATTAAAAGTCTGTCATTATAGTACAAGACACATTAAAAGTCTGTCATTATAGTACAAGACACATTAAAAGTCTGTCATTATAGTACAAGACACATTAAAAGTCTGTCATTATAGTACAAGACACATTAAAAGTCTGTCATTATAGTACAAGGCACATTAAAAGTCTGTCATTATAGTACAAGACACATTAAAAGTCTGTCATTATAGTACAAGACACATTAAAAGTCTGTCCTAATATGAAACAAAAAGGAAGAAGAATCGTGAATAGTATCAATAAAAATATGGAATGCACATTGTACCTGACAAATTAAAAGTCTCTGCTGGAGCTAACAAAAAGTTGCAAAAGGTATCACCATACATGATTTAGTAATATACACAATGCATTGAAAGTCTGTTTAAATGTTAAAAAAAAAGACACTCATGGCATAAATTCAAATGACATAATTACAATATAAGGACCGATTAAAAATGGTTAAAATGTAAACAAAACGTTGCATAAACAAAATGTTGCACACAGTACAAATACAAATGACATATACACAATATATGATATCTATACATATATGTAAAAGTCCGTCTGAATGTTAATAAAGACTCAAGGCAGAGATCATATGTAATTATAAAGTGATACATGGTATAAAATATGACTGACACAATCACAATACATGACACATAAAGAATTGGCTTTAATGTAGATAAAAATCAAACGGAGAAGAAAATCATGGGGAATAATTCAGTGAGCAGTGAGATTTACCTCCCATCAAACTACACTTTCTGGAAAGAAGTCATAAAAGCAGCAACACTTTTCATTCTAGTCGTTTTCTGCAATACTTTACTGGCCCTTTCTGAAAAGTGGCCCTCCAAACCAACTTTTTCTTTCTAAATACAGCGTTCAAATTCTAAAAAAAAATTTCACCAAAATGAGGATTTGGGGTGGGACTGTTTAACATACAGGAATTCCTGAACAACTGTGGTGATGAAATCTGTTTTAAACTTTAATAAATGTCTGTGTCTAACTTGGATAAATATGGATGGCGCACATCGCTGTAGAAGCTTAGAAGAGCCAGAGAAGTAAAGCACTGTCGTTTTCGTCTTCATTTCAACTCTGACTGTTTGAGATATATATAGCAATACAGTACCACACAATACAATAAAGTGCAGCACAGTGGAGAATCATACAATATATACAGCACTTTAGAAAACAATAGAAAATTATAAAATAGATAACGGTATGATACATACAAAACAATAGAAAGTTGTACAATAGATAACGATATGATACATACAAAACAGTGAAGTACACTTTAGAACAGAATGGTACAATACATTATAGAAACATACAGCACAAAACAATTCCAGTCAGGCTAAATATACCGAATCCAGCCACAGACGCCACATCAGCGCTGCAAGCAAAATCACAATCAAAACCAGGTGCAAATTAAATGCCAAGATAAAAACTGAAAAACCTTGTAACATATAAAACAATGCAACAATAGACAACACAACTTAACACAACACAATTTTAACCTAAGCGACTGAACCCAATAGTTGTAAATTCCAGAATGTACAGCAGAAGAGGACGACTGATCTGATTTTAAGAGAACATTCAACTGAAATGTCCAGTACAACAGAAGACATTTTCCTGAGAATCTGGGGATAGGACAAGTGAACAGTTTCTGATCTGTGATGCATGGTAATGTCACTCATGCATATGCATCACTCATGCATATGTATCACCCATGCATATTCATCACTGATGCATATGTAAGCATGTGGCTGGCTGTGCAAAATGGCCAATGAAACTTCAGCAGTGGGAACTCTGATTCTTCACACCGTTCATACCTACTTAGAGAGTGAGAATCCTGATAAGATAAGATAAGATAATGTTGCTTATAGCCCAGCCGACCGCAAAGGGCCACATCAGGGCTGTCACTACGTTAAGAGAATCCTGATGGCGTCATCAACCAATCAGAAGACAATTGTTGGTGTATGAAAAAAAAGGCTAAGCACAAATAGAAAGGATTTCCTTTTTTGAACCCTAGCCCTTAAAGATAATGTTCATCTAGCTTGTACAGAAATGAGGTCAACTTGAAATGGAGAGAAGCTGAAGACAGCCTAGGTTGTGTAAACATGGTCTTTACTTTCCATCTCTCTTTCATTCATGCATGTCAAGTGTGGGGCCTGGTTGGCCCAGTGGGTGTGGCATCAGACTCTGGTTCTGAGGTTTGTTGTTCCATTCCCACTCATGAAAGCCAGTTTGGATGAGATTTTGTCCTCAGAGTTAACTTATGTGCAGACCCCAGTTCTGTCCTAGTCCTTTGACGAGACTTTTAAATTGGTGTACTCCACATGAAGCCCCCCCCCGTGCTTTCCAACACACACACACACACACACACACACACACACACACACACACACAGATCTCTGCACACACACAGACACACACACAAGCATGCACACATACACACAAGCACGCACACACACACACACACACACATGCACACACACACATCTCTGCACACACACAGACACAGACACAGACACACACACACACAGACACACACACACACACATCTTCCAGACATGTCAGCTTTCATTCCACCTTTTGCAGAGTAAGCTATCGTGTGCCAATGAGACGGATGAAATGAAAATGAAACACAAACACACTGGGGCTGTGTTTAGACACCATCCCCCACAGACGTAATGTGGCTACCTTCATGGTGGGACTGAAAACAGTTGCCAGTGAAAACAATCTCACCAGTTGTAAGCCTCAGAGTTCTAATAAAGGAGTAAAAGAAGAAAGAAAGAATGAGTCAGGATACATCATTCCAACAATTCTGTCACCTTTCTTGCACTGGTACCTAATGCAACCGTAATTCATCTATTACTTTAATGTAGTTTCTTTGTTTCAGTATAAGTATTTCCAAACACTGTCTATTCTCACTGTCTATCAGCTTCATTTGCTTCATTTGCTTCATCCTTCAACCCCCTCCCCCACACCCCCTCCTGCTGAACTACTGACCTGTCCAGCTTGTCTTCCGCCTGAACTCTGACCATCTGAGTCTTCTGCTCGGCCTTCTTCACCTTGTTCTGCAGGTCCTGGACACACTTCTTCAGAACGTCCTCGTTCTGCCCACAGACAGGCAAGCTTGTGCATCGACAAAGTCTCATCGGCTGCCTAAAGCACAAACCTGATCGGTTCAATTCCACACCACAATTTCATTTTAACGTCTCTCCATCATAGATACTGTTAGACAATAAACAAGTGTAAAAAAAATTACACACTCTGTAGCTTTCAATAGACCTAGACAACTCATGAAATATAAATAAGACATCTAAACTGAACCTCTAATAATAATCTAACAACTTCAGCTTGAGCAATGATTACTGGTAACGCATTGCTCATCCAAAACATGACTATCTTTTCAACGATTACTGGTAACGCATTGCCCATCCAAAACATGACTATCTTTTCAACGATTACTGGTAACGCATTGCCCATCCAAAACATGACTATCTTTTCAACGATTACTGGTAACGCATTGCTCATCCAAAACATGACTATCTTTTCGATAGTTACTGGTAACACATTGCTCATCCAAACATGACTATCTTTTCGATAGTTACTGGTAACGCATTGCTCATCCAAACATGACTATCTTTTCGATAGTTACTGGTAACGCATTGCTCATCCAAACATGACTATCTTTTCAACAATTACTGGTAACGCATTGCTCATCCAAAACATGACTATCTTTTCGATAGTTACTAACATTAGATCTGGGTTTTTTTCTGGCAATTCCTTGTTGATAATGGACAATAATAGGTGGTGTACAGAAATAAGTCCTGTGTATATGCATGTAACATTCAATTCAATTCAATCAACTTTATTGTCCATTGGAAATTTTTCTTCTGCTCCACATCATTTCACAAGTACATAAGACATTACAAAAAAGACATTATAAATTGTAACATAAAAGCCTGTGTTAATATATGTATTCCTATATACATTAACACTCACACACCCCATCCCACCCCACCCCCATACACACACACACACACACACACACACACACACACACACACACACACACACACATATGAAATATGCATCAAATCCATAAGACATAAAACATTACACAGATCATAAAAACAATACATAAATACAAAAATTCACCTTCACCAACGCCCAAACACTAAAACACACACACATGCATACACACACCCACACACACACAGAGTCATAGTCACAGTAAAAGCAAAGTAATATTGCAAACTGAATTGTTCATGTATGAGAGACAAGAGGTCATGGCATCATGAAAGAGTTCATTTTTCTACGCTTTAAACCTCAACTCGTGTGATTATATTAGGCAGCTGAGCAGTACACTCAATAATTATCTCAGGCAGATGAGCAAAATATCAGACTTTTCTCAAAGTGTTTCTCTCACAAAATTTTCAAATCAGGGCCAACCACACTGGGGTGTACCAGGGCTGAGACCATTGCCAACTTCAGTTTCAGCTTTCATCACAGTCCACCCAACCACTCAGGGCCTTTTCACAGCAGGGGTGAAAGATTCATGATCACAAAATACAGAGTGAGGCTGGGGACAGAGGCTGCCATGGCCCCAATGGACTGCTGGTGCTGAGAGTCATGACAAGACAAACCAGGTGTAGTTGTGTGTTGAGCTGGAATACAGAGTGAGGCTGGGGACCAGAGCCCGCCATGGCCCCAATGGACTGCTGGTGCTGAGAGTCATGACAAGACAAACCAGGTGTAGCTGTGTGTTGAGGAGCTGGAATACAGAGTGAGGCTGGGGACAGAGCCCGCCATGGCCCCAATGGACTGCTGGTGCTGAGAGTCATGACAGGACAAACCAGGTGTAGCTGTGTGTTGAGGAGCTGGAATAAGCTGCATGGGAGTGGTACAGTGTGAGGGGAAAACCAAAAAGAACAGAAACCAACAGCACACCAAAGTGTAACACCATGGACCACACCTGTCGGAGACCAAAGTGTAACACCATGGACCACACCTGTTGGAGACCAAAGTGTAACACCATGGACCACACCTGTCGGAGACCAAAGTGTAACACCATGGACCACACCTGTTGGAGACCAAAGTGTAACACCATGGACCACACCTGTTGGAGACCAAAGTGTAACACCATGGACCACACCTGTTGAAGACCAAAGTGTAACACCATGGACCACACCTGTTGGAGACCAAAGTGTAACACCATGGACCACACCTGTTGGAGACCAAAGTGTAACACCATGGACCACACCTGTTGGAGACCAAAGTGTAACACCATGGACCACACCTGTTGGAGACCAAAGTGTAACACCATGGACCACACCTGTTGGAGACCAAAGTGTAACACCATGGACCACACCTGTCGGAGACCAAAGTGTAACACCATGGACCACACCTAAAATAATAATAATAGTGATTATTTATACGCACACACCTTCTTGTCAAGAAGCTCGTGGCGTTTACAATGGCATTTCGTGCATATATACTCATACGTAGCAAACTCACAATCCACATACTCACAATACAAAATAGTAATAAAATAAGGGATAAGAAATATACAAGGATAACTAACTGTACATGGTTAAGGTGTCTGAAACTCAATAATGTATAACACTCATCAAAATCAGTCATTATGTACATATGCAAAGCAAGCAGCTGCGTCTCACCAGCGAGCGGGAAAGGCGGATCGAAAGAGGTGGGTCTTAAGGGAGCTTTTGAACCGTGTCAGGGAATTAGAATTTCGTACATGGAGAGGCAGGCTGTTCCATGTTATAGGGCCGATGTAAGAGAAGGCACGCTGTCCTTGAGTTTTCTTGTTGCGTCGGGGAACCTTGAACGTTTTAGTGTCAGTAGATGAACGGAGAGATCTAGAGGGGGTGTAGACTGTGAGAATTTCTTTGAGTGCGTGCGGTGCGGTTTGGTTGATGACGTCAAAACACATAATGCTAAGTTTATAATCTATTCTCTGGGCGATGGGGAGCCAATGCAGGGCTCGAAGGAGTGGAGTGGTGTGAGTTCTCTTGGGACATTTAAAAACTAACCTAGCAGCACTGTTTTGAACTTTTTGGAGCTTGTTTAGCAGAGTGTCAGGGATGCCGGCAACAAGAGAATTTCCATAGTCAAGACGAGACAGAACAAGTGAAGTAACAAGAGTCTGAGTGGCCTGTTGTGAAAGATAGTGGCGAATAGTGCTAATTTTTCTTAACTCGTGATACGCCACCTGACAAACTTTGTTTACATGAGGTTTCATGGACAGATCTTCATCAAACATGACTCCTAGGTTCCTTACAGATGTGGAGAATGCTATTTCGCTGTGACCAATAGTGATTTTGAGGGCCTGGTCCGATTTACCCCTACCGCCAACCAGGAGAGCTTCTGTCTTTGAATCATTTAGTTGGAGCTTGTTTTGGGTCATCCACCGTTTCACGTCAGAGATGCAGTTTTCACTGGTAGAAAGAAGTCTATGGATTTGATAGGGATAAGAAGAGTTGTAGAGCTGAGTATCATCAGCAAATTCACTGTGAGAGACTGAATGACTATCAATTACGTTGGGAAGTGTGTGTACAGTAGAAACAGCAGAGGGCCCAGAACTGAGCCCTGTGGAACTCCAAACTTGAGAGGTGTAGGTTTAGAAACAAAAGCCTGGATCGAAACGGTCTGCCTACGTCCAGAGAGATATGATTTCAGGAAAGAAAGCGCTACGTTATCAATGCCAAAAACGTGTCTGAGACGGGTGAGGAGAATTCCATGATCTATGGTGTCAAACGCGGCACTCAGATCTAACAGCGTGAGAAGGGAGACCAAAGTGTAACACCATGGACCACACCTGTTGGAGACCAAAGTGTAACACCATGGACCACACCTGTCCAAGACCAAAGTGTAACACCATGGACCACACCTGTCCGAGACCAAAATGTAACACCATGGACCACACCTGTCCGAGACCAAAGTGTAACACCATGGACCGCACCTGTCTGAGACCAAAGTGTAACACCATGGACCACACCTGTTGGAGACCAAAGTGTAACACCATGGACCACACCTGTCTGAGACCAAAGTGTAACACCATGGACCACACCTGTCGGAGACCAAAGTGTAACACCATGGACCACACCTGTCGGAGACCAAAGTGTAACACCATGGACCACACCTGTTGGAGACCAAAGTGTAACACCATGGACCACACCTGTCGGAGACCAAAGTGTAATACCATGGACCACACCTGTCTGAGACCAAAGTGTAACACCATGGACCACACCTGTCGGAGACCAAAGTGTAACACCATGGACCACACCTGTTGGAGACCAAAGTGAAATACCATGGACCACACCTGTTGGAGACCAAAGTGTAACACCATGGACCACACCTGTCTGAGACCAAAGTGTAACACCATGGACCACACCTGTCTGAGACCAAAGTGTAACACCATGGACCACACCTGTTGGAGACCAAAGTGTAACACCATGGACCACACCTGTTGGAGACCAAAGTGTAACACCATGGACCACACCTGTCCGAGACCAAAGTGTAACACCATGGACCACACCTGTCTGAGACCAAAGTGTAACACCATGGACCACACCTGTCTGAGACCAAAGTGTAACACCATGGACCACACCTGTTGGAGACCAAAGTGTAACACCATGGACCACACCTGTTGGAGACCAAAGTGTAACACCATGGACCACACCTGTCCGAGACCAAAGTGTAACACCATGGACCACACCTGTCTGAGACCAAAGTGTAACACCATGGACCACACCTGTCGGAGACCAAAGTGTAACACCATGGACCACACCTGTTGGAGACAAAAGTGTAACACCATGGACCACACCTGTCTGAGACCAAAGTGTAACACCATGGACCACACCTGTTGGAGACCAAAGTGTAACATCATGGACCACACATGTTGGAGACCAAAGTGTAACATCATGGACCATACCTGTTGGAGACCAAAGTGTAACACAATGGACCACACCTGTTGGAGACCAAAGTGTAACACCAGGGACCATACCTGTTTGAATCCTTCCAGCACAGCCTTGGTCTTCTCATAGCGCCGATGAAGGTCAGAGAACGCTGTCTCCACAGATCGAAGATCTTCCACAGCCTGTACCCATACACCATCATGCACAGTTGATTTCAGTGATTTAAAAAAATAATAAAGACAAGACTTTATTATGTCGATCTTTTAAAACTGTTGAACATTCTTGTTTGTCCAAAACATGATGTTGATCTTTTAAAAACTGTTTAATGTTTTTCTTTGTTCAAAGCATGATGCTGATCTTATAAAAATTGTTCAATGTTTTTGTGTGTTCAAAGCATGATGCTGATCTTATAAAAATTGTTCAATGTTTTTGTTTGTTTAAAGCATGATGCCAGTCAGATCTCCGACAGAACAAACTTCCTATGTAAACAGCCTCTAAGTCACAACGTCTTCACTCATGATGGCGCCATTCAACCATTTTGAAAATGATCAAAATTATGAAGAAAAAAAAACCAAAACAAAACATGTGGTTACCACTGTACTCATGTAAGGAAAACAAGACAAACATGTAGTTTCTAAAACACTGAACATTACTGCTGTACATAAGATCAATAATGAGATTACCACCAATAAATATTTTCATGTACATTCTTTAACTTTCTGGTAAATTTCATTTTTATCCATTTGAGTGGAGCAGTTAGTTAACAGATCTTGAGATCTTTCCCTCACATAGTCTTGTTTTCACAAGTTCTAATGTGTTCACTGGTGCATGCGTATGCATGCATACACACACACACACACACACACACACACACACACACACACACACACACACAGAGTTTTAACATATACAGGACAATCACCAAGCCCGACACTTCTGTTTCAAAAAACAAAGAAACAAAGATGATCAACCTGATCTTTTTCCTTTGTGATGTCACGTAAGGACTGCTGCGTTGCATTCTTTGTTTTCTCTTTTTCAGCTGAAACAGACACAGACGTAGAGTGAACAAAAATGGTCCTCTTCATCCAGTAGATGACTGCAATCAACAAGCTAAAAACTCCACTGCTTAATTGAGAAGACAACCCCTGACTGCAAGAAAAAAAGATCCAGATAATCTGTGTGAGCCTTGTCAGCAACCTACTTCATTTGGCGTGAACAGGCCCAGGGTAAGACAGCTAAATCATCTCCCCTTCCAAGTTCCCTTCTACACCTGACTCATTTCCCTTCATTGCTCGATTACTGCAGCCTTAATTCACTGAAATAATTTTTCTCATGGCTCATCAGGGTGTGGCCGGCAGTCATTTTTTGCTAAGTCATGTAAATATTTCTTAAAATCTGTGTCACTAGGAACTGTTCTCTTTCTAGTCTATTTCTTACATAAACCTAACATGATAATTGCCAGAATTTGAACAAAATCTGTGTGACTAGGAACTGTTCTCTTTCTAGTCTATTTCTTACATAAACCTAACATGATAATTGCCAGAATTTGAACAAAATCTGTGTGACTAGGAACTGTTCTCTTTCTAGTCTATTTCTTACATAAACCTAACATGATAATTGCCAGAATTTGAACAAAATCTGTGTCACTAGGAACTGTTCTGTTTCTAGTCTCTTTCTGACATAAACCTAACATGATAATTGCCAGAATTTGAACAAAATCTGTGTCACTAGGAACTGTTCTGTTTCTAGTCTCTTTCTGACATAAACCTAACATGATAATTGCCAGAATTTGAACAAAATCTGTGTCACTAGGAACTGTTCTGTTTCTAGTCTCTTTCTGACATAAACCTAACATGATAATTGCCAGAATTTGAACAAAATCTGTGTCACTAGGAACTGTTCTGTTTCTAGTCTCTTTCTGACATAAACCTAACATGATAATTGCCAGAATTTGAACAAAATCTGTGTCACTAGGAACTGTTCTGTTTCTAGTCTCTTTCTGACATAAACCTAACATGATAATTGCCAGAATTTGAACAAAATCTGTGTCACTAGGAACTGTTCTGTTTCTAGTCTCTTTCTGACATAAACCTAACATGATAATTGCCAGAATTTGAACAAAATCTGTGTCACTAGGAACTGTTCTGTTTCTAGTCTCTTTCTGACATAAACCTAACATGATAATTGCCAGAATTTGAACAAAATCTGTGTCACTAGAACTGTTCTGTTTCTAGTCTCTTTCTGACATAAACCTAACATGATAATTGCCAGAATTTGAACAAAATCTGTGTCACTAGGAACTGTTCTGTTTCTAGTCTCTTTCTGACATAAACCTAACATGATAATTGCCAGAATTTGAACAAAATCTGTGTCACTAGGAACTGTTCTGTTTGTAGTCTCTTTCTGACATAAACCCAACATGATAATTGCCAGAATTTGAACAAAATCTGTGTCACTAGGAACTGTTCTGTTTCTAGTCTCTTTCTGACATAAACCTAACATGATAATTGCCAGAATTTGAACAAAATCTGTGTGACTAGGAACTGTTCTGTTTCTAGTCTCTTTCTGACATAAACCTAACATGATAATTGCCAGAATTTGAACAAAATCTGTGTCACTAGGAACTGTTCTGTTTCTAGTCTCTTTCTGACATAAACCTAACATGATAATTGCCAGAATTTGAACAAAATCTGTGTGACTAGGAACTGTTCTGTTTCTAGTCTCTTTCTGACATAAACCTAACATGATAATTGCCAGAATTTGAACAAAATCTGTGTCACTAGGAACTGTTCTGTTTCTAGTCTCTTTCTGACATAAACCTAACATGATAATTGCCAGAATTTGAACAAAATCTGTGTCACTAGGAACTGTTCTGTTTCTAGTCTCTTTCTGACATAAACCTAACATGATAATTGCCAGAATTTGAACAAAATCTGTGTCACTAGGAACTGTTCTGTTTCTAGTCTCTTTCTGACATAAACCTAACATGATAATTGCCAGAATTTGAACAAAATCTGTGTCACTAGGAACTGTTCTGTTTCTAGTCTCTTTCTGACATAAACCTAACATGATAATTGCCAGAATTTGAACAAAATCTGTGTCACTAGGAACTGTTCTGTTTCTAGTCTCTTTCTGACATAAACCTAACATGATAATTGCCAGAATTTGAACAAAATCTGTGTCACTAGGAACTGTTCTGTTTCTAGTCTCTTTCTGACATAAACCTAACATGATAATTGCCAGAATTTGAACAAAATCTGTGTGACTAGGAACTGTTCTGTTTCTAGTCTCTTTCTGACATAAACCTAACATGATAATTGCCAGAATTTGAACAAAATCTGTGTCACTAGGAACTGTTCTGTTTCTAGTCTCTTTCTGACATAAACCTAACATGATAATTGCCAGAATTTGAACAAAATCTGTGTCACTAGGAACTGTTCTGTTTCTAGTCTCTTTCTGACATAAACCTAACATGATAATTGCCAGAATTTGAACAAAATCTGTGTCACTAGGAACTGTTCTGTTTCTAGTCTCTTTCTGACATAAACCTAACATGATAATTGCCAGAATTTGAACAAAATCTGTGTCACTAGGAACTGTTCTGTTTCTAGTCTCTTTCTGACATAAACCTAACATGATAATTGCCAGAATTTGAACAAAATCTGTGTCACTAGGAACTGTTCTGTTTCTAGTCTCTTTCTGACATAAACCTAACATGATAATTGCCAGAATTTGAACAAAATCTGTGTCACTAGGAACTGTTCTGTTTCTAGTCTCTTTCTGACATAAACCTAACATGATAATTGCCAGAATTTGAACAAAATCTGTGTCACTAGGAACTGTTCTGTTTCTAGTCTCTTTCTGACATAAACCTAACATGATAATTGCCAGAATTTGAACAAAATCTGTGTCACTAGGAACTGTTCTGTTTCTAGTCTCTTTCTGACATAAACCTAACATGATAATTGCCAGAATTTGAACAAAATCTGTGTCACTAGGAACTGTTCTGTTTCTAGTCTCTTTCTGACATAAACCTAACATGATAATTGCCAGAATTTGAACAAAATCTGTGTCACTAGGAACTGTTCTGTTTCTAGTCTCTTTCTGACATAAACCTAACATGATAATTGCCAGAATTTGAACAAAATCTGTGTCACTAGGAACTGTTCTGTTTCTAGTCTCTTTCTGACATAAACCTAACATGATAATTGCCAGAATTTGAACAAAATCTGTGTCACTAGGAACTGTTCTGTTTCTAGTCTCTTTCTGACATAAACCTAACATGATAATTGCCAGAATTTGAACAAAATCTGTGTCACTAGGAACTGTTCTGTTTCTAGTCTCTTTCTGACATAAACCTAACATGATAATTGCCAGAATTTGAACAAAATCTGTGTCACTAGGAACTGTTCTGTTTCTAGTCTCTTTCTGACATAAACCTAACATGATAATTGCCAGAATTTGAACAAAATCTGTGTCACTAGGAACTGTTCTGTTTCTAGTCTCTTTCTGACATAAACCTAACATGATAATTGCCAGAATTTGAACAAAATCTGTGTCACTAGGAACTGTTCTGTTTCTAGTCTCTTTCTGACATAAACCTAACATGATAATTGCCAGAATTTGAACAAAATCTGTGTCACTAGGAACTGTTCTGTTTCTAGTCTCTTTCTGAAACAATAAACCTAATACATGATAATTGCCAGAATATAAACCTGACATGATAATTGCCAGAATATAAACCTGACATGATAATTGCCAGAATATAAACCTGACATGATAATTGCCAGAATATAAACCTGACATGATAATTGCCAGAATATAAACCTGACATGATAATTGCCAGAATATAAACCTGACATGATAATTGCCAGAATATAAACCTGACATGATAATTGCCAGAATATAAACCTGACATGATAATTGCCAGAATTTGAACACATGAAGGAGAAGACAGGAAATAAACTAAACTGTTCTGGAATGTCCTTGTGGAGGGAATGTCCTTGTGGAGGGAATGTCCTTGTGGAGGGAATGTCCTTGTGGAGGGAATGTCCTTGTGGAGGGAATGTCCTTGTGGAGGGAATGTCCTTGTGGAGGAAAGAGACACCTAGATCCTTAAGTCTGAGACACCTAAACCCTTAAGTCTGAGTCAGGAGAGAGCTAATGTCAAGCACCTCGAGGCAATTGTTTGAGATGAGGGATCAACACCTTAAGTGCTCTCCAGAGTTGCACAAATGAAAGCAGCATCAGCCAGACTACGATCCATCTGGAATGACAGAAACATCGCAATCAGTTCCAAGATCAGACTGATGTGCTCCCTGGTCATTGCCATATTTCTCTAGGTCCGTGAGACGTGGACTCTGACAGCTGAACTTGAGAGAACTCAAGATCAGACTGATGTGCTCCCTGGTCATTGCCATATTTCTCTAGGTCCGTGAGACATGGACTCTGACAGCTGAACTTGAGAGAACTCAAGATCAGACTGATGTGCTCCCTGGTCATTGCCACATTTCTCTAGGTTCGTGAGACGTGGACTCTGACAGTACAGCTGAACTTGAGAGAACTCAGGCATCAGAGATGAGATGCTTCCGCAACATCTTTGGCATCTCATACACAGAGCACATTGCCAACCTGGAGGCTGGCATCTTATACACAGAGCACATTGCCAACCTGGAGGCTGGCATCTCATACACAGAGCACATTGCCAACTTGGAGGTCCAGACCAGAGTAAGGAAAGCCATTGGATCGTACAAAGACCTGTTGTCCACTTTGATGAGAAGGACAATGAGATGGTATGGTCATATATCAAGATCACCAGGACTTGCCAAAACCATTCTACCAGGAACAGTGCGAGGAGGCAGAAGGAGAGGAAGACAGAGAAAGAGATGGGAGGACACCATCAGTGCATGGACTGGCCTCACACTCAGCTACTGCCTGAAGACAGAGAAAGAGATGGGAGGACACCATCAGTGCATGGACTGGCCTCACACTCAGCAACTGTCTGAAGACAGAGAAAGAGATGGGAGGACAACATCAGTGCATGGACTGACCTCACACTCAGCAACTGTCTGAAGACAGAGAAAGAGATGGGAGGACAACATCAGTGCATGGACTGGCCTCACACTCAGCTACTGCCTGAAGACAGAGAAAGAGATGGGAGGACAACATCAGTGCATGGACTGGCCTCACACTCAGCTACTGCCTGAAGTCAGAGAAAGAGATGGGAGGACAACATCAGTGCATGGACTGGCACTCAGCTACTGCCTGAAGACAGAGAAAGAGATGGGAGGACAACATCAGTGCATGGACTGGCACTCAGCTACTGCCTATGAGCGTCTGAGAACTTGGAGGAAGCTGCAAAGTTTTCTGTAGTGCCTCAATGGTCCTCAAGACACCAAGATAGGTGACAGGTGATAGGTGACAGGTGATAGGTGACAGGTGACAGGTGATAGGTGCATTTCATTTGCAGAGAAACATGTTCTTGAGAAGAGTCTTTATAGGAAGATATTTGTTGACACGCAAACTTCTGTGGAAAAACTGACAAATGTTCCAGAAAAAATTGTTTATAATGGAATGCAGTCTTTATTGGGAGGCAAATTTTATCTAGGCAAAGAAAACAGAATGTAGCAGGAAAAAAAACACACCAAGTCTTCAAAGGGAGGTGTGGGAGAGGAGGCTACAATAGTGAGCAGGCCTTTATTGACCAGTTCTTCATAGAAACTCTGCTACTTTTTCATGGCACTAATGCACTGGAAGAAAAGAACTATCCCAACGAACAGGGCGCAAACCCCTGCAAGCTTGCCTTCCCAGGCACAAATGAAGACGTGTGGAACAGGGTGGGTCTCCTTCAGCATTCCGTCCATTCAGCACCCTGCTTCAGCTTCAGCCCAGCTGACCACTACCTCAACGCTGACATTACACTGGGAAAACACGTCCTGTCCTTGACCTTTGCTGTGCTTACTGGGTCTCCCACAATCCACAGGCACTAAAACGTCATCATATCCCTGGAGGTTTTTCAAATCTTATTATTGAATTTTGTGCATTCATGTCAGCTGATTAACCTCAAAAGGAAAAGAAACGATCAGCTGCATCATTAAACGGCACACTTCCAGTGATGTGGATTGTGGAAGACCCATACTTTCAAGGGAGGTAATCGGACGTGGCTGCGCACTGAGTATGGGTCGTGATCAACCTGCACCACTGGTTAAAGTATACATTGCTGAGGATTCATTGTTGAGGAGATGTTACACAACCTGCATCATCAGAAGAGGAATAAACACTAACACTAACACACACGCACACACACACACCACACACACACATACACACACCACACACACACACACACACACACACACACACACACACACACACACACACACACAGAGTGCAGCCTATGTAAACTGCATGTGGGTCATGCACAACCCACGTCATTGGGAGTATGCAGGCAAAAGTGATGTCGTGGACAGGTTAAAATAACAACAAAAATGAAGGCGAGGTAACCACAAAAAAACTGTAGGAAACTTACTTCTGGCCTTTAAAACAACATTGACAACAAGAAATGTAAAACCGTTTTACAATAATCTTTACTAACTACAAATTCATATGATAAAATCCGGTCTGTTCACATTGTTAAAGGTAAGTTCCCAGATAAATGGAAAGCACAGCAGTGACTTACAGAAGAAAAGAAACATTCAGGATGTACTCACATTGCAGCTGGCCAATGGTCTTCTCAAACTCCCCCATGACAACCCTGCGCACAGAGCCTGCTCTTTGTTACTGGTCCTCTGATACCCACCGCTCCGTTACTGTGTCTGTATATGCATTTTCTGTGATGATGCATCTGCACATGTGTTTGGCTATGCTGACTCCCCACTCCCCCCCCCCCCCCCCCCCCCCCCCATTGCTAACTGCACACATGGTCACACACAAGCATGAACACTCAGGAAAATTCAAACCCTTCTGCCCCTTTGGGTTGAAGTGGATAAAAGGTGACACACTTTGCATTTCAAAATGCGACTCAAACTAACAACATATGAATTATTCACACTCTGCAATTTGACAAATAACAATTCATATCATTGATAAGTGTGATTATGTTGTGCAAACAACTGGTGCTTGCATGAAGAAGGAACAGTTTACCACACTCCCTTCCCAGCTTGTATGAATTTGTCTAAGTTGAACCATGCACCCTGCCCCACTTAAACAGGAAAAATTAAAAACATACTTCGGTCTCTCTCTCTCTCTCTCTCTCTCTCACACACACACACACACACACACACACACACACACACACACACACACACACACACACACACACACAAGGAAGTTTTCACACAACCCAGTCACATCTGAAAGCTGACAAAGTCACTAAGCATCCGAACATTTATATGTACAAAAAGAAAAAAAACTTAGAGAAATAAAACATGTTGGCAGGGGCTGGAACATCAGTTTAAGAAACTTGCACTGTGTTTTACCATATTGCAAAACTTCATCATCACAAAGGCTTTCTCTGTGAGAAATTCTGGCAGATGTCACCATCTACCCAAATATCTAACCATCCACCCATACTTTTTGCTCTCTGCGGACACAACACATCACCATCCACCCATACTTTTTGCTCTCTGTAAACACAACCCATCACCATCCACCCATACTTTTTGCTCTCTGTAGACACAACACATCACCATCCACCCATACTTTTTGCTCTCTATAGACACAACACATCACCATCCACCCATACTTTTTGCTCTCTGTGGGGAGAACACATCACCATCCACCCATACTTTTTGGTCTCTGTAGACACAACACATCACCATCCACCCATACTTTTTGCTCTTTCCAGGACTGTACATTGCTTTTTTTGCTCTCTCTAGGAAGAGCACCCTGCTACCCACCCATCTTCTTTTTCTGCCCGTGGCTCAGTGTTTGCACTGGGGCAGAGAGAAGGGCAGGGAAAGGGGGGGGGGGGGGGGGTGCAGTCGGGGGTTGGGACTATCACCCACATGGCTCATTGTGGTACAGCCACATTCACGGTGCAGTTGGGGGTGGGGCTATCACCCACATGGCTCATTGTGGTACAGCCACATTGACGGTGCAGTTGGGGGTGGGGCTATCACCCACATGGCTCATTGTGATACAGCCACATTCAAACTCGTCCTGTCACTGCCTGGGTGCCACCCATCCCCAGGCAGTGATCCATACCACTCCTCATGGACAGAAGAGACACTGTGTTACTGTGGACTCCCTCCCAGCCTTCAACAGAGCCAGAGCTGATCCACCCTCCAACACACACAGGACAACCACCTGCTAATCCCTAACCACCTGCTAAGCCATCCTCTGGCTTCCTCACCAGAACCTGAGCTGTGCGTTCAGAGCACACCACCACATCATTCCAAACGACAGTTCCCATGACATTGCCGGCAGTCACAATTCTAACACAAACTCCCCATGGAGGTGGAGAAGGTAGTCACAATTCTAACACAAACTCCCCATGGAGGTGGACAGGGAGAAGGCAGTCACAATTCTAACACAAACTCCCCATGGAGATGGACAGGGAGAAGGCAGTCACAATTCTAACACAAACTCCCCATGGAGGTGGACAGGGAGAGGCAGTCACAATTCTAACACAAACTCCCCATGGAGATGGACTGGGAGAAGGCAGTCACAATTCTAACACAAACTCCCATGGAGGTGGACAGGGAGAAGGCAGTCACAATTCTAACACAAACTCCCCATGGAGGTGGACAGGGAGAAGGCAGTCACAATTCTAACACAAACTCCCCATGGAGGTGGACATGGAGAAGGCAGTCACAATTCTAACACAAACTCCCCATGGAGATGGACAGGGAGAAGGTAGTCACAATTCTAACACAAACTCCCCATGGAGATGGACAGGGAGAAGGCAGTCACAATTCTAACACAAACTCCCCATGGAGGTGGAGAAGGTAGTCACAATTCTAACACAAACTCCCCATGAAGATGGACAGGGAGAAGGCAGTCACAATTCTAACACAAACTCCCCATGGAGGTGGACAGGGAGAAGGCAGTCACAATTCTAACACAAACTCCCCATGGAGGTGGACAGGGAGAAGGCAGTCACAATTCTAACAAAAACTCCCCATGGAGGTGGACAGGGAGAAGGCAGTCACAATTCTAACACAAACTCCCCATGGAGGTGGACAGGGAGAAGGCAGTCACAATTCTAACACAAACTCCCCATGGAGATGGACAGGGAGAAGGTAGTCACAATTCTAACACAAACTCCCCATGGAGGTGGAGAAGGTAGTCACAATTCTAACACAAACTCCCCATGGAGGTGGACAGGGAGAAGGTAGTCACAATTCTAACACAAACTCCCCATGGAGATGGACAGGGAGAAGGCAGTCACAATTCTAACACAAACTCCCCATGGAGATGGACAGGGAGAAGGCAGTCACAATTCTAACACAAACTCCCATGGAGATGGACAGGGAGAAGGTAGTCACAATTCTAACACAAACTCCCCATGGAGGTGGACAGGGAGAAGGTAGTCACAATTCTAACACAAACTCCCCATGGAGGTGGAGAAGGCAGTCACAATTCTAACACAAACTCCCCATGGAGGTGGACAGGGAGAAGGTAGTCACAATTCTAACACAAACTCCCCATGGAGATGGACAGGGAGAAGGCAGTCACAATTCTAACACAAACTCCCCATGTGGACAGGGAGAAGGCAGTCACAATTCTAACACAAACTCCCCATGGAGGTGGACAGGGAGAAGGCAGTCACAATTCTAACACAAACTCCCCATGGAGGTGGACAGGGAGAAGGTAGTCACAATTCTAACACAAACTCCCCATGGAGGTGGACAGGGAGAAGGCAGTCACAATTCTAACACAAACTCCCCATGGAGGTGGACAGGGAGAAGGCAGTCACAATTCTAACACAAACTCCCCATGGAGATGGACAGGGAGAAGGTAGTCACAATTCTAACACAAACTCCCCATGGAGGTGGACAGGGAGAAGGCAGTCACAATTCTTACACAAACTCCCCAGGTGGACAGGAAGAAGGCAGTCACAATTCTAACACAAACTCCCCATGGAGGTGGAGAAGGCAGTCACAATTCTAACACAAACTCCCCATGGAGGTGGACAGGGAGAAGGTAGTCACAATTCTAACACAAACTCCCCATGGAGGTGGACAGGGAGAAGGCAGTCACAATTCTAACACAAACTCCCCATGGAGGTGGAGAAGGTAGTCACAATTCTAACACAAACTCCCCATGGAGGTGGACAGGGAGAAGGCAGTCACAATTCTAACACAAACTCCCCATGGAGGTGGACAGGGAGAAGGCAGTCACAATTCTAACACAAACTCCCCATGTGGACAGGGAGAAGGCAGTCACAATTCTAACACAAACTCCCCAGGTGGACAGGGAGAAGGCAGTCACAATTCTAACACAAACTCCCCATGGAGGTGGAGAAGGCAGTCACAATGTTAACACAAACTCCCCATGGAGATGGACAGGGAGAAGGTAGTCACAATTCTAACACAAACTCCCCATGGAGATGGACAGGGAGAAGGCAGTCACAATGTTTACACAAACTCCCCATGGAGGTGGACAGGGAGAAGGTATCAGGACTGAGCTTACTTTAAAAGCAAAGTGTGAAGGACCCAAGAATTTGAGACTTTTTTTTTTCTATGGAGATAATGAGGATGAGAATGACCAAAATAATGCCACAGATTTCCATTCTTGTCTAGGAACAAAACAGGGCTCTGCTCTATGGTTCCTTTCATAATGTATTCCTATGTCCAGGGTTCCCACAGATATCAGAAAAAAAAAGTTCAAGGGGTTTTCAAGGGAATTTCCAGGGGTTAGCAGCTTCATTCAAGGGGTAGTAATTAACAACTTTCTTGCAAAGTTATGTTTATTAAACTCTATGAGCAGCCTGTTACTATCAATCATTAACCATTTGTGCTCAAATACCTGGCCTTCGTTTCACTGCAGGCAAACTTGTCAGCAACAGAACACGATGGAAACATTTTTTTGAATATCTCCCCAACACCAGTGAAACTGTGATAAGAGTAATGCTTCTCCATGGCAAACAAAGTCCAATACACCTCAGCAGTTAGGACATCGTTCTTGGTGCACGATTCGTCGATCGTTTTCTGTTTAGAAAAGCTGCTTGAAGACCCTGCAGCAGCTGATGTGGAAGGTGCATCTTGAGACCCCCCTGTCACTGCAGTAAAACTTGAAGTTGAAGGCAGTTGACTGCCAGTCTCCTGCCTTGCACCCGGTGGTTCAGATCTTGGTGAGGAGTTTCGGTTTCCAAGAGTGAATCCATGCATGGTCAGCTGTGTGGCACCACCGGCATTTCTCTTATTCTCATGTTCATGTTCCACCAACCGTTTGTGTTTCACTCCATCAGCATGACTCTTCACAGCACTGATGCCCATACCCGAGATACTAAAACTCTTCTTGCACAATGTGCACCTTGCCGAGTGTTCGTTTTCTCCACGAGCTAACCAACCTTTGAAAGCATCTTTTTCTGCCCACATATCATTGAAAACGCAGTCTCCTTTCCCCATCTTGCAGGCTCAGTAGCACTATTTGGCGCAAAACATCGACCGTCGACACAACCCCGATGGTAACCAAAGGGAAAGAACTCTGTTGGCTTCTACACTTACGTCTATAGTAAGTCAAACACTAGTCACTGACGAGTTACTTCCCTTCTGCTTCAGCTAGGCTGTTGTCGGTTGCTACGGGATCGGCGATCACGAAGCCACTTGGAGTGACAGAGATTGTGATTTATTTCGTATAAAAAACATTTTCTTGAGTGACAGTCACTTCCTTGCTTTGAGAGGACAGATTGTGACCGATTTTGAAATTTCAAGGACTTTTCCAGGGGGGTTAGGCCTTCAGCTTATTTTTAAGTACTTTTCCAGGCCTTGAAATGGTCATGTCAAATCTCAAGCACTTTTCAAGAAAATAAGGGGGCGTACGAACCCTGTATGTCAACTAGGAATGAGAGAGAACCAACGTCTGCACTGTTGGTCTACAAACTTCAGCAACACTCAGAGATGCATCCGATTATTAAATGGTTCCAGTCTTCCAGTTTCAGTGTATAGCATGCTCAACGCTGGGTGAAGCCAATCAAGGCTAAAACAAACAAACAAATAAATAAATGAACTTAACTGGACTCCAACCTATGAGCTCCTTGCTTGCAGCTCATCACACTAACACTACACATTAATACTATTATCTGCACAGTTTCCCATCACACTAACACATTAATAACTATGATCTGCACAGTTTCTCGTCACACTACACATTAATAACTATTATCTGCAGAGTTTCTCATCACACTAACACTACACATTAATAACTATTATCTGCACAGTTTCCCATCACACTAACACTACACATTAATAACTATTATCTGCACAGTTTCTCATCACACTAACACTACACATTAATAACTATTATCTGCACAGTTTCTCATCACACTACACATTAATAACTATTATCTGCACAGTTTCTCATCACACTACACATTAATAACTATTATCTGCACAGTTTCCCATCACACTACACATTAATAACTATTATCTGCACAGTTTCCCATCACATTAACACATTAATAACTATTATCTGCACAGTTTCCCATCACATTAACACATTAATAACTATTATCTGCACAGTTTCCCATCACATTAACACATTAATAACTAGTATCTGCACAGTTTCCCATCACATTAACACATTAATAACTATTATCTGCACAGTTTCCCATCACATTAACACATTAATAACTATTATCTGCACAGTTTCCCATCACATTAACACATTAATAACTATTATCTGCACAGTTTCCCATCACATTAACACATTAATAACTATTATCTGCACAGTTTCCCCATCACATTAACACATTAATAACTATTATCTGCACAGTTTCCCATCACATTAACACATTAATAACTATTATCTGCACAGTTTCCCATCACATTAACACATTAATAACTATTATCTGCACAGTTTCCCATCACATTAACACATTAATAACTATTATCTGCACAGTTTCCCATCACACTACACATTAATAACTATTATCTGCACAGTTTCCCATCACATTAACACATTAATAACTATTATCTGCACAGTTTCTCATCACACTACACATTAATAACTATTATCTGCACAGTTTCCCATCACACTACAGCCCTGATATGGCCCTTTGCGGTCGGCTGGGCTATAAGCAATATTATCTTATCTCCCATCACACTACACATTAATAACTATTATCTGCACAGTTTCCCATCACACTACACATTAATAACTATTATCTCCACAGTTTCCCATCACACTACACATTAATAACTATTATCTGCACAGTTTCTCATCACACTACACATTAATAACTATTATCTGCACAGTTTCCCATCACACTACACATTAATAACTATTATCTGCACAGTTTCTCATCACACTAACACTACACATTAATAACTATTATCTGCACAGTTTCTCATCACACTACACATTAATAACTATTATCTGCACAGTTTCCCATCACACTACACATTAATAACTATTATCTGCACAGTTTCTCATCACACTACACATTAATAACTATTATCTGCACAGTTTCTCATCACACTACACATTAATAACTATTATCTGCACAGTTTCTCATCACACTACACATTAATAACTATTATCTGCACAGTTTCCCATCACACTAACACATTAATAACTATTATCTGCACAGTTTCTCATCACACTAACACTACACATTAATAACTATTATCTGCACAGTTTCCCATCACATTAACACATTAATAACTATTATCTGCACAGTTTCTCATCACACTAACACATTAATAACTATTATCTGCACAGTTTCCCATCACATTAACACATTAATAACTATTATCTGCACAGTTTCTCATCACACTACACATTAATAACTATTATCTGCACAGTTTCCCATCACACTACACATTAATAACTAGTATCTGCACAGTTTCCCATCACATTAACACATTAATAACTATTATCTGCACAGTTTCCCATCACATTAACCTTTACCAGCCGGGTCGTGACAAAAGTGGACGACAGGATTTCTCTCCCTTGAGGCGCGTCGTCCAAGTCCGGACGACGGACAGACAGCACTTTCTGCCGTGTCGTCTACTGTCGGACGACGGGAACATAAAAAATTCCTACACTTTCCATGTAACGGTCCAAGGGAAATAAGCCATGTAATTAGTCTTGGGGATGTTGTAGCGAGTAGTAGACCTTACTTTCAGTGCTCTACCGTGAACTTGGCTGACCCCAGCGGCTTTGAAACAAAGAGACTGGCGGCGCTGGGCTTTCCCGCTAAGCGCGTGCACACGTGGCATTTCCTGTGCCAGCAAAATGTCGGGCAGGCGAGTGGGTTGCAGCAACTTCTCGCTGAACGAAGCACTCGAAATCATATTGCAAAGCGGGTCTGTTTTGATCAACAGTAGTCTTTGTACCGGGGTACTTTAGAAACTTACACCCGTTGAATTGTTCATCCAGTGAAAAGAAACACTCCGTCAGCCAAATACCAACATGACTGTGAATCAGAACAGTGCGCGTAGTGTATTGATCTTTCCGGAAAAACTCATGGAAGTTGTTTTTTTTTTCAATGGATTACATGATAACTCCTGGATGATTTGCAAGGTAAGATTTGAATGTTTTTCGTCCCTTTATCTCCTGATTTGGTGTTGTGAAAGAACGGAATAGAATGTAAACAAAGAATTTTTTTTTACTTGTCAGACATGTTTTTCAGCGCACAGTCGTGTCTATACATTGAAAGTAAATGATTCAAAATTACTATGTTCGATTAGTTGAGTGTTTGTTCTTTCCCATGACACCTAACACAACACTGTCAGTTGTTGTCTAGCTACCGTAAAAAAAATCAAAAAGTAGCGAAATATGCGCGTCAGCAGGGAATGAGCGCACGTGCGCGAGCTGCGGCGGCCGGGAACTGTGCTGCGGCACCGCCCACGGCCAGAAAGAATTAACATATTAATAACTATTATCTGCACAGTTTCCCATCACATTAACACATTAATAACTATTATCTGCACAGTTTCCCATCACACTACACATTAATAACTATTATCTGCACAGTTTCCCATCACACTAACACTACACATTAATAACTATTATGTGCACAGTTTCCCATCACACTAACACTACACATTAATAACTATTATCTGCACAGTTTCCCATCACACTAACACTACACATTAATAACTATTATCTGCACAGTTTCCCATCACACTAACACTACACATTAATAACTGTTATCTGCACAGTTTCTCATCACACTACACATTAATAACTGTTATCTGCACAGTTTCCCATCACACTACACATTAATAACTGTTATCTGCACAGTTTCTCATCACACTACACATTAATAACTATTATCTGCACAGTTTCCCATCACACTACACATTAATAACTATTATCTGCACAGTTTCCCATCACACTACACATTAATAACTATTATCTGCATAGTTCCCCATCACACTAACACTACACATTGATAACTATTATCTGCATAGTTTCCCATCACACTACACATTAATAAGTATTATCTGCATAGTTTCCCATCACACTAACACTACACATTAATAACTATCATCTGCACAGTTTCCCATCACACTAACACATTAACAACTATGATCTGCACGGTGTCATCTACTGAGGAAGCAAAGTTATCTGAAGAATGTTTGCCAGCGGCATCTCCACTGTTCTTCCAGCCTTTTTTCATGAAACAAGTGTATGTGGCACTCAGGACCACGGTTAATCACCTCATCTGAAGGACTAGCACACAGACCCTGAGCAGACAGAGGCCAAAGAGAAAACCTGCCACAAGTCAGATGAGGGATTTTCTCCCTTTTTACACTGTGTTATTTGAGGACACTCATCTGCTATGGGAAAGAAGGGTGCCATTGGTAATGTGCTTAGATCTGAACTGGAAAAGTTTTCCATTTTGTTCCTAGCTGCTGTCAAGTGTGACAATGAGTGACAATGACAGAAGATTGTCCATTCGATACAGCTCTGGACAATTCTGTGACCATCTGATACAGCTCTGGACAATTCTGTGACCCTTTGATACAGCTCTGGACAATTCAGTGACCATTTGATACAGCTCTGGACAATTCAGTGTCCATTTGATACAGCTCTGGACAATTCAGTGTCCATTTGATACAGCTCTGGACAATTCTGTGACCATTTGATACAGCTCTGGACAATTCTGTGACCATTTGATACAGCTCTGGACAATTCAGTGTCCATTTGATACAGCTCTGGACAATTCAGTGACCATTTGATACAGCTCTGGACAATTCAGTGTCCATTTGATACAGCTCTGGACAATTCTGTGACCATTTGATACAGCTCTGGACAATTCAGTGTCCATTTGATACAGCTCTGGACAATTCTGTGACCCAAGCCCAACTCAGTCCATCATGATTTGGCAGAAAGCGGCGCAGACCATATGGGTGACGCCGCTTTTGTTTAAAACTTTAGTGGTAGAGTGCAAGATGACAAAAACTAGCGAGCTAGCATCAATGTTACCACTGAATTCTGGATTTTCTGAAATGGGTGAGTGAGCACAACAATCAGTTATAAACAACACCACTCAGAGAGACACATGCACAGCAAATCGCATCTACAAGGACACCACTCAGACAGACAAACACACAGCAAACTGCATCTAAAACAACACCACTCAGACTGACAAACACACAGCAAATTGCATCTACAAGGACACCACTCAGACTGACAAACACACAGCAAATTGCATCTACAAGGACACCACTCAGACTGACAAACACACAGCAAACTGCATGTACAACGACACCACTCAGACAGACAAACACACAGCAAATTGCATCTACAACGACACCACTCAGACAGACGGACACAGCAAATTGCATCTATGACACCACTCAGACAGACAGACACAGCAAATTGCATCTACGACACCACTCAGGCAGACACATACACAGCAAATTGCAACGACACCATTCAGACACACACACACACAGCAAATTGCATCTACAACAACATTTTTGTGCGCAATATTCGGTGCACTTTCAATAGCAGGAGTCTAAGTAACATTTTGTAAACAGTACCCAAGTTTGTTCACTTAATTTGCATTCTAAAAAGTCAGTTTGGAAGTTACGTTCCTGCTATATTAAAAAATGAGAATCTAAAAGATAACGTATCCATACAACTGCAATTATTATGATTCAATATGAATTCCAAAGAAGAAAGATGACACGCTGACAGACCTCATATCATCATTGGTCAGTTTCAGCTTTCGGATTTGCTCTTCCAGAGCGGCAACGTGAGCTTCGCGCTCCGCCAGCTTGGCGCTCCAGTCTCCGTCGTTGGCCCGCAGTTGAGCCTGCTGCTGCACCTCCAGCTCCTGTCGCAGCTTGTTCCAGTCCGACTGAGAGTACTTCAGCACCTGCAGGGCGTAGTGACACACACAACAGGCACCTGCTTGTGAGCAATGATGCTAAACAGTCAGTCACAACAAACAAGGATTATGAGCTGTTCTCCATGTGCAAGCATGTAAACACATACATGAGCATGAACACATGCATGAGAATGTACATAATCATTATACACACATTATCAGTACCCTATTGCCTCCCCTTCCCCTTCAAAACACACACACACACACACACACACACACACACACACACACACACACACACACACACACACACATTTTTTGGCTTGTTATGTACAGCTGTTTACTTGCCATTGAGGATTTTTCCTCAAGATACACTAAAAAGATTAGAAAAAAAAATCAATCCATGATTAACCCTGCATGCTCTAAAGCCACACTGATGGCGGCCATGAGGAGAAACAGCAGAAGCTCCATCATATGCCTACAGCTCCCAGAGGGTTAAAACTATCTTGAAGTGTCTTCCCCAAAATCCTGCCCCGTCACTTGATCAGAGCAGGAGCATTACAACCAACAGCAACAGAGGCCTCCATGAATGATGGCAGTGCTGTAGGGGAGTTACAACATAGCAACAGAGGCCTCCATGAATGATGGCAGTGCTGTAGGGGAGTTACAACATAGCAACAGAGGCCTCCATGAATGATGGCAGTGCTGTAGGGGAGTTACAACCAACAGCAACAGAGGCCTCCATGAATGATGGCAGTGCTGTAGGGGAGTTACAACCAACAGCAACAGAGGCCTCCATGAATGATGGCAGTGCTGTAGGGGAGTTACAACCAACAGCAACAGAGGCCTCCATGAATGATGGCAGTGCTGTAGGGGAGTTACAACCAACAGCAACAGAGGCCTCCATGAATGATGGCAGTGCTGTAGGGGAGTTACAACATAGCAACAGAGGCCTCCATGAATGATGGCAGTGCTGTAGGGGAGTTACAACACACAGCAACAGAGGCCTCCATGAATGATGGCAGTGCTGTAGGGGAGTTACAACACACAGCAACAGAGGCCTCCATGAATGATGGCAGTGCTGTAGGGGAGTTACAACCAACAGCAACAGAGGCCTCCATGAATGATGGCAGTGCTGTAGGGGAGTTACAACCAACAGCAACAGAGGCCTCCATGAATGATGGCAGTGCTGTAGGGGAGTTACAACACAGCAACAGAGGCCTCCATGAATGATGGCAGTGCTGTAGGGGAGTTACAACACAGCAACAGAGGCCTCCATAAATGATGGCAGTGCTGTAGGGGAGTTACAACACAGCAACAGAGGCCTCCATGAATGATGGCAGTGCTGTAGGGGAGTTACAACCAACAGCAACAGAGGCCTCCATGAATGATGGCAGTGCTGTAGGGGAGTTACAACATAGCAACAGAGGCCGCCATGAATGATGGCAGCGCTGTAGGGGAGTTACAACCAACAGCAACAGAGGCCTCCATGAATGATGGCAGTGCTGTAGGGGAGTTACAACACATAGCAACAGAGGCCTCCATGAATGATGGCAGTGCTGTAGGGGAGTTACAACATAGCAACAGAGGCCGCCATGAATGATAGCAGTGCTGTAGGGGAGTTACAACATAGCAACAGAGGCCTCCATGAATGATGGCAGTGCTGTAGGGGAGTCACAACCAACAGCAACAGAGGCCTCCATGAATGATGGCCGTGCTGTAGGGGATTTACAACACACAGCAACAGAGGCCTCCATGAATGATGGCAGTGCTGTAGGGGAGTTACAACACACAGCAACAGAGGCCTCCATGAATGATGGCAGTGCTGTAGGGGAGTTACAACACACAGCAACAGAGGGCTCCATGAATGATGGCAGTGCTGTAGGGGAGTTACAACCAACAGCAACAGAGGGCTCCATGAATGATGGCAGTGCTGTAGGGGAGTTACAACATAGCAACAGAGGCCTCCATGAATGATGGCAGTGCTGTAGGGGAGTTACAACACATAGCAACAGAGGCCTCCATGAATGATGGCAGTGCTGTAGGGGAGTTACAACATAGCAACAGAGGCCTCCATGAATGATGGCAGTGCTGTAGGGGAGTTACAACATAGCAACAGAGGCCTCCATGAATGATGGCAGTGCTGTAGGGGAGTTACAACACATAGCAACAGAGGCCTCCATGAATGATGGCAGTGCTGTAGGGGAGTTACAACATAGCAACAGAGGCCTCCATGAATGATGGCAGTGCTGTAGGGGAGTTACAACATAGCAACAGAGGCCTCCATGAATGATGGCAGTGCTGTAGGGGAGTCACAACCAACAGCAACAGAGGCCTCCATGAATGATGGCAGTGCTGTAGGGGAGTTACAACCAACAGCAACAGAGGCCTCCATGAATGATGGCAGTGCTGTAGGGGAGTTACAACACATAGCAACAGAGGCCTCCATGAATGATGGCAGTGCTGTAGGGGAGTTACAACCAACAGCAACAGAGGGCTCCATGAATGATGGCAGTGCTGTAGGGGAGTTACAACATAGCAACAGAGGCCTCCATGAATGATGGCAGTGCTGTAGGGGAGTTACAACACATAGCAACAGAGGCCTCCATGAATGATGGCAGTGCTGTAGGGGAGTTACAACATAGCAACAGAGGCCTCCATGAATGATGGCAGTGCTGTAGGGGAGTTACAACATAGCAACAGAGGCCTCCATGAATGATGGCAGTGCTGTAGGGGAGTCACAACCAACAGCAACAGAGGCCTCCATGAATGATGGCAGTGCTGTAGGGGAGTTACAACCAACAGCAACAGAGGCCTCCATGAATGATGGCAGTGCTGTAGGGGAGTTACAACACACAGCAACAGAGGCCTCCATGAATGATGGCAGTGCTGTAGGGGAGTCACAACCAACAGCAACAGAGGCCTCCATGAATGATGGCAGTGCTGTAGGGGAGTTACAACATAGCAACAGAGGCCTCCATGAATGATGGCAGTGCTGTAGGGGAGTTACAACACACAGCAACAGAGGCCTCCATGAATGATGGCAGCTGTAGGGGAGTTACAACATAGCAACAGAGGCCTCCATGAATGATGGCAGTGCTGTAGGGGAGTTACAACCAACAGCAACAGAGGCCTCCATGAATGATGGCAGTGCTGTAGGGGAGTTACAACATAGCAACAGAAGCCTCCATGAATGATGGCAGTGCTGTAGGGGAGTTACAACCAACAGCAACAGAGGCCTCCATGAATGATGGCAGTGCTGTAGGGGAGTTACAACATAGCAACAGAGGCCTCCATGAATGATGGCAGTGCTGTAGGGGAGTTACAACCAACAGCAACAGAGGCCGCCATGAATGATGGCAGTGCTAGAGGGGGTACACAGTGCAAGCCTTCAACTGTGCGAACATACATCTTGGTTTCTGTCTTTTGAGAGAGAGAGAGAGAGAGAGAGAGAGTGAGAGAGAGAGAGAGAGAGAGAGAGAGAGAGAGAGAGAGAGAGAGAGAGAGAGAGAGAGAGAGAGAGAGAGAAGAGCCATACAGAAAAAGAGATGAACATTAAGAGAGAAAAGAAGGGGTGGTAAAAGAAAGACAGTGACACAAAGACAGACAGACAGATAGACAGACAGAAATAGAGACAGACAGGCAGAGAGAGAGAGAGAGAGAGAGAGAAGAGAGAGAGGAGAGAGAGAGAGAGAGAGAGAGAGAGAGAGAGAGATGAGAGAGATCGAGAGAGAGAGAAGAGAGAGAGAGAGAGAGAGAGAGAGAGAGAGAGCGACAGACACAGGAATGGAGTGAGGTGGAGAGAAAGAAAGACAGAGAGAGAGGGAGAGAGAGGCAGACAGACAGACAGATAGACAGAGACAGACAGGCAGAGAGAGAGAGACAGAGACAGAGACAGAGAAAGAGGAGAGAGAGTGACAGACACAGGGATGGAGTGAGGTGGAGAGAAAGAAAGACAGAGAGAGAGAGGAAGAGAGAGGGGAAAAGACAGACAGACAGAGAGACACAGACAGGCAGAGAGAGAGAGAGAGAGAGAGAGAGAGAGAGAGAGAGAGAGAGAGAGAGAGAGAGAGAGAGAGAGAGAGAGCGACAGACAGAGGGAGGGAGGGAGGCAGGTGGAGAGAAAGAAAGACAGAGAGAGAGAGAGACAGAGAGACAAGGACAAGCCAGTGGGGGATGGGAGGCAAGCTGAGGGGGCGGGGGTTAGCAGGCGGGGAGGGGGGAGGCATACTGAGTTGGAGTTGAATAAGATAGGGGAGGAGAAGTGAGAGTGGGAGAGGAGGAGGAGGGAGAGAGAGACACACACATAAAGAGCAAGACAGATGAAGGGAGGGGGGCAGACAGACAGAGAGACCAATAAGACACAGACACAGAAACAAGAGGAGAAGTGAGAGTGGGAGAGGAGGAGGAGGGAGAGAGAGACACACACATAAAGAGCAAGACAGATGAAGGGAGGGGGGCAGACAGACAAAGAGACCAGTAAGACACAGACACAGAAACAAGAGAAGATGGGAGACAACAACAACAAAAACAGAAAGAAATAAAATCACTCCTTCCTGAAAGCAGAAAAGTGACTGATGGCGGAAAATAAAACATCAACAAACACAACAAATATTCAGCATATCATTGGCAATCCTATTGTGTGTGGACAGCCCATGAGGCTGGGAGGAGGTAGAGGGAGGGATGGCAGATGTCACACAGCCCATGAAGGTGGAAGGAGGTAGAGGAGGGATGGCAGATGTCACACAGCCCATGAAGGTGGAAGGAGGTAGAGGGAGGGATGGCAGATGTCACACAGCACATGAAGGTGGAAGGAGGTAGAGGGTGGGATCGCAGATGTCACACAGCCCATGAAGGTGGAAGGAGGTAGAGGGAGGGATGGCAGATGTCACACAGCCCATGAAGGTGGAAGGAGGTAGAGGGAGGGATGGCAGATGTCACACAGCCCATGAAGGTGGAAGGAGGTAGAGGGAGGGATGGCAGATGTCACACAGCCCATGAAGGGGGAAGGAGGTAGAGGGAGGGATGGCAGATGTCACACAGCCCATGAAGGGGGAAGGAGGTAGAGGGAGGGATGGCAGATGTCACACAGCCCATGAAGGTGGAAGGAGGTAGAGGGAGGGATGGCAGATGTCACACAGCCCATGAAGGGGGAAGGAGGTAGAGGGAGGGATGGCAGATGTCACACAGCCCATGAAGGGGGAAGGAGGTAGAGGGAGGGATGGCAGATGTCACACAGCCCATGAAGGGGAAAGGAGGTAGAGGGAGGGATGGCAGATGTCACACAGCCCATGAAGGTGGAAGGAGGTAGAGGGAGGGATGACAGCTGTCACACAGCCCATGAAGGAGGAAGGAGGTAGAGGGAGGGATGGCAGATGTCACACAGCCCATGAAGGTGGAAGGAGGTAGAGGGAGGGATGGCAGATGTCACACAGCCCATGAAGGTGGAAGGAGGTAGAGGGAGGGATGACAGATGTCACACAGCCCATGAAGGAGGAAGGAGGTAGAGGGAGGGATGGCAGATGTCACACAGCCCATGAAGGTGGAAGGAGGTAGAGGGAGGGATGGCAGATGTCACACAGCCCATGAAGGTGGAAGGAGGTAGAGGGAGGGATGGCAGATGTCACACAGCCCATGAAGGGGGAAGGAGGTAGAGGGAGGGATGGCAGATGTCACACAGCCCATGAAGGGGGAAGGAGGTAGAGGGAGGGATGGCAGATGTCACACAGCCCATGAAGGGGTAAGGAGGTAGAGGGAGGGATGGCAGATGTCACACAGCCCATGATGGGAGAAGGAGGTAGAGGGAGGGATGGCAGATGTAACGCAGCCCATGAGGGTGGGAGGAAGTAGAGGGAGGGATGGCAGATGTCACACAGCCCACGAGGTGGGAAGGAGGTAGAGGGAGGGATGGCAGATGTAACACAGACCATGAGGGGAGAAGGAGGTAGAGGGAGGGATGGCAGATGTCACACAGCCCATGAGGGGGAAGGAGGTAGAGGGAGGGATGGCAGATGTAACACAGCCCATGAGGGTAGGAGGAGGTAGAGGGAGGGATGGCAGATGTCACACAGCCCATGAAGGGGGAAGGAGGTAGAGGGAGGGATGGCAGATGTCACACAGCCCATGAGGGTGGGAGGAGGTAGTATAGGGGGAAGGATGGCAGATGTCACACAGCCCATGAAGGGGAAGAGGGTAGAGGGAGGGATGGCAGACGTCACACAGCCCATGAAGGTGGAAGGAGGCAGTATAGAGGGAGAGATGACAGATGTCACACAGCCATGACGGGGGAAGGAGGTAGAGGGAGGGATGGCAGATGTCACACAGCCCATGAAGGTGGAAGGAGGTAGAGGAGGGATGGCAGATGTCACACAGCCCATGAAGGGGGAAGGAGTTAGAGGGAGGGATGGCAGATGTCACACAGCCCATGAAGGGGGAAGGAGGTAGAGGAGGGATGGCAGATGTCACACAGCCCATGAAGGGGGAAGGAGGTAGTATAGACGGAGGGATGGCAGATGTAACACAGCCCATGAAGGGGGAAGGAGGTAGTATAGACGGAGGGATGGCAGATGTCAAACAGCCATGAAGGGGGAAGGAGGTAGTGTAGACAGAGGGATGGAAGATGTAACACAGCCCATGAAGGGGGAAGGAGGTAGTATAGACGGAGGGATGGCAGATGTCAAACAGCCCATGAAGGGGGAAGGAGGTAGTATAGACGGAGGGATGGCGGATGTAACACAGCCCATGAAGGTGGAAGCAGGTAGAGGGAGGGAGGGCAGATGTCACACAGCCCATGAAGGGGGAAGGAGGTAGAGGGAGGGATGGCAGATGTCACACAGCCCATGAAGGGGGAAGGAGGCAGTATAGAGGGAGGGATGGCAGATGTCACACAGCCCATGAAGGGGGAAGGAGGTAGAGGGAGGGATGGCAGATGTAACACAGCCCATGAAGGGGGAAGGAGGCAGTATAGAGGGAGGGATGGCAGATGTCACACAGCCCATGAAGGGGGAAGGAGGTAGACGGAAGGATGGCAGATGTCACACAGCCCATGAAGGTGGAAGGAGGTAGTATAGGGGGAAGGATGGCAGATGTCACACAGCCCATGAAGGGAGAAGGAGGTAGAGGGAGGGATGACAGATGTCACACAGCCCATGAAGGGAGAAGGAGGTAGAGGGAGGGATGACAGATGTCACACAGCCCATGAAGGTGGAAGGGGGTAGAGGGAGGGATGGCAGATGTAACACAGCCCATGAAGGTGGAAGGAGGTAGAGGGTGGGATCGCAGATGTCACACAGCCCATGAAGGGGGAAGGAGGTAGAGGGAGGGATGGCAGATGTAACACAGCCCATGAAGGTGGAAGGAGGTAGAGGGAGGGATGGCAGATGTAACACAGCCCATGAAGGGGGAAGGAGGTAGAGGGAGGGATGGCAGATGTAACACAGCCCATGAAGGGGGAAGGAGGTAGAGGGAGGGATGGCAGATGTCACACAGCCCATGAAGGGGGAAGGAGGTAGAGGGAGGGATGGCAGATGTAACACAGCCCATGAAGGAGGAAGGAGGTAGAGGGAGGGATGGCAGATGTAACACAGCCCATGAAGGGGGAAGGAGGTAGGGAGGGATGGCAGATGTAACACAGCCCATGAAGGGGGAAGGAGGTAGTATAGACTGAGGGATGGCAGATGTAACACAGCCCATGAAGGTGGAAGCAGGTAGAGGGAGGGATGGCAGATGTCACACAGCCCATGAAGGGGGAAAGAGGTAGAGGGAGGGATGGCAGATGTCACACAGCCATGAATGGGGAAGGAGGTAGAGGGAGAGATGACAGATGTCACACAGCCCATGAAGGTGGAAGGAGGTAGAGGGAGGGATGGCAGATGTAACACAGCCCATGAAGGTGGAAGGAGGTAGAAGGAGGGATGGCAGATGTCACACAGCCCATGAAGGGGGAGGGAGGTAGAGGGAAGGATGGCAGATGTCACACAGCCCATGAAGGGGAAGGAGGTAGAGGGAGGGATGGCAGATGTATGTAACACAGCCCATAAAGGTGGAAGGAGGTAGAGGGAGGGATGGCAGATGTCACACAGCCCATGAAGGTGGAAGAAGGTAGAGGGAGGGATGGCAGATGTCACACAGCCCATGAAGGGGGAAGGAGGTAGAGGGAGGGATGGCAGATGTCACACAGCCCATGAAGGTGGAAGGAGGTAGAGGGAGGGATGGCAGATGTCACACAGCCCTTGAAGGTGGAAGGAGGTAGAGGGAGGGATGGCAGATGTCACACAGCCCATGAAGGGGGAAGGAGGTAGAGGGATGGATGGCAGATGTAACGCAGCCCATGAGGGTGGAAGGAGGTAGAGGGATGGATGGCAGATGTAACACAGCCCATGAAGGGGAAGGAGGTAGAGGGAGGGATGGCAGATGTCACACAGCCCATGAAGGTGGAAGGAGGTAGAGGGAGGGATGGCAGATGTCACACAGCCCTTGAAGGTGGAAGGAGGTAGAGGGAGGGATGGCAGATGTCACACAGCACTGCTCAGGGGGCTGTCATACAGTTTCTTCCCCTCTCTTCATCCACATTTCCCCCCTAACCTCGGTCTCCCTCCCTCCCCTTTTCTGGCAAGCACACCCAATCTCATTCCTCCCCCCCTCCCACACCATTCACGATGATGGTCTTTGCAGCTGATTTCATCAAGAAAAATCTCAAACCTTCTTCCCCCATCCCTTTCCCCACCATCTTGCATTTCAGTATGCATGGTTTTTTTCTCTCTCTGTAGTCTCCTTACCTCAAAGTGTCAGTCCTGCCTCTACCCCTCCCCCCCCTCCTCATCCACCTCCACAACGTTCCCTCTAGGGTTAGTGAGTGTGTATGGTTTGGTGCCTACTAACTGTACCAAAGCCTCCCCTCCCCTAAAACCCCACTGCCTTTCTATCCACTCTGTTTGTTAATGTTCCGTTGGTTGTTGTTGGTTGAGACCTGAAAACATGGTCTTGGATCACCCTCATTCTCTCTCTCTCTGTGTCTTGGTCTGTCTGTCTGTCTTTCTCTCTCTCTCTCATACACACACATGCACGCATTTACTCACTCAGCCATTTCCACCCACACAAAACCAACTCCCTCCCTCATGCATACGTATATGCACATACACACACACACACACACACACACACACACATACACACACACACACTCTCTCACACACACACACACACATACACACACACACACACACACACTCACACACACACACACACACACACACACACACACACACACACGTACCTGCACCAGTTTGATGATGGAGTCTCTGCTATGACTACTGGTCATGCCAGATTCACCCTGCAACAGTCACAGAACAGGTCACAGCAGACCAGGATCACAAGCAGACTTATGGATACACACCAATGAACAATGAGTAAGGAAAATGTTTTGGTGAAAAGGAAAGTCATGCTACTGTGATCCAGCCTAACTGCTTTTCCTTGCCGATACATGTTCTAGACAGTTAAAACAATGCACCTGAACCTGAAAGGATTGCAGAGAACAAATGGTCGTTTGATCTTCCTTATGAACAGCTGATTTCCAATAGGGGATGTAATTTTCATGTGAACTCTGGTTGCTTCCCTTTGTTGTACCAGCAAATATAAGGTGTTTCACCTTAATAGTACACTGCTTACAGGCACAATCTGCAGCCTACAAAATTCATACACAGTTACACATGGAAACTTGTTGATACAAAGTGGGTGTTTTGTTCAGAAAGGGAAAAGGTTTAAAGATACAAGAGAACACTGTGCATTATGGAGTGTCAGCTGTTATCATCACCATCTAAAGACACAGTGAACACTGTGCATTATGGAGTGTCAGCTGTTATCATCACCATCTAAAGACACAGTGAACACTGTGCATTATGGAGTGTCAGCTATCATCATCATCCAAAGACACAAGTGAACACTGTGCATTATGGAGTGACAGCTATTATCATCATCCAAAGTCACAGTGAACACTGTGCATTATGGAGTGACAGCTATTATCATCATCCAAAGTCACAGTGAACACTGTGCATTATGGAGTGACAGCTATTATTAACATCATCCAAAGACACAAGAGAACACTGTGCATTATGGAGTGTCAGCTGTTATCATCATCATCCAAAGACACAGTGAACACTGTGCATTATGGAGTGTCAGCTATTATCATCATCCAAAGACACAAGTGAACACTGTGCATTATGGAGTGTCAGCTATTATCATCATCCAAAGTCACAGTGAACACTGTGCATTATGGAGTGTCAGCTGTTATCATCATCATCCAAAGACACAGTGAACACTGTGCATTATGGAGTGTCAGCTATCATCATCATCCAAAGACACAAGTGAACACTGTGCATTATGGAGTGTCAGCTATTATCATCATCCAAAGACACAGTGAACACTGTGCATTATGGAGTGTCAGCTATCATCATCATCCAAAGACACAAGTGAACACTGTGCATTATGGAGTGTCAGCTATCATCATCATCCAAAGACACAGTGAACACTGTGCATTATGGAGTGTCAGCTATCATCATCATCCAAAGACACAAGTGAACACTGTGCATTATGGAGTGTCAGCTATTATCATCATCCAATGACACAGTGAACACTGTGCATTATGGAGTGTCAGCTATTATCATCATCATCATCATCCAAAGACACAAGTGAACACTGTGCATTATGGAGTGTCAGCTATCATCATCATCCAAAGACACAAGTGAACACTGTGCATTATGGAGTGTCAGCTATTATTATCATCCAAAGCCACAGTGAACACTGTGCATTATGGAGTGTCAGCTATCATCATCATCCAAAGACACAGTGAACACTGTGCATTATGGAGTGTCAGCTATCATCATCATCCAAAGACACAGTGAACACTGTGCATTATGGAGTGTCAGCTATCATTATCATCATCCAAAGACACAGTGAACACTGTGCATTATGGAGTGTCAGCTATCATTATCATCATCCAAAGACACAAGTGAACACTGTGCATTATGGAGTGTCAGCTATCATTATCATCATCCAAAGACACAAGTGAACACTGTGCATTATGGAGTGTTAGCTGTTATCATCATTATTAAGAGTGAGCCATCACAAAAGGATTAAAAACAAAACAAAAACACAAACACCCTTCCTAACTGCCATATTTTGCTGGCCATGCTACGCAAGCTGCAAGCAAAAATCACTATGGGCCTTATTCCCCTTGACTCTATTTTGGG